>JAVRXN010000007.1:58445952-59010952 GCA_033556935.1 Timema podura
AGGCAGTTAGGCAGGCAGGCAGGCAGTTAGGCAGGCAGGCAGGCAGTTAGGCAGGCAGGCAGGTAGTTAGGCAGGCAGGCAGGCAGTTAGGCAGGCAGGTAGTTAGGCAGGCAGGCAGGTAGTTAAGCAGGCAGGCAGGTAGTTAAGCAGGCAGGCAGGCAGGCAGGTAGTTAGGCAGGCAGGCAGTTAGGCAGGCAGGTAGTTAGGCAGGCAGGTAGTTAGGCAGGCAGGTAGTTAGGCAGGCAGGTAGTTAGGCAGGCAGGTAGTTAGGCAGGCAGGTAGTTAGGCAGGCAGGTAGTTAGGCAGGCAGGTAGTTAGGCAGGCAGGCAGTTAGGCAGGCAGGCAGGCAGTTAGGCAGGCAGGCAGTTAGGCAGGCAGGCAGTTAGGCAGGCAGGCAGTTAGGCAGGCAGGTAGTTAGACAGGCAGGTAGTTAGACAGGCAGGTAGTTAGACAGGCAGTTAGTTAGACAGGCAGGTAGTTAGACAGGCAGGTAGTTAGACAGGCAGGTAGTTAGACAGGCAGGTAGTTAGACAGGCAGGTAGTTAGACAGGCAGGTAGGTGAGCAGGTAGGCAGGCAGGTAGACAGACAGACATTCACTTTGTAAAAATATATGTAAACTACCTTTAAAAATAATTTAGACAAAACTTAACACACAACAATGTTGAAACCTCCAAGCACAGCTATTGTGAATGTAAATAGTAATATAAACAAATAACAGATGGCAGCACAACACAAGGAACTTGGAAAGATCTATCCAGAATGTAACAAAACTGTTTAGTTTTAAATCTGAACTTTAAAAATAATAATAATAATAAATAATAATAATAGGCCTAATGATAATTATAATATAATTTATTGTAACCAGATGGCTACCAAATCGATGAAGTGTTTGTTAGTTTTGAGGCATGTCTGAAAAATGTCAATTTTCCTAGATATTCTGGGACTAGACTTCAATGTTTTTGAAACCCCCTCATTTTGAGGACCGTCGATATTCGATCACCATTTAATACGAAAGAAATTCGAAAATCCTACTCCGTTAGTTTCGTTCCATGGTCTATAGGTCTTTAAGTGTGCAAGGTTTTAACTCTAAACATGATGGGGGAAAAAAGAGCATCACATTCCACCAAAGGGCATAAATGAACTTATATACACTTTTACAGAAACTTTGATAAAAGAGGAACATCTACGTCCAGCAAAGAGCATAGCAATTAATTCACCCTTTTCAAAGTACCACAATTAAATATATATATATCTCAAACTATTGGTTTGATGAAAATATATTTCTAATAAAAGATATTCATTAGTACTACAACTCTACAATGATAAGTTATTTCAAATCTCAAATAGTTGCAGAGATAGATCAAAGTTGTACATTTTCACGGGAAAATGAGAGTGACCATTACTGTTTAGTGGTCTATAGTACAAGAGTGCCAAGTTCCAGCCTTCTAGGTCATCTAGGGGCTTCTAGAGGGTGTGGAAAGACACATATAGCTCTATAGCTCATCTAGGGGCTTCTAGAGAGTGTGGAAAGACAAATAGTGTTAGCAAATCAGATAAAGAGATTATTGCGTTTTTTGCTAAATTTTTATTTTCATTGTTAGACTGGATGTTTGCATTATTTATATAAAAACTAAAAATATTATCAAAGGGGTTTGAAATAGTAGGTAAATTACAATATGTGTATTCATCTTTAAATTTAGTATCGCTAGATAAAATGATAAAAACTAGTGAGAGAAAACTGGGCATTTTTACTAGCATTGAATAGATGATTTTTTTATTCCTCCTTAGCACAGAGCAGAGTTTGTTGTAATTTTCGAGTGTGAGCGGCTAATTTAGATAGAGACTGGACGGAATTAGTTCCATCATGAGATAGATCTATCTAGTCAACATCATGACACCCTATCTTTATATTGAGCTAAACTATTCATTCCACCTCATGCCACCCTATCCATGCCTTGAGGTTGTTTTATCTAGCACACATGACCCCTATCAATGTCTTGAGGTTGTTTTATCTAGCACAATTGACCCCTATCCATGTCTTAAGGTTGTTTTATCTAGCACAATTGACCCCTATCCATGTCTTGAGGTTGTTTTATCTAGCACAATTGACCCCTATCCATGTCTTGAGGTTGTTTTATCTAGCACACATGACCCCTATCCATGCCTTGAGGTTGTTTTATCTAGCACACATGACCCCTATCCATGCCTTGAGGTTGTTTTATCTAGCACACATGACCCCTATCCATGCCTTGAGGTTGTTTTATCTAGCACACATGACCCCTATCCATGCCTTGAGGTTGTTTTATCTAGCACATATGACCCCTATCCATGTATTGAGGTTGTTTTATTTAGCACACATGACCCCTATCAATGTCTTGAGGTTGTTTTATCTAGCACAATTGACCCCTATCCATGCCTTGAGGTTGTTTTATCTAGCATACATGACCCCTATCCATGTATTGAGGTGGTTTTATCTAGCACACATGACCCCTATCCATGTATTGAGGTTGTTTTATCTAGCACACATGACCCCTATCAATGTCTTGAGGTTGTTTTATCTAGCACAAGTGACCCCTATCCATGCCTTGAGGTTGTTTTATCTAGCATACATGACCCCTATCCATGTCTTGAGGTTGTTTTATCTAGCACATATGACCCCTATCCATGTCTTGAGGTGGTTTTATCTAGCACACATGACCCCTATCCATGTCTTGAGGTTGTTTTATCTAGCACACATGACCCCTATCCATGTCTTGAGGTGGTTTTATCTAGCACACATGACCCCTATCCATGTATTGAGGTTGTTTTATCTAGCACACATGACCCCTATCCATGTCTTGAGGTTGTTTTATCTAGCACACATGACCCCTATCCATGTCTTGAGGTTGTTTTATCTAGCACACATGACCCCTATCCATGTATTGAGGTTGTTTTATCTAGCACACATGACCCCTATCCATGTATTGAGGTAGGGTGGTTCTAACCAGTTCACTTCATCACATTATATCCCTATCTATTTCAGATCAAATCTAATAATATCCAAACACATGCAACTTTCGTTTCAGTTTGTCAATGATTACGGATGGGGTTCTAAGCTCTTACATTTCTGCTAAATGTCCTACCCACCGTAACCTAACAATGTCTGACAATATATTCATTTCAATCCTAAGTACTCGCATCAATCACCACGTGGTGTAGTTTTGTTTCGAATCTCTATTTAGTGTTTGTCACTCAAAAGTTACTTTGTGGCCCTTCACGCAAATGATGGTACACTTCATTCTTATTCTTCATTTCTAATAAGTGTGAATAGGTGAATATCCTAGATTATCATAGGTTTTTAAATGAGTGCATTTTATCCAGACAATGTTTGTAAAGTAGATTTGTTTGCGTGTTACGAACACGATATCTATTGACTTGACACTATTTGTTCTCTTTCTCGAATATCTAGATGAAGGTTGGATCTAGGTCTCTAAGTCATTCAAACATTTATTGTTAACATCAGCAACTATTTACTTCCTCCTTTATGTAACGCTAGCACATTAGACAACTGGATCTTCTGACCGCCTTTCTCGATTCGTACCAGAGTTTATTACGATACTATCTAGTACTCCAACTAAAGCAACAACACTTTAAATTAGGTAAAAATAAATTGTGAAATTGGTCCAGCCCGATAAAATCTTAATATTTTATGTCAAATAAATGATTTTAATAAAATATAAATAAATATCGAGCGTGAGCAACGTAACGTTATCTATTTTACTTTTTAGAGGTGCCCATTGGCCAACGCATAATAAGTTATTTAAAACTTTTTTTTATTTTCATAAAAGGTAATTGGATAGTAAATGTGCACAATCAACTGAAACATGTTTTATTTATCGACCAATAAATATTTGTTTATGAAACTAGTCAACTGAAAAGGTTTGTATTATTCCGTTACTTACTCTGTGGCAATGGTAACACGAAAGTTAATTGCCGCCAAATATACCTATTCTGAGCTAGCACTCCACCCAAAATAAAACTATCTACTTTTATGCGTGGATTATTCATTTTTATTTTTTCGTATGTACCATAATCTTAACTATACATTTTAGAAGTTTTCATACTCCTCAACAAGACCCATTTTAGGGGTGGTCTTTGTCGAAAAATTGGCGTAAGGAGTTAGTTGTTTCTTTCTCGTGAAGCTCGACGATGTCGAAGCCAAATTGTAAGGTTCTGTTTTTTATCTTACGTGGAGTGCTGGGTTGGAATCCCTACGATGTCAAATTGAAGTTCTAGGGGAAAAGGTTTTCTCGTGGAGTTGTTGTCCACTCTCTTGCTAAGACTCGGCGTGAGGTTTAAAGGGATCCCGTATTAATGCTATTTACATATGAAGAGCGTTAATTTGCAAACTTGAGAGCAGTTGATTGTGAGCAAGTATGTTGTACACACGATGCGGCAACTTAATCTAGAGAGCTCAAGGCGTTGAGGACCGTTTTAGTTTTAGATTGTAAGTCGAGTAAAAATGTGAGTTGAGACTAGTTTAGTGCGGACAACTCTCAACAAGGTTGTGGAGAGAATGAAAAGAGGAGCCATCTTTTCGAGAATACAGTTTGAAAGAAATTGTTCTAGTATATCTTTCTGTCTTTCTCTTTTAAGTTGCACCCTGTTCTATTTGTTCAAGAAGGGGGATATATATATATAGAGAGAGAGAGAGGGGGGGGGGGAGAGCGATAGAGAGAGAGAGATAATGTTCTCGAAGCTATTCTCGAAACCCCGACAAATGGTACCGGTGACATTTCATACCACTTGATTTTTAGTGAAATTTCGTACCACCCTACCTTAAAAGGGTCTTACTAATGACTTTAAAATATTAACGATGCGACAAATGGTACCACTTCTATCTATTTAGCCTAAAAAACGAGCTAATATGTGCAAGCAAGGTTCATTACTGGATAGTAGATAGCTGTGAGAACGCCAACATTTCCGTTTTAGTGAGTTAGGTCAGATAACGTTAAGTTATGTTAGGTTAGGTTAGGCCAGGATAGGTTAAGTTAGATTTCAAATACTTGAAACGCTACACTACTACTGCCATTCTCCTTTGCGACGTGACCTTGCATATCAGAGGAATCTTACACACTAATTAAATTAAATTCGCCAGAATGAATTTAAAACTGAAACCTGGTACACCTTCCATCAAGTGGTACCAACTGTCGCATCGTAAATATTTAAAAGTAATTAGTAAACCTGAGTGGTACGTGATGTTGCTGGTACCATTTGTCAGATATTATATTTTGTTCAATAGGGGTGGGGCACTGTGAACAAAAGAGCTTGGTAGTCCACAACTAGAAACATAAATAAATCATCACCCAGGTGTGCGACCAGATTTCCTAGCACATGTGAATGCATTTAGTTTTATGTTCTGAAACCATTCATTTGAAATTTGTTAAGGGTGATGGATAACTTTTGATTAAAGTTATTATTCATTGAAAATCATGTTCATTACAGCTCGAACAACCATCTCTACAGTTATATACGAGATTCAGACTTTTTTTTACCGTAGCTAAAATATTATATGTATATCTGTAGTATGGAAACCAAGAACTACTTTTTAATTTTCTTGAAATATTTATTTTTAGATTTGTGTGTCACTAGTGTAAATTGATAACTTTAATTATTCTTAGTAATAGTATTTTTTAATGCTTTCAAAAACGTATACTATGTAGAAAAGAGCTATATTGACTCTTAAAAATAGAAAGTAGAATATTAATCTAGGTACCTACAGTAAAAGTTGATGTATATCTGGTGCTGCGTTTCAAAATACGCCAAATACCAAATTTTAAGGAAATGGAATATAAATTAAAATCGTGCAATATAACATTATAACAGTTGATGTATTGGGATCATCAGGACTATTGTATTGCTCGGTACCTTTAGACCTACTTGTATTGAGATCATCAGGACTATTGGACTGCTTGGTACCTGTAGACCTACTTGTGTTGAGATCATCAGGACTATTGTATTGCTCGGTACCTTTAGACCTACTTGTGTTGAGATCATCAGGACTATTGGATTGCTCGGTACCTTTAGACCTACTTGTGTTGAGATCATCAGGACTATTGGATTGTTCGGTACCTTTAGACCTACTTGTGTTGAGATCATCAGGACTATTGGATTGCTCGGTACCTTTAGACCTACTTGTGTTGAGATCATCAGGACTATTGGATTGCTCGGTACCTGTAGACCTACTTGTGTTGAGATCATCAGGACTATTGGATTGCTCGGTACCTGTAGACCTACTTGTGTTGAGATCATCAGGACTATTGGATTGCTCGGTACCTTTAGACCTACTTGTGTTGAGATCATCAGGACTATTGGATTGCTCGGTACCTTTAGACCTACTTGTGTTGAGATCATCAGGACTATTGGACTGCTTGGTACCTGTAGACCTACTTGTATTGAGATCATCAGGACTATTGGATTGCTCGGTACCTTTAGACCTACTTGTGTTGAGATCATCAGAACTATTGGACTGCTCGGTACCTATAGACCTACTTGTATTGAGATCATCAGGACTATTGTATTGCTCGGTACCTTTAGACCTACTTGTGTTGAGATCATCAGAACTATTGGACTGCTTGGTACCTGTAGACCTACTTGTGTTGAGATCATCAGGACTATTGGATTGCTCGGTACCTTTAGACCTACTTGTGTTGAGATCATCAGGACTATTGGACTGCTTGGTACCTGTAGACCTACTTGTGTTGAGATCATCAGGACTATTGGATTGCTCAGTACCTATAGGTCTATATTTTGTATTCAGCTTGTTATTATCAGCTTTTCCCCATTTCTTTTCAATTGTTATACAAGCTTTATCTTTTTAGACACTAAATTCTTTATTTTATTCGTTTGGGTAATGTGTTTTTTACGAGCCAATTTGAGGTTGTGCGTCTTAATGTGGAACGTTTGGGGTAGTTATATTTGTATGGATTACCAGGCTCATTGTGAGTGAATTATAGTAAGTAAGTGATAGTGGGACGAAGGAATAAAAATATAGTCAAACTAAAGATTGCTAAACTCAGTTCTGTAACTGTAATGGAATAGAACAAACAAGAGGTAAAAGTGAAGTGCTGTTATGTTGTTAGACAATTAATAATACATTCAAATATAAACAGAAACTTTTATTGATTTGAAATTTGATACAAAAAAACTTAATGTGGTCAGCCCAAAATAGAACTAAGAGTACCGAGTGGTCATCATCTATTGGTGAAGATGCTAACTTTTGCGGATATATGACTCCATGTGTTCGGCACATCGAACCTTCCAGCCGTTAATCGGATATATGGCTCCATGTATTCAGCACAACGAACCCTCCAGCAGTTAATCGGATATATGGCTCCATGTGTTCGGCACAACGAACCCTCCAGCAGTTAATCGGATATATGGCTCCATGTATTCAGCACAACGAACCCTCCAGCAGTTAATCGGATATATGGCTCCATGTGTTCGGCACAACGAACCCTCCAGCAGTTAATCGGATATATGGCTCCATGTATTCAGCACAACGAACCCTCCAGCAGTTAATTTCTTAGTTTTATTCATTCAAGTAGTCCTTCATTTGTCTTCATCAGACTGTATTGAACCCGTTCCAAACTCACTCCTAAATGTGTAAGCGATCCTGGGACCTCTAGATCTGTAGTCAGGAACCAATGTGTCACAGAGGTTGGCATAAAACATAATCAATGAAAACAATTGTGACCCTTTCTGTTACGTTGTCAGTATCACCTAATATTGGTCGAAAGCCGATGTGACTCATGTGATTTACATTAAAAATAACCAAGCTCCCATAGCATTGTGGGCATAAATCTTACATATAATTGTTCAGAAGAAATTTCTGAATAAAAAGAGTTGTCCCTTAATTCTTCAGTTTATTACCTTATGGCATTTGAAACTCAAAATGTTATTGCCACCATACACTTATCTTGAGCTAGTTCCATCCAGTCAATCTCATTACACCCTATTTCTATCCTGAGCTAATTCCATACAGTCCACCTCATAACCACCCTATACTTATCTTGAGCTAGTTTAATCCAGTCATATTCATTACACCCTACCCCTATTTTGAGCTAGTTCTATCCAGGCCATCTCATTACACTATATCCCTATCCTTAGCTAATTCTATACAGTCCACCTCATAACCATCCTATACCTATCTTGAGCTTGTTTTATCCAGTCCACCTCATTACACCCTATCCCTATCTTGAGCTAGTTCTATCCAGTTCACCTCAATACACCTTATCCCTATCTTGAGCTAGTTCTATCCAGTCCACCTCAATACACCTTATCCCTATCTTGAGCTAGTTCTATCCAGTCCACCTCAATACACCTTATCCCTATCTTGAGCTAGTTCTATCCAGTTCACCTCATTACACCCTATCCCTATATTGTGCCAGCATTATCCAGTCCACATTACTACATCATATCCCTATCTTAAGCTAGTTTTATCCAGTCCACCTCATTTCAACCTATCCCTATCTTGAGCTAGTTCTATCCAGTCCACCTCATTTCAACCTATCCCTATTTTGAGATAGTTTTATCCAGTCCACATCATTACTCCCTATATATATCGTGAGCTAGCTCTATCCAGTCCACCTCACTGCATCATATCCCTATCTTGAGTCAGCTCTATCCAGTCCACCTCACTTCATCCTATCCCTATCTTGAGCTAGCTCTATCCAAGGAATACTGTGGCAACACATATTACTATCAGTGCCTGGACCTCCAATGCCTTTTTTTTTTATCAACAACATAACATCGCTCTAGCCCTAACACTCCCCTATCCTCAACTCTCCCAGAATTTCACGGCCGAAGATAAGAAGAGCTAACTACCTTCACTCAACGCTGCGAAGTCCAACTCAAGGACACCCATGACCCAGCGACACCTCAGAGACACAACCGTGAAATGGTGGCAGCAACATGGGAATAATTCAAACAACAACTGACGCATCGCTTTGTCAACCCAAGCATCCTAGTAGCTCTCCACACATAACTCTATGACAAGGAACAAGGCCAGATAGAACCGGTCGAGCACTTCCTATGACACAAAGTGCGTCTATACCAATGACTTGTGCTCACCAAGCCAATGTCAGAACTAACTCCTCTTATGATTGAACTAGTTCACCTAAAACTAATACCTTTCCTCCGAGAACCTCACCACCAATATTTGGAATGACTGATATTAAGGGCCGTCAGCATGGAAGATCAGCTAAGAGCTTTACAGCACTTCAAACATGGCACAACTTTCACGGCAATTTCCCCGTAAGGAACCCTCACCGACGTGAGAGTGATACCTTGAGAAACGCCAAACCAGAGGCAAACATGGCCTGACCTCTGGTATGGAGAGAGCAAGGCCACCCCTCAGTGTCAGCTCTTTGACATTACAGCCACTATCTAGAGTCCTCTGTGAAACTCCCCCAGGTCCTCTCTTCACCTTAATCGATATGGGGGACATTGCTGATTTCATCAACTCCCAACAACTTACTCTTGTCTATCTTCAAAATCTTTATCCATTTCCCTCTCCCATTCAACTCTCAAAGATTGGGAGTGCACTAACCCTTCAAGGTAAAATAACCCTACCTATAGCAATGCAGTCTGAGACCCTCGTGATCGTCTGCCTCTTCTCAAATTATCTTCAGAAACCCTTAATATTAAGACAGCCATAATTCACCGAGAAAAAAAGCCATCCTAGATAATGAAAACAACCGGGTACTTTTTGAAAGTTAAAAACGCCACACTTTATATTGGATCCCGAAACTAAATGGAAGACCTCCGATTCTTTAGAAGAACAGATTTCCACAGGTAAAAAAAGTACAGAAAGGGAAACAATTGTAATGCATCAAGCAGCAAGACAGCATCTGACCTGGTAACTGTATTTTATTTTTCACCAGTTGACTTTTCTAAAGCACTTAATATTTTAGAATATGTTTTTTTAAATATTGCCAAAAAGTTAAATAGAATTTACAGCAACAAAAGCTGCGTGTACACCCACCAAATTCAGCGTGTGATTTGCACATGTGGCAAATTTTGCTTTTCTATTAAGTTCCTTCATACGTCTCTGAACGCTAGTATGTTGACCAACCATCACAGGAAAATATCATATGCTTGTCCTCTACAATTTTGAATATAAATTCCGTCTTTAGCTAAGTTTTTAAAATCTTTGTTAAAATATTCTAGGTTTTTTACCATTTATTTCAATAAAATCTACAATACGATTCCGGTAACTTTACTTGTTACCATCGATCATAACACAGTGCAACTTGGCTTGTTTGATCCTTATGAGAAATATCAGGAGTGCTGTCGAATATCATTAAAAGTACTTGGCTTCTTTGACTTGCTCGATAACTTTCCTTCTTACTTTTTCTCCCAAAATTTCTATAAACTCGTTCTGAATAGTAGGCTACATATAGGATTTATCAATTTTTTCCCCCAGCTTGATTCTTAGAACATGTTTACGTAGCACTGGATCGTATTTCGCCAATAAATGAACTCATTCTAAAAAAAAGTATTCTATTTCACGTTTATTCAGATTCAGCATCAGTCTCATAGTAAATTCCTTCTTGATGACCTGGTAAGGCTAAATTCTATTATTCTAGTAATCTAATGATATCCAACAATCTTGCCAGTATCTCCCTTCACTTCATATGTAACTTATTCTTGTTCCTTTTTATCAATTGCTGCTCCACGTTGGATTCTAATTTCAAACTCCTTCCATTGTGTGAAATCCTGAACATGGTCTATACTGGATTCGTGTTCAAATATTTTAGGATTAAGTTTCCACCACATGTTTAACCCAACCACAGAATTAAAATTTTAGTGAACATCAACATTTTTTCATTATTTGGCCGAGTAAAAAAAAAAATTCGTGTGTAAGATTTATATTTCATCCTTTGATTGAAGCACCTTCACGAATCGTTTCAGCAGAATCTACAGACGCACCTTGACATATCAGTAAGATCCGTATGTCATCGTTAATCTTTTTTGGCCACAGAGAAACATATTTAAATCAACGCTATACGCTACACTCTTCATCGCCTGAAGTTGAAGAATCACTTGGAATTGACGTTGGTTTTAGTTCATAAATTGCTTCAACTATAGTAGAAGTGGTTTCACGACTGAGGTAGTTTTAGAAGAGCCCCTTAATTATTTTTTAATCCTCCCTCTCTAGTCTTTTTCTCTTTCTTAAAAGCAGCAACACTCTTTTGTTAGCTTAATCTTGGGTTAAAATGATAGAATTATAAGAAAGATATTAGTAATAAATAATGACATAAATTAAGAATGAACGGGCTAAAAACATCCCTTTTTAAAGAACTAAAATGTTAGTTGATGGAGAAATAAGTTTCTCCTTCACGCAGTGATGTAGACAGGGGGATTCAGGTCCCCTCACCCCCAAAAAACACTTCTCAAAGGCGGTAGCCCTAATTGTGAGACTGATTCTTATAATGAATGGCTTGAAAATATTGTATAACCTATAGTCTATCAATACAATGGTATGTTTGATTAAATTACGTGAGCCGTGTTCAAACTTAATTTCAACGTGTAGGCCTACTTTTACTGGTTGCAAAAAAGGGGGGATCTGTATAATAGGGATGGTTGTCTTGGGGGAAGGTAAAGATTAGGCCGATAGTTGGGGCAAGGAGGAACTTTCCTTTGGATTAGACCCTCCAAATCGAAATCCTGTCCACGACATTGCCTACACGCCTAAAAAACCGTCATACCTCCAATAAAAGATGTTAATATCACAAAGGTATAACATGCAGTTAACAACTATCTTCACGCTACCAATAATCAGCTGGAATTGAGCCGACAACCATTTAAAACAAATAATACCGAAAAAAGTCAAGGAAAGGATAGCTCAAAGGCGTAAGAATTTGGTCTATACCGCAGAAGTGCAAAGTAGTAAGGTACAGGGTGTATTATTTTCCAATATTGCAGTATTCACCAGAAAACTGGGTGATTAAAGAAAGGGATTGGGGAAGGGATACAGGCATGTGAGGAGGAACCCCTGCACGATAGGATAGAAAAGGCGAGATTGAGGTGGTGGTATGGGCATATGAAGAGGAAGGAAGAAGGGAGGATTCCAAGGAGGGTGCTCGAAATGGAGTTGGTGGGCATGAGGCCAAGAGGAAGACGCAGGGACAGGTGAATAAAGGAAGTGTGAAGGTGTAGAGAGGAAAGGAGTGGATTGGCCCAACGTGGAGAAGGAAAGATGGTGGGAGGATAAAAAATAAATGGAGAGGTACATGTTCGAGATAGACCCTGCCAGTGGCAGGAAACTGTTCATGACGATGATTACAGAAATACTTACTAACTGTTATAGCACCAAATTTCTCTTTTAACGAGCTTTAAAGATGCAGTTTATAAAAATATTAAATACATCCATCTAAGAAATCAAAGATGAGATTTTTGTTTAGTTAGTTAGTTAGATATTGAGGTGTGGTGTTATGGAGAGGGACCTCAGATACTGAGGCGTGGTGTTATAGAGGGTAAAGGACCTCAGATACTGAGACGTGGACTTATGGAGGGTAAGGGACCTCAGATACTAAGGCGTAGTGTTATGGAGGGAAAGGGACCTCAGATTAACTTGAACACGCAGTTCCCCTTACCGTCTAACACTCGACAAGCAGTGGGAAGTCGCTCTCGATGATTTACATTACCACCTCTGTTGGTCGAAACATTATACCGTAAAATAAGGTGGGCAATGATGGTAAGGATGTTGTGTATAAGAAGCTTTTGAAAGTCAAGTCTTATTTCCATACTAAAACCTGAATAGAAACGTTGACCCACACATGTTGATAATGTCAATTATACAAATGTTGACATTATCTAGTCAGCTAAGTCTGCAGCTAGGGTTTGAAGCCAAATCTAAATTGATAAACGTCAAATACCCGTCAATTTTGGAAAGGTGTGCGTTAAACTTAAATTGTAATGCTGTTCAACATGAAATGTCCCTACCAAAGATACGTTTGCCAGGAGGGAGCAGGAATATTTTCTATCCATCACAGAGTTCCCTACCAACGCAGGCATGGAATCGGGAGTGTTTTCAGTAGCTTGCTCAAAAGCATCATACCTATGCTGATAAGCGGTGTTACAGCCATCGGAAAACAGGCATCAATGTGCTCTCTGACGTTGCCAAACAGTGTCAATCTTTCAGAGGCACTATGACAGCGTACCAGCAAGGCTGGCGAAAGGCGGTGCAAAAGAGCGATACACCTATGACTGATTCAGGCTATAAAGAGTGTCATAAGAATCGGTGAAGCAAGTCTTCTGTTGTTGCCTGATGTAAAAAGTCACTTTTAAGAAAAAGGAGGAGGTAATAAGGACACCATACGTCACCATAATGACACCTTACATAAGTCGGAGACTTTTCAAGGTGGAAACTCATTTGTCGTATCAAGGACCAGCATCCACTTGTACGGGGAACAAACACATTTTTCAAGGTTCTTCTACCATATCATGGTTGTGTCCATCTAGCAAAACTATGAATTTTACATGAGCAGTGGGCATTTTATATACCGATCAACCCGTGCCTGCTGTCAACCGTGACATCACCGGAAAACGAGGAAAACCCCTGCGCCTAAGCCAGTTTCATCAGTGGGAAGAGTTGATTCCACCTTCCGTGAGTGCTGGACTTTCACGTAGGGGCGTTAACTCACGTAGGTCAGGTGCCTATTCTCAGGAATCCCTCCGAATGGCTTTCAACCTGAGTTTACTGGTGGGGACCTCATAAAGGTGTGCTGATCAGCTTTCCCGGTAGTGATAGTTACCAACCGCTTGGTGTGTAGCGAATAGTGGGGGGGAACCTCCCCTAAATTAACTCCCACACAGAGACTTTGATAAAGATTTATCCACCCTTAAAGTTAAACCCTTATAACGTTGCCTGGGGCTGCCACGAGGAGGAAATATTCAAGAATTTTCAGACGAGGAGCAACCCACTGGCGGGCAGTAGATATTTCCTTAGGAAAGGTATTTTCTACACCGCCAGTAATTCAACTGTGCGAGCGGTGAACTCGATCTTTTTTCCGTATCGCTGATACAAACTAGTCTCGAAGGTGGTCATATCACTCTTTACTCACGGATGATCCCCCCATTGAGTTTACCATTACCAGTCAAGGATAATCATATGTCGATCTTTTACTAAACATGCTGTATCCCTTGGCTAAAGTAATGATACCCGACGGTGGCGCCTTCACTGATGCGGATCAAATCCCTCCCAAATATGCTCAAAATTTTTTGGGGCGTTAAAGGGAAATCACAGTATACTGTATTCACGGGGAGGTTACCTAAACAATGAAAACGTATCGTGTACAAAGAGTTTGCAAAAATCATTACCATCGACAAGAAAAAAACCTGGTGGTTAATTTTTTTTTAGTTAATATAAGCGATATCCCAACCCATTTCCTTGTCATTTAAATAATGGGCATCATTGTGTATTTCCAAAGCCACAATGACAAAGTGTTTATCGTTGTGTCTAATAACGGTACATTACTTCACCATTGGGTGATGAAAACCCCTTACACCTTTGAGGAACTTTGCTCTGCAACTAAAAAACAAGCTAACTCTATCGTCAACATGCTGCACGGAAATTCCTGGAATAGAGGTGATGTGGATTACCACCTTAACAAATCCTTCTTCTCCCAAGTACATTCCGTTCAGAAACCATCTACTTAAAGAAATAAGAGAAGAACATGTTTCTAACCAAATACACGCCTACCTTGATCGTTTATATGTACGACTGATGATGTTAGTCTTTGAAAACTATTACATAGGGTCTTACCACATGCATGGCACATAGTTCTGTATTTTATTTATGTTCGTCCTCCATTGTTTAGGGATTTTGGAACTCAATAATTGAAGATGGAGACCCACATTCTAAGACATGCGCTTAAAACAAGCCCACGCTTCCCTTTTTTAATTTCAAGTGTTTTTCAGCTGATAATTTTCCGACAAGAATAACTTGAGCCTCCATAGCAAGCAGAGAACGTATTAGGTCACCATCTTTATCGACTAGAAGTGTGTCGGAGATTGTTTTTAATGTTATGGTTTTCCCCCGCGTGTTAAGTCGCACTTGGCGTGTATATGGAAAAAAAATTCCCACTGGTTTTATAGCACGGTACAACTTCAAGACAGCACCAGACTTTTGTGGCCATTGTTGTCTCATGTATCTTCTCTACCACACCCAGAACATTCCTATGTAGACTTTCCAGTCCTTATTTTCCCCTACCAATCATACAAACAATGAAGTCAACGTTTTGAAATATTACAATGCATGTTTAAAGACGTCGACGTCCTGCAACCTTTACTGCGTCAAATAAGCCTACGCCCTTTCTTTCTGCGGTGGCTGTAAAAGGGCGTTCTGATGCCCTGCCACCTATAATACCAAGAAATGTCAAAGATTAAACATAATTGTACCTGAAGACGTTTGCACCCACAAATCAAAGCCGATGAAGCCATTTCCCATAAGCAGTATTTTCTATAAGCTGTTTCTGTTGGACGATGACGACGCCAAAAGAGTCCTCTTCACCATGAGTGTAAAGAACAATTTCACGTCCTTTGTCTAGCCATTAAAATATGGAAGGAATTGGGCGGTGTTTAATCGCGAGAGTGGCAAGAACTGAGCAACTACAAGTAGATAATATCAAAATGTTTCAACAACACACAGCCTCCTCAAAAGACAAACTTGAACATAAAGATGAAATCTCGGCGAGTTGTAGGTGCGGTGACCAGTATTACGTCATCAGAGCTGCGACAGGGACCGACCTGGTTTCTACACAGCTCACACTCTATGAACAGCCTCTATTGAGAGAGGAAGCCAGGGTGCGTTCCCGATCCCAAACGATGAGAATACCAATTCAAATAAGGCGAGATTCGAATCAAAGTCAATCAGTGCAGGATTAAACTGATACAGTGACAGGTAGGACACAAATAAAATTGGACAATGGGTGACAAAATTGGCTCGGACACATATGGTCAATGATCTAACGTGTGCAGGAATGAACAGGTATAGGAAAAACACCAGGTTTATAATTAGCATCACACACAAGTGGATGAATATGGTGCAATTTTATATATGGAGGGGTGGCTGATTGCGTAACCAATATCTTTTTTTTAAACAAAATAAAAATGAAATGGATAAAATGTGAGTAGAGTTCGGGGCCTATTAAATTAACACCCATTACATTAAATTACTAAAAGATTTGTTGTCAAGCGGTTACACCAGGGTTTGAAAACTCACGGGCCCGCGGTACAAATCTGACCGGCCCGTTTGTCTGACACACATATATTACTGTCTGTCCCGCAATATTATACGCACACCCAAAATAATACTTTTCAGTTTATTGTTATTCAAATAAAGATTTCAGGGACAATTTTACTGTTTTTTTCTGTTTTTAAATCTTTCTTTTGTTAGAGAGCTGAATTTTCTGCAGAGTGAAAAGCAGTTATGAAAATGGTACAATTGTTCAACAGCTGCTAACAAAATGATTTAAGCTGATAGAAAAGACTAAGTGGAATTTGTTATTCCAAATTATAATAATTATAAAATCTTAAATATATTGTATCAAATAGGTAGGTTGACCTTGGTGGTCCTAAGGTAAAGGGCTGCGGCCCCGAAGAGCACGGGTACAAAATATCGCAGGTACAAAACAGCGCAAACTAGTGGTCCCAAAATAGAGCATGCATAAAAAAGCGCAAGTGTATAATTGTACAGATCACACAAGTATTTCGTGACCTTATAGTGCCATCTTTCTTCTCCAGAACAGCACAAGGGGGGTCTGTGTTTAACTGAGTAGCAATTGTACAGATCACGCAAGCAGCATTAACCTGGCTTTCAAGTTACTGGCATTGAGCTGTTAGGTTAGGTTAGGTTAGGTTAGGTTAGGTTAGAGGACAATCAGGTTTCAAAGATTGAAGTTGGACAGCTGTTAATTTCAGTAGCCTACGCATTCCTGGCACTAAACAAAAGAAAGGGAACAGACACTAGACTTTTTACGACAATTAAAAATGTCGCTCTTGTGTACCTGCATTATTTTGTACCCCGATCGTTTGCGCCATTTTGTACTCACTTTTCTCTTGCGCTTTTATGTACCCGCGCTATTCGGTAGTATCATCGGCTAAAGGACTCAATGTTCCAGATGAGGTCAGCAGATTTTATGGGTGATAAAATCGGTTTCACAGCTTCCTTTGGAGGAGAAGTATTGGGTTGGTTCCATGTCAATTGTGACGTGCAAAAGATTCTTGGAAGGTAGGTGAAAATACCTTTCTGGCAAAATGTGCAGGCTTTTACTCGCTCCCCTGAAATAACCTATCACATGAACTACAACAGGGAATAGCTGTAGTAGCAGTCACAACTGGAGTTAAATAATAATATCAAGTAGCTAGTCTAGACCAACATCGGCGGGTACGGCAGGTTCTTCTGGTAGGATTTGCCGATGATGGGGAGGTCAGAGTTCAAATGCCAGATATTCGAGAACATTTCCTCTCAATTATATCCTCATCACCTACCCACTGGCCTCATCACCTACCCACTGGCCTCATCACCTACCCACTGGCCTCATCACCTACCCACTGGCCTCTTCACCTACCCACTGGCCTCTTCACCTACCCACTGGCCTCTTCACCTACCCACTGGCCTCTTCACCTACCCACTGGCCTCTTCACCTACCCACTGGCCTCTTCACCTACCCACTGGCCTCTTCACCTACCCACTGGCCTCTTCACCTACCCACTGGCCTCTTCACCTACCCACTGGCCTCTTCACCTACCCACTGGCCTCTTCACCTACCCACTGGCCTCATCACCTACCCACTGGCCTCATCACCTACCCACTGGCCTCATCACCTACCCCCTGGCCTCATCACCTACCCCCTGGCCTCATCACCTACCCCCTGGTCTCATCACCTACCCACTGGCCTCATCACCTACCCACTGGCCTCATCACCTACCCACTGGCCTCATCACCTACCCACTGGCCTCATCACCTACCCACTGGCCTCATCACCTACCCACTGGCCTCATCACCTACCCACTGGCCTCATCACCTACCAACTAGCTTCATACACTACTAGCCTAATCGCTTACCCACTAGCGTGATTAAATGTGTATAGTCTGGTACCCCAAAATAAATTAAGCAGCCCTGTTTCTATAGGTTATGGCCCATAGTACATTCCGTGTTTGTGAATATGGCCCTAGAGACCACTGCTTTATACCATTGGCAGAGTTCCAAGATGGATTTGAGTTAGTGTCCTTCGAGTCGGGATTAAAGAGCAGTCTCAAAAAGTCAGTATAAATTAGTTTACCAGGGATTACCTCCATTTATTTACCGTATTTGTCCTGCTATTCGATTATAATTTAATTTTTTTAACTAGTTATAATTAATGTTTACGTTTAAATTCAAATAATTATATCAGACCACGACTTACAAATCCGCATAGTTGTGGCACCAATAAAGTTGAGTCGTCTCCTACCATCAGTTTATAAAACAAGGGTTGGAAGTTTAGTGGAAAGAAGTGCTCTTTATAAGAGATACAAACGATACCCTCGTCCACCCCGCCATTGTCAAAGTATGCGTTCGAGTTAAAAACAAGGAAATAAATGAACTCCGGTAAATGGCCATTCGCCTTATCACTCGGCATTCATTTATATTGCCGCGAGTGTCTGGTTAATAATCTGAGAGAACAATGGCTAATTCAACACATTAATATGTAATTGCAATCCTGTCGCCAAGGAAATGTAGCTCAGTTCTCGGGAGATCAAACTATCAACGAGATTAAGGAGGCACTTGCCGTTTTACATGGCTAGTAATGACAATCTAACAGGGTAGCGTATAAAAAGTACACCCGCATTCATATGGAAATATAATGATATGAACTATGACCTTTCTGTCAGCAGCACTCTAGTCTCTAAGACTTGTTCATCGTTGATTAGGTCAGGGTTCTATTCCCAACTGGTTGGTTGCAATGGGATGCTTTTTAACATGGCCCAACAAAAGCTGGTGTACTTATTTAATTTCCTAATCACGTGATCTTCAATGCTTAATTTTGTAAATACATCAAGACCCCGCTAATTAAACTCTGGTAGTCAAATATTACGGATAGTGGGAAGATAATTTTCGGGACACCTGGGGGGGGGGGGGGGGGGGGGGAATAAGCTAAGTCAAATGAAATATTTTTTTTTTGTTTGCGAGCTCAAAGTTAAAAGAGAGTGGTAAGGAACAGTAATAATAAATGCTTAGTATTTACATGTCGTAGACAACAAAGTTAGTTTTCCTGTTACTAAAAAAATTACTGTACTGTAAAAGGGTACACTGTAGCTGCAAAACTATGGTACAGTACATATTACGCGCCATACATCAGTCAAACAGATGTCCATTTAATATTTGTTAAAATAAAACCGCAGAAACAACCGTATTCTCCCGGTTAATCCGAACTAGTTTTAGTGACAACTTTCTAGAATTAACGGAGTTCTACTTAAGTTCAATCGGATAGTATGATAACTTAAATTATATTAGTATCATCATCATGTTTAATAATAGTAATAATGATCATTTCAATTTCATTTATTAGAGTGCTGTCCAACAGTTGATATACCTGTAACAGTTTGAAACGACCCGACATGTGTATATAATAAAATGAGAAAAAATATAAACATAATTATACATACAGATAAATAGTTATTACACGCAGTGGCGAAACGTGACGATAATTTTTGGGTAAACTGAGTCATAAACACTCATAAAAGGGCACTGACTATGTCAAAAATGGGATTTTTATCAAGTTATATAATAGAGGAAGTTCGGCTAATCTATACCCTACGGATAAAGTGGACCAAACGTTTAAAACTTATATAAGGTGCTGCAATCATTTGGGGAACGCTTAAACTAGGTTGGCTAGTTGACAAACAAAACGCTAGAATCTTTAATTTATTCCAAGTTGATGAAGAAAGTGGTCTTCATTCAATTGGCACATTTCAAAAGTTTTACAGGTTGCCAAATAATGTTTTATTTTTAAAACTAAATTAAGTACTTAGTTAACCTATTAGCCTATATTTGGTATTAAAACAAATTATTTTCTCTTTTTTATAGTACTATAATTAAGTTGTTAGCTATTGGTATGTGCCGAAACAAAAGACAACAACCAAAATGGCGTGTGTCAGTTAATAGGCATAGCTGAGGGCGGGCAAAGTGGCCTAGGTCCACTTTATCCTAAAGTTTATTTTCATTCAGTATTTTATTATTTAAAAAGGCTTAGTATATTTATATATATTCTGAAAATTGAAAAATGACACCTGGACACGGGAATCGAACCCGTGTCCAGGTGTCATTTTTCAATTTTCAGAATATGATATCTAGATGGAGTAATTCCCACTAAAAAGCATAAATAATAGCTCTGGCTATTAATTCTTATATATGACCATATGTATATATATTAGTTTAATCCTTAAAAGTAATCATTTATACAAAGGTTTTTTAGCCACAGGCATCCATTCTCAAATAGACACTTTTTTACTGATGTTGATTTTACACCAGGTCCATTTAAAATGCCACTGAACACCTTATATTCCCCAGATCAAGATATTCATCAAGCTAAACCAATTTCGTCAACTTCAAAGTCAGATTCAATTACACATAGATACAATTTCATTGCATCACACTCAGCTACTCTCCCTCTTTCCAAAATTTCCAAACCAGTTGGTATATTTAAACGAGTTAGTCTAGAAGGAAGAGCCTCTTCTTTCAAAAACAAATTAATAGAAGGTTAAAAAAATTTAAAACGAGTTGTAAGAATGTTTTTTCAGACAAAAAATTCAAGAGTTCAAAATCACAAATATCCAACTCCTCACTACTCTTCAGTCTCAAGGAAGTTGGAGAGATCTTGGAGATGTAGGATGTTCTCCTCTCTACTCTTCAGTCTCAAGGAAGTTGGAGAGATCTGAGAGCTGGTTACGTCCCCCTCATCTCACAACACATTCAGGAGTTCTGGTGACTACTGGCTACTCAAGGCGGTCATCCTTTGTATGATCTACATGTTGGTCTGCAAGGATCATGTAGCCTACTGACACATTAAAGTTGTTCTTCGTGTTCTTATTGCTATGCTTGTAGCACCATATCTGGTGTTGTTCCGATCTTTAAGTGGTCTACTACGCCTTCCCTAGTGGTGGTTCCATCAGCCCAGTTATCTTCCAATTGGAGAGTGTAGGAAAGATGCGCTCACCCAATACCTCTATAAGGTGCCTCCATGTTGGCAGTCCCCGGGCAACGTCCTCCCTTGCTTGGGTGGTAGTCCCAGCCCAAGGTCGGTAGAGGTAAAGGTTTGCTCGATAAGCCCATTTCGTGGTTCAATCTTGCCGAGCGACTCCGGCCGCAACACCGCTCTTAATATTTAGTGACGCGCGCTTAAAAACAACGTCCCTACACAGCTACTGGAGTATTGACAAATATATGTATCCATACCAATCTAAACAGTGTTAACCAACAAATACAACGGTGCTATTCTTAAAATATTTTAATGAGTTTTATGATGTATTTCGTGTATATAAACAAAATGAAACAATATTTATGACTTCAAAAAGTTACTAGGCGAGATTTTTTTTATTTATTGGTCAGGCAACTTTCATCAGCAAGAAAGTTTTTCATAAGTATCTGAATTTAATTGTGAATTTAGTTAATTTGTGTTACGATGACTAGTTTAGGCAATTTTTTTTTAATAGCGAGGCTCTGTTTCTAATCCCGAGGCTGCTAGGTGACGCTGCTGTGGAATGAGTGTTCTTTGTAATGTTTTTTGTAACCTACTCCTTGCTGCTGGATAACATACATTTTTTATGTAATACACACAAACAAATGATCATTTTTAATGCTAAGAAAATAAATATTTAAAAAATAATGAACATTCTTAATGTAAAAAACAAAAAAATATATAATTTTTAGCATTAAGAAAATTTAAATTTAAAAAAAGTTATAACAATCATAAATGTACAACATTTCAAATAAACTATTTAAGGGTGTTAAAAAAGACTCAGTTATTATGACAAAATTATTTGGTTACTTAAATTTGCAATACTATTATTTGCATTGATTACATTATTATGTTGTAGTTTTCTTTAACCTTTTTGTGCTTTTTTTTTTTTTTTGCTTTTTGTCGTTTGTCATCACGCCTTTTTCACTTTGTTGTTCTCTAATTTATAGCTTAAAAATTGTATTCTTACTACAGTTCTAGTTATAATATATATACAAATTACTTCCACTGGGAGCTCGGGAGACAAGTTTGATATTTTGTGAGATAAAACTTTCACAACACCTTCAAATTTGTTGAGATTGTCTGTGAAATTCTTGGAAGTCTTCCTGAAATTTTCTGCTGACGGTATGCCACTCAGGTTATGGTTCTACTAGACTCCTAAAAATGAAGTATCGCAGCCAGGTAGACTCATTTTTGGTCAGTGCTTTTGTTAAGTATAGCTTCTTAGGAATTAATATTTATTATAATATATATTTTGCCGCCCAACTAGCTAAGTAATTTGTGCACTTTCCAATATGTCTTCAGTTTGAGTTGTCTTGCTTCCATTCATGAAACCACTAACCTCAAAAAATTATTCATCTTACTCAGGGGTCTTACTTTCATCAAAGTCAAAAATACACGGAATCCCTTCTTGATCGAACACAGTGGAGACGAGATATTCTCCGTCCTCGATGGGCGGTGAAGCTGAATTTACAATATTTTCACTTATTAAAATCATTCTTAATCTATTCAGCGCATTGAGTGGAGTTGGATGGTCGTTTAAACCTACCCTAGACTTTATTTGAGAAAAAAGTATTCCAAGGGAATTCTGGTTAAGCCTGTGAGTCAAGGTTAATCGCATTTTGCATATTAAATCTAGACCTAACATCACTCAATTAAAACTTCAGGGAATTAATGGACAAGAGTATTCCCTTTTGGAAAGGCTACAATGTCTTTTTTCCACAATATAGAGTATTTTGCACAAGATTATAAATGCTATCAAAGCTTTTTATTTGTTCTTGATACAATCCGAAGGCACATTTTAAATGAAAAATATTTCTCTCAGGCACATAGGTGTTCATTATATCAAACCAATCATTCACTGTGCTGAAAACAGACGCCAAGCTACTCAGCCAATCCTCCTGTATTAAAAAAAAAGGGGGGGGGGGGACGACAACGCCTTGCCTGTTGTGTTTAGCAACAACTGTGTTGGCAAACGAACATTTTGCCTTTCTGACCCCTCACATAACAAATTAGTAGTTTTTAACTTATGACAAACTTTTAGGTTACCACTGTCAAGTTTAAGTAAAGCTATCAATGGAGATTTGTCTAACTTAACCCTTCTTTAAGGATAAAACCAGTTTCTAAACAGTTCGAACAAATGGGGAACATCTGGAAAACAGCATACTCTTTTCGTTTCGTCGTCGTATGGATTACAAAATCAAGATGTCTCTATTGTGACTCAAATTTTATCCTAGATACCGTAGTTACTTCCACCTATGTCAGAAACACAAGCCACTACTTGGTAACCACAATTTTCTCTCTTGACAATAGCAGAATTCAAACTGTCCTAAGTCATACTACAACTGAAGTCAATAAAAATGTATTGTTTCCAATTACAAAACAAACCTCTCAACACAACAACTTGCATTTGTTTGTGTGGCCCAAACACTTGGTCCAATTTTGCACCATATTCATACATCATATTGCAAAATAGCAAACTTTTGGTGCTGTTGCATATTTGCTCCCGCGATTTTCAGAATTTTCATTACATCTTCTATAAATCCTTTCCTTATAGTGAGATTGGAAGCCCTCTTTCGTAATGTTGATAACCCTGGCAATGGATAGTGACATTTGTTCCTTAAATATATGTACGTCCGTTTTCCTAAGTATCTCAGTTTGACAACTAAAGAAATGAATTTCTGGTTCAAATTACATTTTCTCTTCTTTTTAAGGAGTAGAACTGCTTAGTTGTCAAAACCTCACATAACTTTTTTATTTCATTTTCAATAACTTAACTATGAAGTTTATTATTTTTCATTGATACAATTGTGTTGTGGAGCCCTCGAATCTTAAAATATTTCTCTCTCATTTGTTGTCGTTTTAAAAGTTTCACTTTCAAAATTTTATTTTCTACTGCTGCATTATCATACTTTCTTATAATTTCCAAAATGTAATTTTCCTTAAAGTTCGTAGAATTTTGGTCACTTAATGACGTGTCTTTGTAACTCTGTTCTTTTTGCGAGACATCATATAAGCCTATAATGTCTTGTACTAACTGTTTATTAATCATTTTGTCATGCCTTAAGTTGCGACTATCATTTTTTTTCATTATTATCATCATTATTATTATTATCATTATTATCATTATTATCATTATTATTATTATTATTATTTACAATAGAAGAATTTTCATTTTAAACACTAAGTTTAAATGAAGGTACAGCAGTTGCTTTTAACTTTCTCTTAGGAGGCAAGTTTATGAGCTCAGACTTAATATCACGTTCAGAGTCGTCAGTAACAAAGTGTTCAGAACAAATTATACATGAATCTGGGTTCCGCTTACCATCTCGTTTACAGAGGTGTCTCCATTTCTTCCATGTCTCAGGGTTCTTTGGAAATAAATGGTACATAATATTACGTCCGTCAGTTTTTGTGACACTATTGTTGCACACAGCTGCTGTAAACTTCATTACAAGCATCTCAGTAAATCTTTAATAAACAGCAGCTTTTAGCAATATTGCTTGATGCAAACGAATAAACTGAATATACTGAATAAACTATTACATTAAATATACTATTATATTGAACTATTATACGATTAATAGTAAATATAAACTGTATATTAATAAACAACTCAAGCAAACAACTTAACACCACACTTGTAGACAAACACATGGAGATGTTACCGTGCAATAATGTGTGTTAACTGAGCATCAAGCGTAGGAACGAACTAGGTCGCTCGGTGATGTCACAGCAGCGCTGCGTGATCGGGAAAACCCGACTGCAGGCCAATATAGGGCTCGAGCTAGCCTTACACTCCTCCACCTTGGCCCCAATCATCTAGTCAGTGGGGTTGGCTGGCTACATCTTTGTGGCGTCTTCTGTATGAGGGTGGGGGAAGATGATGCTGCCCACCTACCGTACACTATGCTGTTGTTAGCACGTACCCGGTTTTGGCCTGGGATAGCTGGCTAGGACAACTGCACGAGGTCCCCGCTGTGCGACTTAGGGTCAATGCTGCAGGATCGTTGTTATAGATAAAGCTCAGTTTATTACATCTTTTAGCAACACGCATTGTAAACCTTTGTCTCTAGAATGAAGGACTATATCTCTTTTTTCAATCTCTTGGCCGACAATAAACATGTCCACCTCACTCAATGTCTGTGAAATGTATCGACCTTTGTGTTAATTGACTTTTCTTCGCATGAATAAATGCTTTAAAATCTTTGTTTGTGTGTCTCTCCAACGCTGATTTAAACTTTTCATGAATATATTATGTAAATGAAACATATTGTAAATCTTGTATAATATAAATGAACATTAGACAAAATGGCACACCGTTATTTTGATTCGCATTAATTATCTCCCATAAGATGCAAGAATGTTGGACCTTGATCTAGTTGTGGAAGCCATGATCCGGCCAAGTAATAAACCTGTCCTTGAATTTTAAAAGTAGGCATCAAATTACCTTGTGTTAAAATATATGACGCACTAAATAAAGTCGTTTGAAATGAATTGATATATCTCCTGATTGATTCTAGGAAATGTTTGGCTCTTGTGTCTTTAAGGGATAAATGACTTTTCACCGTTTCTACTGGCTCAAATAATGGCTTCAATTTTACTTTGCATTGTTGCGACACATTCCCCGTGTTTCGCCTTTCCACTTAAGAGCCTAGCAGTAATTACATACTATCGACATGAAACCTCAAACAACGGAAGAATCACGCTCCTAGTTCACACCTAGTTTGTAGCTAAACACTTTTCTTTCTTTAGTTTTCTATTTAAAATTAGGTGTTTCCGTTTTACTTTCGCGCTACCTTACAGTAGTAGAGAACATATTGTGATCATCAAAAAAAATCGAACTCGAGATTTTGATTATGTCAACGTTTCATGAGTCCCCGAATCCGAAAACGTGGTTATTGCAATGCCGTTTGTTTGTCTTACCTTGAGTAGAGCCTAAAATTTTTACTAATCGGGCAAAAACTTGGTATTTAGGGTTATCAAATGGTTGCCCCAAGAGCTTTTTGGAATTGGGTAGTTTCTAGGGATGTGCGAAGGACATTTTTTAAATGTGAAGCGAAGTCGAAGCTAAGCTTGTAGCTTGCGAAGAAAAGTCAAAGTCGAAGTCAGAGCTACCTTGGATTTTTGTTGCTGTCACTTAGCGCTACTTTTAAGTTTTTAATCAACCAGTATGTAAATCTAGGTTAAAAGAAAGGCATACAGAAAAAATCAAAGCACACCATGTTAGTATGCTGACATGTCTAAATTTATTTATGTCCAAGAAAACCAAATAACCACAACCTAAATTACAACATTGAACTTTCATTAGTTATTATTTGGCTTTAAGCTTTATAAAAAAAAAAATCATAATCGACAGTATGAAACTCTTTAAAATGCATATAAAAAACATAACACACATTAGAATTGAAAAAAATATATATAATTAATGTACATGGGCATACTGATAAGCTTAGTAAATAATTATCAACAAAGTTTTAAATTTTACTTACATCGTGGAGTTGATAAAATTATTTTTCAAACTTTATACATGCATATCTTTTTATCTGCATTTCTCTGATAATAATTATACATTAAATTTTGTTTTCGTTTTCCACTTTCCGTATCAGCCATTTTGAATAGTAAATAAAACACGAAGAAGTTATTAAAACCTTCTGTGTCAAAATCCACTTGTAAATTTGTCACAGAAAATTCCAAATAGATAGAGTACTAGGGGCTAAACATTACACGCGATCTGGGATTAGAGCACAACTAAAGCGCTTTCTCTGCTTCATACCATGGTGTTATCTCTTCATAGGTATTTTTATTTTTCACAAAACTATGTTGGCGATAGTGAATATTATATATTAACATTTACATACCCAGTTTTGATCCATGTTTACGTTATGGTAGTTAAATTACTAGTCGGTGTTAAAATTCTGTTTAGAAACAGTTTTAAAACTATCAAATATTGAAATATGTAATATTTAGTGAGATTAAATTAAATAGTTTGATGATTTATCGAAGTTTTATCCTGCCGTCGAAATTTGCTGAATGCGCTAATATTATTGTAGGTGTCAAGGTCGAAGCTGAAGATTTGACCTTCGACTTCGACTTTTCGAAGCTTCGCACATCATTAGTAGTTTATTTAAGGGCGATTAGAGAAAATATAGATTCTATCAAAATCGGTTTTAACGATTTTTAATACATTTCATTTCTAAGAATTGATAATTATTATAAACAAAATGGCTACTATGAATTATTCGTCAAAATGACTAAGTGTTCCATATTGATGCATGAATTCTATTTTTTTTATCATATATGCGTAACTTTTGAGATATGAAATTACTTATCATTACAAATATATAGGAATATTTATAATAAAAAGCTTTTATTTGAAATATTTTTTTATAGAACCAATAGTTTGAGATATTGACAAATATATTATTTTACCGGAAATTTTAACACAAAGTGTTGAACCTTGTGGACCCAATATCGATCTTTTTTATTGGTCCAAATATACAAATGAGGACTTTAATTATCTAAAAATAAAATTATAAAATTTAAAAACGGAAGTCAAAAAAATCTTGCGTAAGTATAGCGCAATTTAAGCTTGGGTTGCTTGCTAGTATATACTATTTCGTTTCACATATACGAGTTTTGAGTAAATACCTCAATTTTCAATCAATGGAGCGAAAATGTTCGTATGGAGCTCAGCACTATTTATTTGTTTTGTTTGCTTTTGATAAGCTATTATTTATTCCAATCTACGTCTCTTATGTCCTTTAAAACTAAATTTTTCTCGTGCTTGTATTTAAGTCTTACATTTCTTTCACACATTGTCCCCAAGTCTCTTGACACTGCACTTCTCTTACCTCTATAATAAAGCCTTGCTTTCTTTACCTCGTCTATCTCCTAATCTCTGGAATTAGCCCTTATTCTCCGATTACTTTCAAGTCTTTTTCTTGCTTCATCTGTATCTATGTACCTTTCGATAAGTTTTAAGTCCGCATATGTTTTACAATCTGTCAATGTCATGGTTTTTGGATGACCTCTTCTACTTTTTTTTTTTTTTTGGTCTACCTAATTTCTCAAATGAATTTTTCGCTCGCGCCAATAATGGAAAACTGTAAAAGTGTTTTGGAGTAAAAAAAAATATTTTAAATGAGATCGCATGTAAGCTGGAAGGAATATCAAATGTATGTATTAATACTAGAGACAATAGCAACAGCGCAAGCAATGGAAAACACGCCAGAATTGACCGCATTCGTTCTTTGCTGGGCAACCTCATTCACAATATAAGGTTCATGTGGAAATAATCAATAAAGAAAATGCAGTTGATCTTCTGTCAGGTTATTCTTCATTTCACTGTTGGTGCTGTACTAATATTAATTATGGTACCATCATAATATGTACTAATACAATGATTAGGCCTAGCTAGCTCTGTTGCTGTGAGAGCTAGTATCTGTATATGGCGTGAGTCCACTGGGAAAATATATATTCCAAACTAATATACATTCTTGTGGCTTGAGCTCTGTTTGGGCTGACAAAATTTCATTGAATATGCTAATGTGGTCATAGGAAAAATAATCTTTGTTGGTAATTTCGCTCATAGATGTTTGTGATAGCAACATTACGCAATATGATGTATTCATATCTTTCCAATATGTATTTAGCCAAATACACCAAAAGTAATACTGACCCAACAAAGCAGTCCCAATTCAATGACAACGATCTCAATTAATAATACTAATAAAGAACCAACAAATAAATTAAATCAACTTAAAATAATTATATTTGAGAAAGATCATTTATCAGTAACTAAGGCAGTTGATAAAATAAAATAATACTATTTGAGACAAATCCGTACTTACCTAAGGTACAAACTGTGTAAATGATCTGAATATACACTCTTATAAACGCGATCAGAAACCAAGATAAATAAAATAATAATAATAATATACATTGTTTGAGAATATACACGATAAAAAAAGAGCATCACAATTTACCAAAGATCATAAATGAAATAATAGATGTTGTTGCAAAAAGATTCTGGATAAATGATCATCATGACTCACCAAAGAGCATAAAGCTTCATCAAAAAGTATAAATCCTCAAATGGTTAGATCATGTGTTTTTAATAGAAATAGTTTAAGCTCCCGACAACTAGAGGTAGTAACTGGTTTTGCCCTCAAATTTAACTATTTTAATCGTAATGTTAACTAACCTCTTTTCAATAAAATCTATTGGTTTTGTGTTGTCGCCGTATTGGTAAGCCGCACCCAAACTATATACAATTAGGACGTCCAAAATACAGCTGCCAACTTATTTATAGCTCCTTCTTGTACAATACGGCAATCAATAAATTGAAATAATCATCCAGCCCACAAAACTAAGTGAACAGCCGAACGTAATCTTTGCCTAATCCAATAATAAACGAACTAACAGCTCTCGTTAAAGAAACATATTATTTTTTAAAAATTGCAAATTCTCAGTTTTTAGCTATGTAATCACATTGAGTGTCAACCCTGTCACCTTTTTACGTTTTAATCGTCTATATAGGACCAATTTCAATTTTACATCACGTCGAGAAATTATTTTCTCTATTATTTTAGAATATTTTGAAAACACCCATTTCCCAACCCCCCATTGTTAAATTATAAATGTTTCAACTTATATGGTAATCAGGGGAAGACCTTCTAACCTTCTCACCGAATTCCCCTTTTCTACTGCCCTGATATTGTTTATTTCTAATATTTTTGGAAATTTCTTTAGTCCAATATTTCCCGATTCTCCAATTATGAAATTTAATATTTTCAAACTCTTCTCGCTATATGGGGTTGTGGGTTTGTAACTCAATCTTTATAAAAATATTTCAATATTAATTTATATCATAACAAGGAGTTTCTCCATTAGGTTTATAAACTAGGCTCCCTTTCTCTTTGCACTTCCCCCCAGCCTTACCAGAATATTCTCTAATACTTTATTTTGGAAATAAAAATATCCATACTTTTATATATGTTTAAGATGTACTTAAACCTGCCAAACAAACTTTAATTTTTTACGGGGACCCCCTACACCCAATTTTTTGTCCTTATAATTGATTTATCTAAAAGTGAGTTTGGAGTGACTCTTATATTTGGATAACAAATTTAAAGCTTCTACTACAATAAGAAGTAGACCTAGTTATTTATATAAGTTTTGAAAGTTTCGAAAAACTCCTCCCCCGTTTCACCAAACCCCTCTAAGAGATTTCAAATATCTGAGTGTTTAGGTATTTGGATATATTCCACTACATTCCTGCCAAATGTCCATGTTCTATCTCACCTAAAGGAATTTGAATATTTATAACCTCACCCCACAATTTCATGAAAAATCCATTTTGAAATTTCCCATATTTGGCCTTTTCTTGCAGCATGGGGTTATCCCTTTATCTGCCTGCCTCTAAATGTAGCAAGAGTTAGTACCAAATGGCAACAGTGGACCGGTCTCTTCATCCCTGAAACCAGTAACTGGAGGAGTCCCACTTTACCTAACTTTCATGCCTAAATGTTTTAAATATCTCTTCTCATCACTTTGTTGGAAGGTAAACTGTCTGAAGCTTGATGTTAGCAAATGTGCTTACATGTCGATAGGTAGTGATACTTTGTTGAAAAGATTATGTCGATCCAAACATAAATATTGAAAGTGTGTCGTTACCCAGGGTAAAGCACTATAATAAATTAGTATTGATTGACAAAACTCAAACCTGGGTACGTAAAATCAACCATGTGTGAATCATTGGTCCTGTCAAACCTTAACTTCTCTTCAAAACTTCCCCTTGGCATGAATAAAAACTTAAAACAGAAAATTAAAAACTCCTGTTCAAGATTTATTTTTAACATAAAAATTGCGATCGTGATAGCAATTACCTACAAAACTTAAAGTTACTCAATATGAAAAACCAACGACTTTTGAGTTTTAGTTCACGGCTTTATAAAATTATATAGTTAAAATGCCCGTTTTATCTCTACTCAGAGGTGACCAAATTATCTTACAAACATAAATATAAAACGCGAAATAGAGCTTCACTACAAGTAACCAAACATCGGACGAAAAACTTTGAAAAATCATTTTCCTACTAAGAGAATAGAGTTTGGAATGTTGTAACATCAGAAGTTAAGGATTTAAACCCATGAATATTTTCAGAAAAAACGTGGAAGAGTTATTTGCTGGGTAGACAAAAAATTTTAAATTGTGCATCAAATGTATACAAACAAATCTGTAACAAAACTAGTAGGCTATTAGAAATAAGTTTTAACATCAAGTTCCAATATTTGTACTACTCAACCTCTTATAATGTCTAGAGTAGTATTAACATAAGAAACACTCAAATTGTAAAATTAGCTATAAGGTGAAATTTATAAATAAATATTTCAATTTTCTACCATACGGGAAATGTGTAATTCTTATTAGGTCTGGATTATTTTGGGGGGGTGGGGTGGAAGGGTGAGACTCATCCTCCCATTTTTATATAATTAATTTTGAAATTATAGATTTTTCGTGTGTGTGTGTGTGTGTGTGTGTGTGTGTGCGCGCGCGCGCGTGGTGGATCATAAACCTTAAAATCTTCCAATATTCCCAAATTATCAGTGTCCCATTTTCAAATTTCCCATTTTTAGATTGTTCTGGTTGAATGAGATAGAACTCTCTAGCTTCATGCCAAGTTTATTGCTGAGTTTAAGTTTTATACTACCCTTGAAAGCTTTTTTCTATTAGTTTATAAAGTTTTGAGCCCCCTCTGCCCAATTTCACCAACTCCAAATTTCAAATCTCAAAATTTAATACCCGTTATTATTTGGAGTGGAATCTCTACTTGTCTAAAAAATTTCAATCATTTTACTTCCCTAGTAAGCTATTTATATATTTAGACCCCAATACCCCAAATTCCCAGTGTCCCATTTTGAAATTTCCCATTTTTAGATTTTCAAATTATATGAGGCTATCCCTCTACCATCCTGCCAATTTTCAGCTTTTTAGCCCATTTAGACGTGGACAATCTTTTTCTGGACAAACAAACATACTTTCTTTTTTATATATAATTATAGATTTATAGGGGTTTTGCTTGAAGATATATTAGTCCGTTTTGTTTTCAAAGAAAGCATTATTTAACGTTTTTCAACGCTCTTGTAAACCGGTGAGGTGTAATTGGTAATTAGTCTGTAGTAGCCCCGAAACAATTGGTTTTATAAAACTATTTTCCAATAAATATATGTTTATTTTTAATAGTCCTTTAACTTTACAATGATAAGTTATTTTGTATCCCAAATAGTTGCAGATATGATTCAAAATTGAACATTTCCGCTTAGGGGTCGTTCATAAAACACGTAATGTTTTGAGGAGGGGGTGTGGGGGGAGCTCTAATGTTTACATGCTGTTACATGGGGGGAGGAGGGGGGTTTACATAAAGTGTTACTTGACACGGATCTTAAACTCAAATTCTAATGTTAAAAAATAATATTATGGTTCATGTTTTCACCCTTGATAAACAAACTTATGGATAACTTCCAAATATCTGTGGCTGAAAATGCAAGCTTATCACTTAATTTTTGTTTATCAATATTTCGAATTCTGCCCGAGATTACTATCACAGTCTAAAACAGATATTTTCATGCGAATGAGAGTGACATGTTTATACACATGACACTTGTTTAGATTTGTCCGAAATACTGACCCCCTCACTTGCTATTGTTTGGAAAACAGCTGTCAACCGAAGCGGCTTTAATTTATTAGAGTAGTTGAGTTTGAGTATAATTTATATACCTACTGCACATTCTCTTATATAGGCCGTGAATAATCACTTGTGTTTGTACAAAAACAAAAATAATTTCTTCAAAAAGAGAAGACTTGTTCATTGCTTGCGTATAAAAAGCGATATACAGAAAAAACAGTGGAAGAGTCTCAAAAAGATGTTGTAGTGAAATGGAAAGAAGCAAAAGTACAGAATTTATCTCGAGGCAAGTTTGAGAAGTCCATCAATAGTGTTATTTCTTCGTACCAGCAGCATGTTATGAAAAGTAAATCTTCAAATATCATTAATTATTTTCAAAAGGTAGTGTATTTAAGTCTATACTTTTTTCCTTCTGATAAATTTAGTTTGTATGTATATAAATAAAACTATTATACATATGCTATGGCGACTGCATTGTCTAAACTGTCATTCTTTCAGGAGACCAGTCGGCCGATGTTTGGGAAATGGAGTTCGAATACCAGTGAGGTCTTCTGAGGGCTGCTTTTCCTAAATGGTTTCCCACTCACCCTCTATGCAAATGCTGGTAAATTTTCTTAAAAACTCCACCTTTTTAGTATACATTTTGTAGGGTGGTATAGTCAAATTGTAGCTATTCTAATTATTTTTTATTATATTTATCTAATGGAGTAGAAATGAGGAAGATATAATTCTAGAGGTAATCTACCCTCATTAACATGGAGAGAGATTATAAAACCATTTAGGAAAAGCCACTCTGAGTATAACCGACAGCTATTCGAACCCCGATCTCTGCTTCATTGGCCATCTAGTCATTTTCAGGAGTGAAGCCAGGATCCAGGATCGATGTTGGAATGAAACGTGAGTCTAGGTATTGATAAGTTAATTAAAGTAACTTTGTAGATTAATCCTATAATAATTTAAGAAAAGTTGTATACCTAGAATTCTTTAAGTAGCCCTCTGTATGAAGATAATATGACTATCATAAAAAGTGCACAATATTAAGAAAGATGTGTTCCCCCAGCGTCAAGCATCTGATGTGGACACTTCAACATCATCATCTAGCGAGCGCTACTATAGAAAAGGGCCATCTTGCTCAGCACATAGTAGTGCCGGCTGGCTCTTACTCAGATCACAAACCTGACATACATAACATAAATATAGCAGAGGCTTTTTCTCATGAACCTGAGGAAGTTGAACTCAACGTCTTTATGTCTGTACTTGTCTGTATTATCTGTTTGTATGTGTAGCTATCCATAGATAATACTTTCTGAAATCATGTTCAGAATTTAAAATGGATTTTAAGAAGTATTAATTCTAAATCCCTCATTTATTATCACAAATCTTTCATATGAAATAATGACATTCATTCTTGGTGAGAAAAGTTACATAACACGAGGGGAAAGGCTAAATGTCTACATGGCGTTACATGGGGGAAGGGGGGCAAAAAAGGTAAGAAAAAGGCGTTACGTGGTTTATGGAACCCCCTCTTATGTAAAGTACCATCTAATTCATTTTCATTGGAAAATTAGATCTGCCATTTTGTTTATAATGTTACGCTGTTACTGGATATAAAATTCAATCAAAATCGTTTGAGCATATTTTGAGATAATTTTTTTCTTTTTCTTTTTGCCCTTGATTTTAGAGTTAAGACATATATATACATACATATTATCACTAAATCTTATTACATATAAGGGTTATATGCTTATGTACTAATTGCACTAATGATTTAGGGATGAGGACGGTTGAATTAGGATAAGTGTACCCGCATTTGCTGAGACAAAAATAGTGTTGGGGAAATTATTTAGGAATAACCACCTTCAACACAACCAAACATACACAATACACAAATTCCATTTTATACTCAAATGAAGAGTGATAGTGAAGTTTACGTACATCCCAAACTGGTACCAAAACAGATAACAAAAGTATTAATTTAACAACACAAGATTAGGAACAAAAATTTCCCTTCACTTCCTCAAGTAGTTCCAAAAAATGTTCTCCTTCATTACGCCAATATCGGCCAAACCAGCAACCCGTTCAACTGAACTCGTGCAGATGTTTGGACCATCATGATTTGTGTAGGTCCATATTGTTGTTATGATACTATATTTGAATGATTTAACACAGTCAACATTGTGTTTAACAGGTGTTCTGTAGGGAAACACCTCCACAAGACAGTCAACATTGTGTTGAACAGGTGGTCTGTAGGGGAACACCTCCACAAGACAGTCAACATTGTGTTGAACAGGTGTTCTGTAGGGGAACACCTCCACAAGACAGTCAACATTGTGTTAAACAGGTGTTCTGTAGGGAAACACCTCCACAAGACAGTCAACATTGTGTTGAACAGGTGGTCTGTAGGGGAACACCTCCACAAGACACAGTCAACATTGTATTGAACAGATGGCCTGTAGGGAAAAACCTCCACAAGACAGTCAACATTGTGTTGAACAGGTGTTCTGTAGGGAAACACCTCCACAAGACACAGTCAACATTGTGTTGAACAGGTGGTCTGTAGGGAAACACCTCCACAAGACAGTCAACATTGTGTTGAACAGGTGGTCTGTAGGGAAACACCTCCACAAGACACAGTCAACATTGTGTTGAACAGGTGGTCTGTAGGGAAACACCTCCACAAGACAGTCAACATTGTGTTGAACAGGTGGTCTGTAGGGAAACACCTCCACAAGACAGTCAACATTGTGTTGAACAGGTGGTCTGTAGGGAAACACCTCCACAAGACAGTCAACATTGTGTTGAACAGGTGGTCTGTAGGGAAACACCTCCACAAGACAGTCAACATTGTGTTGAACAGGTGTTCTGTAGGGAAACACCTCCACAAGACAGTCAACATTGTGTTGAACAGGTGTTCTGTAGGGAAACACCTCCACAAGACAGTCAACATTGTGTTGAACAGGTGGCCTGTAGGGAAACACCTCCACAAGACAGTCAACATTGTGTTGAACAGATGGCCTGTAGGGAAACACCTCCACAAGACAGTCAACATTGTGTTGAACAGATGGTCTGTAGGGGAACACCTCCACAAGACAGTCAACATTGTGTTGAACAGGTGTTCTGTAGGGGAACAACTCCACAAGACAGTCAACATTGTGTTGAACAGGTGTTCTGTAGGGGAACAACTCCACAAGACAGTCAACATTGTGTTGAACAGGTATTCTGTAGGGAAACACCTCCACAAGACAGTCAACATTGTGTTGAACAGGTGGTCTGTAGGGAAACACCTCCACAAGACAGTCAACTGTGTTGAACAGGTGGTCTGTAGGGAAACACCTCCACAAGACAGTCAACATTGTGTTGAACAGGTGTTCTGTAGGGAAACACCTCCACAAGACACAGTCAACATTGTGTTGAACAGGTGTTCTGTAGGGAAACACCTCCACAAGACAGTCAACATTGTGTTGAACAGGTGGTCTGTAGGGAAACACCTCCACAAGACACAGTCAACATTGTGTTGAACAGGTGTTCTGTAGGGAAACACCTCCACAAGACAGTCAACATTGTGTTGAACAGGTGGCCTGTAGGGAAACACCTCCACAAGACACAGTCAACATTGTGTTGAACAGGTGGTCTGTAGGGAAACACCTCCACAAGACAGTCAACATTGTATTGAACAGGTGGCCTGTAGGGAAACACCTCCACAAGACACAGTCAACATTGTGTTGAACAGGTGGTCTGTAGGGAAACACCTCCACAAGACACAGTCAACATTGTGTTGAACAGGTGGACTGTAGGGAAACACCTCCACAAGACACAGTCAACATTGTATTGAACAGGTGGCCTGTAGGGAAACACCTCCACAAGACACAGTCAACATTGTGTTGAACAGGTGGTCTGTAGGGAAACACCTCCACAAGACACAGTCAACATTGTGTTGAACAGGTGGACTGTAGGGAAACACCTCCACAAGACACAGTCAACATTGTGTTGAACAGGTGGCCTGTAGGGAAACACCTCCACAAGACACAGTCAACATTGTGTTGAACAGGTGGCCTGTAGGGAAACACCTCCACAAGACACAGTCAACATTGTATTGAACAGGTGGCCTGTAGGGAAACACCTCCACAAGACACAGTCAACATTGTGTTGAACAGGTGGCCTGTAGGGAAACACCTCCACAAGATCAGCCGGCCGGTTGTGGTAGTCGACAATCCAACTCTTTCAGTTTGTACAAAAGTAGTGATCAATATGATATGGCTTTTATCAGTTTTCTAGTTCTAATTAATGGACGAATGTCAGTGTATTGTGAATCATTATTACTATACAAAGTATTAACGTCAAGGTTGTGATTTCGTTCTTCCAACCACTCGATTGCCCATGATAACGAGGTGTGTAACTAAGCATATATGCTAAACATAGGTATAGGCTAGATATACGTATAGACAATAGATTGTTACAAATTAAAGCTAAAGAAAGTATCTATAAATTTCGAAGCTATCGCGAGGCGAACTTCTAAATTGGATTGCCCTTTTGAAACAATAGTGACCATAAAACCTATTTCAACAGGGAAATTAAATGATATTTATTATTTTTGTTAAGTGAGAATGTTGTAGGAAAAATTTGAAAAAAATTTCAGTTAGGTCTATCGATTCGTTAGTATTCCAGAAAAGTTATTTTATCACAAACCAAGATTAATAGTTTTTCCACCAAGAATACAAAGTTATCCAAAAGTTAAAAAAAACAAAACACGATCTCCCTGTCATCGGGAGTCTATGTCGAGAGTAGCGCCTTAGACCATGCAGACAGAAGCAGGTAGTTATCTAATTCCGAAAACTCCTCGGGGGAACCTTATGTAAACTCTAGTTACCATGTCTAGGCCCAATCTGTAAAGTAGTTTCAAACTCAGCAGTAGAGCTAGAATAGTGGAAACCTCTGTTAGCCTCGATACATGGTTAATCAGAGCAGTACAGCTAGAATAGTGGAAACCTCTGTTAGCCTCGAGACATGGTTAATCAGAGCAGTACAGCTAGAATAGTGGAAACCTCTGTTAACCTCGAGACATGGTTAATCAGAGCAGTAGAGCTAGAATAGTGGAAACTTCTGTTAGCCTCGAGACATGGCCAATCAGAGCAGTACAGCTAGAATAGTGGAAACCTCTGTTAACCTCGAGACATGGCCAATCAGAGCAGTAGAGCTAGAATAGTGGAAATCTCTGTTAGCCTCGAGACATGGCCAATCAGAGCAGTAGAGCTAGAATAGTGGAAACCTCTGTTAGCCTCGAGACATTGCCAATCAGAGCAGTACAGCTAGAATAGTGGAAACCTCTGTTAACCTCGAGACATGGCCAATCAGAGCAGTAGAGCTAGAATAGTGGAAACCTCTGTTAACCTCGAGACATGGCCAATCAGAGCAGTACAGCTAGAATAGTGGAAACCTCTGTTAGCCTCGAGACATGGCCAATCAGAGCAGTAGAGCTAGAATAGTGGAAACCTCTGTTAACCTCGAGACATGGCCAATCAGAGCAGTACAGCTAGAATAGTGGAAACCTCTGTTAGCCTCGAGACATGGTTAATCAGAGCAGTAGAGCTAGAATAGTGGAAACCTCTGTTAACCTCGAGACATGGCCAATCAGATCAGTAGAGCTAGAATAGTGGAAACCTCTGTTAGCCTCGAGACATGGCCAATCATAGCAGTAGAGCATGTTCTAATCAGATTCTTGTAGACTTCATGTTAACATGTCCCTGGTTATATTAAAACATAGAAAATAAACTATTTTGTATTCATCAGCTACTGTACATTCCTAGCACTAAGCTTGAGTATACAATGCTAGGAGAGTGGTCCTAAGTGATATTAGTTTACAACGAGCCAGTATTTAGAATGCATGCATTAAGTAAGGAAATTATAATAATAAAGGGAATTTACACACAAAATATCTATAAGACGGTGTTAATAACATCAAAGTAACAAAACAGTCCATAATCGTAAAAGCAACAATAAATTAAAATAGCAGCGTCTTGTTACTAAATATCAGACTTTACTTCTTATGAGCTCGTGGTATAGAAATAAAACACAATTTGAAACCAATTAGGAAGAAACTAATCACACATCACAGTTGTTTGTAATTACTAATGTATGTTCACTTTAAAAAGCCCTAAAGAGGGGGAGATAAGCTGTGAATGAGTGAACACTAGTTTTAAAGCTTATGGGATAAGAATGTCAGCAAAAGTCGTAGCTTCCAACGAAAACATGAATTTCCATTTTTTCTGCTGTGTGGATGATGCAACAACTATAGAAATTAGTTTGGCCAAAACTTGTATTTACCAAACTAACCAATGATAATTGGCTACATAAATTAATATTTTGTATGCCTGGATGCTTTATGTTCTTTGTCATTAAATATTTGCTTCTAGTTACAAACACTGGCCATTATAATTGCCGGTCCTAAACATATCCGTAGCCATGATTCTTTGATTTCAGAAATTCATTTAATATATTGGGGAGACATTAATTTGTTATTGAAATGTTGTTATTGTTAAGTCACATCTAAATTTTAAAAATACCATAGTTTGCAATCAATTTTTCGAAAAGGTTATACTTAATTTTATTTCACTCATGCATCATTATAATTTCATATGATTACCTTTAAATGGTTTGAGAGCCATTTTAATTATCTAGATATAAGTTTTGGTGTTCAGTTTTTGAAATATTATCGAAATAAAAAGAATTTCAGTGATGTTTCAATGTTACTACTTACATTTTTACTAGCTTAACCTCAGACGGGGAAATGAATACCGGTTATAAAACGATATAGAGGCAAATTACAGAAACAAGAATTTAAGTGACATTTTGACAACTTGTAGACTTGTATAGCATGTAAACCATGGATCAAAGCTATTAAGGGCTCAATAAATCCACAACACATCTATAGTATCTATTAAGATAGCACGGTGTTTTGTTAAACACTGAAATAAAATAAAATAATCTGTATATTATAGCCTACTCTATACTTAAATAAACAAATCTTCTTTCATAATTTAGGTACACTTAAATTAGTACACTTATTTTAATATATTTTCCCCTTCACATACTACGTGTTAGCATTTTTATGTAAAAATGATCCATTCATGGGTAGTATTCTTAATCAAAAACCAAAGTTTTACGTCAAAAAAGGGCTCTTTTTAGAAATGTAATGCCGGTAAACGTTAAGGAGGAGAGAGTTCCAATATTAGATTCAGCCAAGTTGAACTTTGCTCCCCTGGCCTGTACCTAGATGACCTAGGGGGGCGGTGGCCGAATGGCAGGGAATAGAGATGACCGGTTCGGGTCATATTACCAAATGTTTGTAGCCTACTCGTAATTGCGCTGGTGTTGATCTGTGGCATGATGGCAGTAGGCCATGCAGGAACTAATCGGAAAAGATAAAAACATCGAGCTTGTTAATTGTATGATCAAAAAATCATGATTGTTTTTCCAGGATAACGAACACACGTACTTGCTCAACATATGATCTCCGTTCATTGGCAAGAAACATGTGTGACACACTCATCTACTCATTGATAATCGATCAGTCTCCATCCACCAAGCATGTTACTTACATAGAATGCAATCTTAGTTTATTGATACCATCAAAGCATCATTCAACCTAAAACCATATTAGCGTTCGGTGAGTACAACACTAAATCATGATAATCATTTGATCATAACCTGTTAATCGTTTCCATACGTCGTGCCAATGTCAGTGTTATTGGCCTCAAGTTTAATGTTGTCACCCTGAGGTCATTGACCCCTTGTGACAATCGTGTAAAACTGTTCATTCCTGTTGCAATCTTATACCTTCATGTTCCCCATTTGATTTTGGTTTGAAAACATTGAGAGGAGAGAATTTTTTTTGTAAAAGTCAAAGATGAATTATATTTGCACCATCACTCACCGTGAAACTGTCAGAGATTGAGATTGCGGGGTGGTTCACTGTGAAACCTCCTCCATTCGGGGTGGTTCACAGTGAGCCCTCCTCCGTTCGTGGTGGTTTACAGTGAGCCCTCCTCCGTTCGGGGTGGTTCACAGTGAGCCCTCCTCCGTTCGGGGTGGTTCACAGTGAGCCCTCCTCCGTTCGGGGTGGTTCACAGTGAGCCCTCCTCCGTTCGGGGTGGTTCACAGTGAGCCCTCCTCCGTTCGTGGTGGTTCACAGTGAGCCCTCCTCCGTTCGGGGTGGTTCACAGTGAGCCCTCCTCCGTTCGTGGTGGTTTACAGTGAGCCCTCCTCCGTTCGGGGTGGTTCACAGTGAGCCCTCCTCCGTTCGGGGTGGTTCACAGTGAGCCCTCCTCCGTTCGGGGTGGTTCACAGTGAGCCCTCCTCCATCCGGGGTGGTTCACTGTGAGCCCTCCTCCATCCGGGGTGGTTCACTGTGAGCCCTCCTCCATCCGGGGTGGTTCACAGTGAGCCCTCCTCCGTCCGGGGTGGTTCACAGTGAGCCCTCCTCGTTCGGGGTGGTTCACAGTGAGCCCTCCTCGTTCGGGGTGGTTCACAGTGAGCCCTCCTCCGTTCGTGGTGGTTCACAGTGAGCCCTCCTCCGTTCGGGGTGGTTCACAGTGAGCCCTCCTCCGTTCGTGGTGGTTCACAGTGAGCCCTCCTCCGTTCGGGGTGGTTCACAGTGAGCCCTCCTCCGTTCGGGGTGGTTCATAGTGAGCCCTCCTCCGTTCGGGGTGGTTCACAGTGAGCCCTCCTCCGTTCGGGGTGGTTCACAGTGAGCCCTCCTTCATTAGGGGTTGTTCGTGTGAACCCTCCCTCATTAGGGGTGGTTCGTGTGAACCCTCCTTCATCAGGGGTGGTTCGTGTGAACCCTCCTTCATCAGGGGTTGTTCGTGTGAACCCTCCCTCATCAGGGGTTGTTCGTGTGAACCCTCCTTCATCAGGGGTTGTTCGTGTGAACCCTCCTTCATCAGGGGTTGTTCGTGTGAACCCTCCTTCATCAGGGGTTGTTCGTGTGAACCCTCCTTCATCAGGGGTTGTTCGTGTGAACCCTCCTTCATCAGGGGTGGTTCGTGTGAACCCTCCTTCATCAGGGGTGGTTCGTGTGAACCCTCCCTCATTAGGGGTGGTTCGTGTGAACCCTCCTTCATCAGGGGTGGTTCGTGTGAACCCTCCTTCATTAGGGGTTGTTCGTGTGAACCCTCCTTCATTAGGGGTGGTTCGTGTGAACCCTTCCTACACAACATTTCGAGTTGAGAGACTGCAAGAATGCCTTTCACTTCAATTGGGCGCTGACGTGCTGACTAGTGTGGTTGCCGCGGGCGAAGGAATTACCTCCGACAAGAACTTTCAACCATTTACTCCTTTCACCCTGGTGGTTTGGAGAGTTGATGACTTCTGGTGAGTTCATCCTCTCTCCATGAACTTCCCTAACTCAGTTGCTACTCTTAACTAACAGCACATGGGAAAATACTTTGATTCACAAAGGTTCAAATAAACATAAACCTTTTCGAAAAACCTCAACCAATTTGACTCATAGCGCTTGTCCCACACGTGTATGACTTGACCAATGCCTGATATAACACGTCAACTATTAGAAAACAACATATACAAGTGTTCTTTATTTAGAAACAAAACATCTGTTTGAAAAAACGTTTTAAGGAAGTGGTTCAGAGTTTTAAAAATGCTGGATTGCTTCATCATAACAAACCAATCTACTGTAGGGACTAAAACAATTATTAATAGTATTTTTTCGACCTTATTGAAACACTGTTTCCCTCTACCACTTGACAAATTAACGTGATTTGATTAAAATATCACTGAGATACAACACACATTTCACAAAAAAAAAATTATAGAGTTAAAAGAGGTTGATAGTGGGTAGTTCAAGGGCTGGTATGAGACCCACAACTGAAAAATAAGGTTTTCTTATGCCCTTAGCCGTGGTCCCTTCATGTGCCTGGTGGGACATAAGGTCTTCTTGCTCTCTCAAATGCCTATTTTAAAAATGCCAACATGAAGTGTCCCAACCTGTTTTATATACACTGTGCCATTCAAAGTTTTATTTGGTGGAGCTGACAGCTAACTATGTTACTCTAGACGAGAATTCGTGACAGGAATTCATATTTACGTATTGTATGCCTTCTTATTTAAAATAAATATTGGTTTTATAACAACATATTCCGATTATAATATTTTAATCTTATTACTACTATTTTACAATGATAAACTATTTCGTATCTCAAATAGTTGTGGAGATGTGAATTGGAAAATTGTAAATTTCCGTTTTTCCAATGTGCCCTTTAAATCATTTTCATGGGAAAATGAGGATTGCTATTTGGTTGCTATGTTAAACGATTCCGAGATATAACATTTAATAGAAATCGTTAAGAATGGACTTTTAGATAATCAGTTTGCTCTCTCCTTGCCTTTCAGTAAACAACCCTTCATTTTAGGGTTGAAAATTTAATTCCAAAAACTCCTAGGGATGAACCTTTTAAAAACCCTCATCACCAAGCTTTAGCCCAATCTGTAAAATTGTTTCCTCTCAACCCCGAGATACAGACCCCAATGCGAAAACAACTTTTCAGTTTCAGAGGGTAAGAAAACTTAAGAAATTTATAAAAATGTCAAGATCGATATTTTTGAAGATCACAATACTTCTCTCCCCAAGGAATCGCAAGACCATAAACTAAGCAGTGGCGTATCTTCTATGGCCGAAGGAAAACTAAAATTATTACTTTGTAAAGTATTTATTTTCTAATGTTCTGCTTGCGGACTGCACACAACAGGAGAGATAATTGTTCCCGACCAAAATGTAGTTTGCGGCCGCGGGGTGTTAAGAGTGGAGGGAGATAGGTTTTAGCTGTATCTGTTGTCGAATACGTACGGCTGCTGGCCTCTCGGTTACTTCCGTATAGTGTATTTATTATTATTATTATTAATATTATTATTATTAGCACCGCGTGTTACTACCTGTTCGGGTTATACGCACTTACGCTAATGTGTAATGGTAGGGTGACTGTGAGATGAAATGGAGGACCTACAGTTTAACGTGGAATCCGAACCACGGTGGAGGCCTGGCATTCCTCCCATTCACAAGTTGTGATTAATACACGTCTTGCCAGAGGTGAAGGAAGGGTTCGGCAATCAGATAAATCTGTGCCAGGTCCGAGGATTGAACCCCGGACCCGCCACCTGACAGGCTGTAGCTATACATGTCGAAATGCGCGTGGTTTGCTCACAGTTCCCGTCAGTTGTAAAAGCAAGAGCGGAGCGGGATGTAGCCAACGGGCAGTTTTATTCGTGTTTGTTAGTTGCCGGGAGACCATTACAGTGACACAGTTTCAAGCTCTAAGCTAGCTAGTATTTAGAAGAAAATGGACGTATAACCAAAATGCAAGTGTTGGACGACATCGGTAAAAATAAGTTTTATTCACTAAGTTTTAGTGAAGAACTATCAATTATAAGTAACGGTAAACCATGTCCCGAGCTACCACTCTTAAAAACAGTACATAGAACTAAGATATACGTACATACGCACCATTTTTCAACAGCTCATTACAAGATGGTGGAATGGCTAACTGATTGCGAAAAGATTAATAAATTGTTCTGCTGACCTTGTTTTCTATTGTCTTCAGGAGGAAGCGTATGGAGTAGAAAATTAATGGTTTTTATGAGCTTAACCACGCTATGCAGAAACACGAAAAGACTAAAAACCAGGCCCAATATGTTTTTCAATTGAAAATGTCTGGCTGATAAAGAGTGGACTTCATGCTTAATCAAATCAATTAAAGTTTCAGTCAACATAATGAACTTGTAAAAAAGAATCGAGTTGTTTTGAAATGCCTGATTGATGCGGTATGCTCCCTAGTTAAACAGGAGCTTGTTTTTATTTTTAGGACATGATGAATGTAATGATTCTTTCAACAGAAGCAACTATTTTTTTAAAATTGGTGCACTTCAGCAATGACCCTCTTTTGGAACATCACTTACAGAGCTCTACAGTTTCCCGTGGAACCTCTCCAGCTGTGCAAGATGATCTCATTCAGGCTATCTCCGAAGTCCTCGTTGATGAAATAAAGAAGGAAGTCCAAGGTTCAACCTTTGCCGCCATATTTCTGGATGAAAGTAGTGATATAACGTGCAAACAACAGCTGTCAACGGTCTTAAGATATGTATTAGATGGGGTTGTTCATGAAAGGTTTGTTACAGATGTTAGTGAGGACAGAACCCTAGAAGGTTTATTTAGACATGTTGTTAGAACGGTAGAAAAGTAAAAACTTCAAGAGAAGCTAGTTGGACAAGTCTGATGGCAGGTCATTTGAATGGTTTGCTAAAAGAGGTTACGGATATTTATCCAAATGCATTCTTTACTCATCTTGCAACAATGTTTGACGAATATCAAAGATGGCAATATTTTGTTTTCTAACCCTCAATGGTCTTTCTGCGGTTTTTTAAAAATCGTCCAAAAGAACAACAGCTCTTCAAGAATTTATTTCTAAGATGTTGGCAATTGTTGCACCCACCAGGTGGAACTTTGCTTCCAGATTAGTACAAACAGTGAACGAACATTGGTTAGAGCTTGGTGACTTTTTTGAAAATGTCATTGATTGTTCCGGAGAATGGATGTTGACACAGTGGTTAAATCACATGGCTTTTTGGGTTTTTTGAAGAGCCACATAATTTTCCTGCTTTAAGTATTTTCGAGATTATTAGCATGTACAAAATGTTTTATACGATTTACTTCAAACAATAATTTTTTATATTTTGTACTGCTGAAAGAAAAGAAAAAAGATCAAAAATGAACTTCAACGAGTAAGTGATATTGCCTATGAGGAGCTTTGGTATGCAGCATTTGGAAGGAAAAGAGAAGAATTTGAATCACCTATAAATACTTAACGTCATGGTTGTATAGGAAAAGGGACATGTCACCAACTGTATTTTGAAATTATTGATAACATTAGTATTTACACAGAAACAAGGTTTTCGGCTTTAAAGAAGATTGTGTATTTCCACCCTCTTTATGAGAAAAAGTATATAAGATTCAAAAACTTTTTTTTACATAGGAGCTCGTCAATAAATTAAAATACGTTTATGGAGGAATGTTCGACTATGTACGATTTAAGAGTGAACTTGTACTTTATTGTTCGGATGAGTTCTACAATAAGTCAGTTCATTAGTTACTCTATTTCTTAGTTGAAAATGATCTCAGTCCAGGTTTTGAAGAAGTGTTCAAACTGGCAGAATCGATAATGACTATTCCAGCAACTACTGCTTCTGTTGAAATATCGTTTTCAGCACTAAAGCTAATCCACAATTGCCGCAGATCTACATAAGGTCAAGGTCTTAGTCTATGGTCGATTGAAAAGGAACTTTTAAGCAAGGTTAGAATGAATAATACATTTTACGATGCCGTCACAGAGAAATTTTTATGCAAAAGAAATTAAGAATAGATCTGATCTTTAAGTGAAATATTTAAGTGGAAATGTGTACTATTTAGTAAATATATTTTCTTCTAGCTCAATAACTATCGTTGCATAGTTGAATATAGTTAGTTTTTCAATTAAGAGGGGAAGGGGTCGAATAGGAGGAGTACATATTCAATTTAAGTAGCAGCCCACCTGTCTCGCATTACCAGGATACGCCACGGCCATTAAGTACTCAATATCGCTAAACTAAGATTTCAAACTCTTTTGCTCAAATAAAAACAACTGTTTGTAAATTTCTGGCAAGGGCTATCTATTGTGGCTTAATCTGTTGATACAGATTGCTATTAAGATACGAATACTCGAACTTCCCAGCGTCTATTCACAAGAGAGTACTGTGAATCGGCAATCCTCTCGACAGAGGGGTAGCTCACTCCCTCCCGTTCAAACAGTGTCTAAATGTCATCTTATACCCAGGAGAGTATCCCCTTACCACCGACAACATATTTGTAGGAGGCAGCAATACGTGTTGAACATAACGACCATTTAATGTACAAGTCTACTGAAACGGGAAATAAGATTAGAACTTTGCTTACATTGGTCTAAACTATCTAGACTAAATTTAAAATCGTACAACACTAAATTTGGGATAAAAAAGATTGCCCACATCAGTCTAAACTTCATAGACTAAATCTCGACTCATTCAACACTATACAATGAGATTAGAGAATTGCTTACATTAGTCTAAACTAACTGGAGTAAATCCCAACGCACACAATAATAGATATGGGATTATAAAATTGCTTAAATTACGCTAAACCAAGTGGATTAAACCACAACTCGTATAACACTACATAAATTATACGAGATTAGAGCATTACTTACTTGCATTTTTGTGGAAATAAGAAAAGTAAGCCACAGCAATAAATCCCAAAGACCCGGCTGTGAGTTGAAACAAACCACTTTCCATTAATTAATTTAACAAAAGTTTATAGAAATTAGATGTAAGGTTATGTATATCTATCTCTGGATCAGTTTTAATATTAGAAAAATAGACCTACCGGACCATGAATAGCCATGGATGTGTTTAAACATTTCCAGTGCATACTATTGACTTTTGTCGGAATATTAACAAAAAATACGAACTTTTGTAAGAGAGTGTACATGCTGGTTATTCTGTAGCCAAAGGGAAGCTAGTTTCAACCTGGCCCCTCAAGAGAGACGATGACATTTAAACATCACCGAGTTGCTATTACTCTCTGTGGCCCATTGAAAAGTTATTTCCCAGTCTCTTCCTGGTTGTAGGAGGGCTTACCCTAATACTTTAGCGTTAGGGATCCGTCAGAGGTACCAAATTATTATCTGAATGGGAGTAAATATTTAGGATGATTGAATCGATTTCTAAAATATAGTAGTACATTTATTGGTGTTTTTTTTATTGTTCGGGAGGATGTCTCTGCCAACATATAAAGGGGTACGATTCATGTTGGTCACCTTCTATCTAAAACACGATACAGTACATATTAATATTATTATTATTGTTCTATCTTACGATAGGAACATTTCAATTATTGCCAGTGAAATTGGACCACCAATGCACCCTGTCCTCTGCCTCCTTCTTCAGCTCCCAACATTTTCTTATTTCCTTCAAGTCATCCAATATTTGAGTTATTCATCTTTTAAGCTCCTCTTTCACTCAATGATTACTTCTATGAGGTTATAGAGAAAACAGTTTCTCCGAACGATGTGTAGTTCAGTTTGCTTTGTATCGAAGAATTACATCCAATCACACCCAAACCGTATCTTCTCACGTCTTATACAGTACCTCATTCCAAAGCTCTCCCAGTATTTATTTTCAATGTTCCCAAGAGTCAAAGTTTGTGCTCTATACGGCACAATGTTCCAAATGTAACATTTCATCATCATCTTCCTCAGTTCCAAACTCAATTTGCTGTTAGCAGTAACATCTTATAGAAATATACCTTGGCCAAAGTGATTCACAACATAAATTCCTAAGCATTCAGTAAGCATCCATTGTCAGCAGAACTCCCAGGTACTTGATCTGCTCCGTGTGTTCCAAATTCTGGTTTCCAAATTTGATTTTCAGTGGTTCTTCATTTTTTTTAAATTACCATTACTTATGACTTCTCAATGTAAATCTCCATGCCATATCTTCTCTTTAGCTCCACCAGCCGATCCAACAATTCTTGCAACTCTTCTTTATTTTTTGTCACCAATGCTAGATCCTGAAATTGCCACGTCCCTCCAAGACCAGCTTGTCACCACTAGTTGCAGTGTTCACACAGTTCTAATAAACATTGTCAGCTTGTCATCACTAGTTGCTATGTTCACACAGTTCTAATAAACATTGTCAGCTTGTCATCACTAGTTGCTATGTTCACACAATTCTAATAAACATAGTCAGCTTGTCACCACTAGTTGCTATGTTCACACAGTTCTAATAAACATAGTCAGCTTGTCACCACTAGTTGCAGTGTTCACACAGTTCTAATAAACATAGTCAGCTTGTCACCACTAGTTGCTATGTTCACACAATTCTAATAAACATTGTCAGCTTGTCACCACTAGTAGTTGTGTTCACACAGTTCTAATAAACATTGTCAGCTTGTCACCACAAGTTGCTGTGTTCACACAGTTCTAATAAACATTGTCAGCTTGTCACCACTAGTAGTTGTGTTCACACACTTCTAATAAACATTGTCAGCTTGTCACCACTAGTTGTTGTGTTCACACAGTTCTAATAAACATTGTCAGCTTGTCACCACTAGTTGCTGTGTTCACACAGTTCTAATAAACATTGTCAGCTTGTCACCACTAGTTGTTGTGTTCCCCTACTTCTAATAAACATTGTCAGCTTGTCACCACTAGTTGCTGTGTTCTCCCAGCTATAATAAACATTGTCAGCTTGTCACCACTAGTTGCTGTGTTCCCCCCAACTATAATAAACATTGTCAGCTTGTCACCACTAGTTGCTGTGTTCTCCCAGCTATAATAAACATTGTCAGCTTGTCACCACTAGTTGCTGTGTTCCCCCCAACTATAATAAACATTGTCAGCTTGTCACCACTAGTTGCTGTGTTCTCCCAGCTATAATAAACATTGTCAGCTTGTCACCACTAGTTGTTGTGTTCACACAGTTCTAATAAACATTGTCAGCTTGTCACCACTAGTAGTTGTGTTCACACACTTCTAATAAACATTGTCAGCTTGTCACCACTAGTTGCTGTGTTCACACAGTTCTAATAAACATTGTCAGCTTGTCACCACTAGTAGTTGTGTTCACACACTTCTAATAAACATTGTCAGCTTGTCACCACTAGTTGCTGTGTTCACACAGTTCTAATAAACATTGTCAGCTTGTCACCACTAGTAGTTGTGTTCACACACTTCTAATAAACATTGTCAGCTTGTCACCACTAGTTGTTGTGTTCACACAGTTCTAATAAACATTGTCAGCTTGTCATCACTAGTTGCTATGTTCACACAGTTCTAATAAACATTGTCAGCTTGTCACCACTAGTTGCTGTGTTCCCCCCAACTATAATAAACATTGTCAGCTTGTCACCACTAGTTGCTGTGTTCTCCCAGCTATAATAAACATTGTCAGCTTGTCACCACTAGTAGTTGTGTTCACACACTTCTAATAAACATTGTCAGCTTGTCACCACTAGTTGCTATGTTCACACACTTCTTATAAACATTGTCAGCTTGTCACCACTAGTTGCTGTGTTCTCCCAGCTATAATAAACATTGTCAGCTTGTCACCACTAGTTGCTGTGTTCCCCCCAACTATAATAAACATTGTCAGCTTGTCACCACTAGTTGCTGTGTTCTCCCAGCTATAATAAACATTGTCAGCTTGTCACCACTAGTTGCTGTGTTCCCCCCAACTATAATAAACATTGTCAGCTTGTCACCACTAGTTGCTGTGTTCTCCCAGCTATAATAAACATTGTCAGCTTGTCACCACTAGTTGTTGTGTTCACACAGTTCTAATAAACATTGTCAGCTTGTCACCACTAGTTGCTGTGTTCTCCCAGCTATAATAAACATTGTCAGCTTGTCACCACTAGTTGTTGTGTTCACACAGTTCTAATAAACATTGTCAGCTTGTCACCACTAGTTTCTGTGTTACCCCAGATCTAATAAACATTGTCTGCTTGTCACCACTAGTAGTTGTGTTCACACAGTTCTAATAAACATTGTCTGCTTGTCACCACTAGTTGTTGTGTTCACACAGTCCTAATAAACATTGTCAGCTTGTCACCACTAGTTTCTGTGTTACCCCAGATCTAATAAACATTGTCAGCTTGTCACCACTAGTAGTTGTGTTCACACAGTTCTAATAAACATTGTCAGCTTGTCACCACTAGTTGTTGTGTTCACACAGTTCTAATAAACATTGTCAGCTTGTCACCACTAGTTGCTGTGTTCCCCCAGCTATAATAAACAATGTCAGCTTGTCACCACTAGTTGTTGTGTTCACACAGTACTAATATACATTGTCAGCTTGTCACCACTAGTTGTTGTGTTCACACAGTTCTAATAAACATTGTCAGCTTGTCACCACTAGTAGTTTTGTTCACACAGTTCTAATAAACATTGTCAGCTTGTCACCACTAGTTGTTGTGTTCACACAGTCCTAATAAACATTGTCAGCTTGTCACCACTAGTTTCTGTGTTACCCCAGATCTAATAAACATTGTCTGCTAGTCACCACTAGTTGCTGTGTTCCCCCAGCTATAATAAACAATGTCAGCTTGTCACCACTAGTTGTTGTGTTCACACAGTTCTAATAAACATTGTCAGCTTGTCACCACTAGTTGCTGTGTTCACACAGTTCTAATAAACATTGTCAGCTTGTCACCACTAGTTGCTGTGTTGCCCTACTTCTAATAAACATTGTCAGCTTGTCACCACTAGTTGCTGTGTTACCCCAGATCTAATAAACATTGTCAGCTTGTCACCACTAGTTGTTGTGTTCACACAGTCCTAATAAACATTGTCAGCTTGTCACCACTAGTTTCTGTGTTACCCCAGATCTAATAAACATTGTCAGCTTGTCACCACTAGTAGTTGTGTTCACACAGTTCTAATAAACATTGTCAGCTTGTCACCACTAGTTGCTGTGTTACCCCAGATCTAATAAACATTGTTAGCTTGTCACCACTAGTTGCTATGTTCACACAATTCTAATAAACATTGTCAGCTTGTCACCACTAGTTGCTATGTTCACACAATTCTAATAAACTTTGTCAGCTTGTCACCACTAGTAGTTGTGTTCACACAGTTCTAATAAACATTGTCAGCTTGTCACCACAAGTTGCTGTGTTCACACAGTTCTAATAAACATTGTCAGCTTGTCACCACTAGTAGTTGTGTTCACACAGTTCTAATAAACATTGTCAGCTTGTCACCACTAGTTGTTGTGTTCACACAGTTCTAATAAACATTGTCAGCTTGTCACCACTAGTTGTTGTGTTCACACAGTTCTAATAAACATTGTCTGCTTGTCACCACTAGTAGTTGTGTTCACACAGTTCTAATAAACATTGTCAGCTTGTCACCACTAGTTGTTGTGTTCACACAGTTCTAATAAACATTGTCTGCTTGTCACCACTAGTTGTTGTGTTCACACAGTTCTAATAAACATTGTCTGCTTGTCACCACTAGTTGTGTTCACACAGTTCTAATAAACATTGTCTGCTTGTCACCACTAGTAGTTGTGTTCACACAGTTCTAATAAACATTGTCAGCTTGTCACCACTAGTTGTTGTGTTCACACAGTTCTAATAAACATTGTCTGCTTTTCACCACTAGTTGCTGTGTTACCCCAGGTCTAATAAACATTGTCAGCTTGTCACCACTAGTTGTTGTGTTCACACAGTTCTAATAAATATTGTCAGCTTGTCACCACTAGTTGTTGTGTTCACACAGTTCTAATAAACATTGTCTGCTTGTCACCACTAGTAGTTGTGTTCACACAGTTCTAATAAACATTGTCAGCTTGTCACCACTAGTTGTTGTGTTCACACAGTTCTAATAAACATTGTCAGCTTGTCACCACTAGTTGTTGTGTTCACACAGTTCTAATAAACATTGTCAGCTTGTCACCACTAGTAGTTGTGTTCACACAGTTCTAATAAACATTGTCTGCTTGTCACCACTAGTAGTTGTGTTCACACAGTTCTAATAAACATTGTCAGCTTGTCACCACTAGTTGTTGTGTTCACACAGTTCTAATAAACATTGTCAGCTTGTCACCACTAGTTGTTGTGTTCACACAGTTCTAATAAACATTGTCAGCTAGTCACCACTAGTTGCTGTGTTCCCCCCAACTATAATAAACATTGTCAGCTTGTCACCACTAGTTGCTGTGTTCTCCCAGCTATAATAAACATTGTCAGCTTGTCACCACTAGTTGTTGTGTTCACACAGTTCTAATAAACATTGTCTGCTTGTCACCACTAGTAGTTGTGTTCACACAGTTCTAATAAACATTGTCAGCTTGTCACCACTAGTTGTTGTGTTCACACAGTTCTAATAAACATTGTCAGCTTGTCACCACTAGTTGTTGTGTTCACACAGTTCTAATAAACATTGTCTGCTTGTCACCACTAGTAGTTGTGTTCACACAGTTCTAATAAACATTGTCAGCTTGTCACCACTAGTTGTTGTGTTCACACAGTTCTAATAAACATTGTCTGCTTGTCACCACTAGTTGTTGTGTTCACACAGTTCTAATAAACATTGTCTGCTTGTCACCACTAGTTGTGTTCACACAGTTCTAATAAACATTGTCTGCTTGTCACCACTAGTAGTTGTGTTCACACAGTTCTAATAAACATTGTCAGCTTGTCACCACTAGTTGTTGTGTTCACACAGTTCTAATAAACATTGTCTGCTTTTCACCACTAGTTGCTGTGTTACCCCAGGTCTAATAAACATTGTCAGCTTGTCACCACTAGTTGTTGTGTTCACACAGTTCTAATAAATATTGTCAGCTTGTCACCACTAGTTGTTGTGTTCACACAGTTCTAATAAACATTGTCTGCTTGTCACCACTAGTAGTTGTGTTCACACAGTTCTAATAAACATTGTCAGCTTGTCACCACTAGTTGTTGTGTTCACACAGTTCTAATAAACATTGTCAGCTTGTCACCACTAGTTGTTGTGTTCACACAGTTCTAATAAACATTGTCAGCTTGTCACCACTAGTAGTTGTGTTCACACAGTTCTAATAAACATTGTCTGCTTGTCACCACTAGTAGTTGTGTTCACACAGTTCTAATAAACATTGTCAGCTTGTCACCACTAGTTGTTGTGTTTCACACAGTTCTAATAAACATTGTCAGCTTGTCACCACTAGTTGTTGTGTTCACACAGTTCTAATAAACATTGTCAGCTAGTCACCACTAGTTGCTGTGTTCCCCCCAACTATAATAAACATTGTCAGCTTGTCACCACTAGTTGCTGTGTTCTCCCAGCTATAATAAACATTGTCAGCTTGTCACCACTAGTTGTTGTGTTCACACAGTTCTAATAAACATTGTCTGCTTGTCACCACTAGTTTCTGTGTTCCCCTACTTCTAATAAACATTGTCAGCTAGTCACCACTAGTTGCTGTGTTCCCCCAGGTCTAATAAACATTGTCAGCTTGTCACCACTAGTAGTTGTGTTCACACAAATCTAATAAACATTGTCTGCTTGTCACCACTAGTTGCTGTGTTCCCCTACTTCTAATAAACATTGTCAGCTTGTCACCACTAGTTGCTGTGTTACCCCAGGTCTAATAAACATTGTCAGCTTGTCACCAATAGTTGTTGTGTTCACACAGTTCTAATAAACATTGTCAGCTTGTCACCACTAGTTGCTGTGTTACCCCAGGTCTAATAAACATTGTCAGCTTGTCACCACTAGTTGCTGTGTTACCCAGGTCTAATAAACATTGTCAGCTTGTCACCACTAGTTGTTGTGTTCACACAGTTCTAATAAACATTGTCTGCTTGTCACCACTAGTTGCTGTGTTCCCCTACTTCTAATAAACATTGTCTGCTTGTCACCACTAGTTGCTGTGTTACCCCAGGTCTAATAAACATTGTCAGCTTGTCACCACTAGTTGTTGTGTTCACACAGTTCTAATAAACATTGTCAGCTTGTCACCACTAGTTGTTGTGTTCACACAGTTCTAATAAACATTGTCAGCTTGTCACCACTAGTTGTTGTGTTCACACAGTTCTAATAAACATTGTCAGCTTGTCACCACTAGTAGTTGTGTTCACACAGTTCTAATAAACATTGTCTGCTTGTCACCACTAGTAGTTGTGTTCACACAGTTCTAATAAACATTGTCAGCTTGTCACCACTAGTTGTTGTGTTCACACAGTTCTAATAAACATTGTCTGCTTGTCACCACTAGTTGCTGTGTTCCCCTACTTCTAATAAACATTGTCTGCTTGTCACCACTAGTTGCTGTGTTACCCCAGGTCTAATAAACATTGTCAGCTTGTCACCACTAGTTGTTGTGTTCACACAGTTCTAATAAACATTGTCTGCTTGTCACCACTAGTTTCTGTGTTCCCCTACTTCTAATAAACATTGTCAGCTAGTCACCACTAGTTGCTGTGTTCCCCCAGGTCTAATAAACATTGTCAGCTTGTCACCACTAGTAGTTGTGTTCACACAAATCTAAGAAACATTGTCAGCTTGTCACCACAAGTTGCTGTGTTCACACAGTTCTAATAAACATTGTCAGCTTGTCACCACTAGTAGTTGTGTTCACACAGTTCTAATAAACATTGTCAGCTTGTCACCACTAGTTGTTGTGTTCACACAGTTCTAATAAACATTGTCAGCTTGTCACCACTAGTTGTTGTGTTCACACAGTTCTAATAAACATTGTCAGCTTGTCACCACTAGTTGTTGTGTTCACACAGTTCTAATAAACATTGTCTGCTTGTCACCACTAGTTGCTGTGTTCCCCTACTTCTAATAAACATTGTCAGCTAGTCACCACTAGTAGTTGTGTTCACACAGTTCTAATAAACATTGTCAGCTTGTCACCACTAGTTGTTGTGTTCACACAGTTCTAATAAACATTGTCAGCTTGTCACCACTAGTTGTTGTGTTCACACAGTTCTAATAAACATTGTCTGCTTGTCACCACTAGTTGCTGTGTTCCCCTACTTCTAATAAACATTGTCAGCTTGTCACCACTAGTTTCTGTGTTACCCCAGATCTAATAAACATTGTCAGCTTGTCACCACTAGTAGTTGTGTTCACACAGTTCTAATAAACATTGTCAGCTTGTCACCACTAGTTGTTGTGTTCACACAGTTCTAATAAACATTGTCTGCTTGTCACCACTAGTTGTTGTGTTCACACAGTTCTAATAAAACATTGTCAGCTTGTCACCACTAGTTGTTGTGTTCACACAGTTCTAATAAACATTGTCAGCTTGTCACCACTAGTTGTTGTGTTCACACAGTTCTAATAAACATTGTCAGCTTGTCACCACTAGTTGTTGTGTTCACACAGTTCTAATAAACATTGTCTGCTTGTCACCACTAGTTGCTGTGTTCCCCTACTTCTAATAAACATTGTCTGCTTGTCACCACTAGTTGCTGTGTTCCCCCAGCTATAATAAACAATGTCAGCTTGTCAGCACTTATGTTGGAACACACAATGGGAAGTGTGCCAGTCCACAACCTGCCATACTCGTATTACTCTACACCCTTCTTCAAGAGTAAGTGGTTTGATACAACTATTGTAGACACTCAACCCTGACCTTCTTATGATACCTCAACCATATTTGTCTCTTCTTCAAGGAACTCTGGTCAAGCAACTCCAAAATCATTACCTTATAAGTTACAAGCTTAGACAACAATTCTCATCCCCCCTGCTCTGTTCCCTTGTATTTATACCGCCCCTTCGAAGTTATTTTTAGCCTCTATCTATACACCAGTCTGTACCCTAAACCAATTGAAAAGGGAGGCGACAGGCTATTGTGTGACTTTCCCCTTCAACAAATAGGTTAAGTGTTGGAAATGTTACACAGCTTACCAGCAGAATAAAGTTAACTACTAAATTATATTTTCTTTCATTTCTTGTACCAGAATCACTCAGAATAATTTCATATCAGCTTGAACATTTTTTAAATATTAGAAAATATGTCACAGAGCAGTTGTTAACATTTCATATCGTACTAACTACGGTAAAGTTCATGTTCAAACCTTAACTCTTGATATTACTAAGTAGGTTGGATCCATTTGTCTTACACTTAGTGCCTACATAATAAAAACATTTTCCTTATTCATTTGTTTCTGTAGAAAGAAATATTACGTTCTAAGGCTTACTGGCTATCAGTGATTATTACTAAACTAAAAGCGCCAAACGACTTTTGTCAACAATTCTAAAAACCTAAAATATTTGTTTAACTTTATTTTTACATCGGTCTTACAAAACTTGTTAAGTTAAAATAAAAATAAAAATTTACTGAGCAGTTAAAGAGAGTGAACAAACAACTACTAAACGGTGGACAAGGCAATGAAACAACTGCTATGCAATATGTTATACGTGAAGATTATATAGGTCAATAGTTTTATGTGTGTGTGTGTTTGTGTGTGTGTGTGTGTGTGTATATACATATATATATATACACACACAAAGATTATTTTAACTTTAAAGGGTTTCCATAAGATTTAATTTTAATAGGTTGGCCAAATTGACTCCAGAAACCTGCACTTTAATTGTTGCCTCTTTTCTAGCCCCATCACTGCTACAAAATGAATATCCTGTCGATGACATATTCAAACGCCCATTTATAAAGAGTATTCTGCTATCCCGATGTACAATATAAGTTTTTTTAATTCCTTTTCAAATTAATCATATAAATAAAATATAATGTGCTTGAGAGTCGAACCAAGGCTACTAGAATTTGAAAAACCTTGAAAATGATCTAAGGGAACCTCACTAATTGAACACTGGGCTTTTAGTTTTAAATCAACTACTCAAACACATTTTATTTTATTTTTACATCAACATATTCGCGAAACTTCATAAATAAGAAACATAGAAAGCCGAGAATTCGAAACATCCAAATGAAAGCCTGACACTTTAGACATTGTGATCACAGATTTGGTTATAATATTAGTTTTACGTTTACACTTATTTCTAACCATACGTCTAAGTCGCGTATCATTCATTGGTGTGGGTAGTTTCTAAGCCAAGGAACAAAGAAATGGGAAACTTTATTTAATTTCTTAGAAATACCGGCAGTAGTACACCTCGGTGTTATTTTGCTTGTGAAACATAATGGAAAAAAGATTATCACACTTGGCCAAAGAGCATGAATGAAATAATATATACTGTTACGGAAATATATTGAAAAAAAAAATCTCTGTTCACCAAAGATCATAATAATAACCATACATTTTAAAAACATATTTGATTATAGCTTGGAAACTATTGGTTTAATAAAAAAACATTTGATTTGAAGGCTTTAATTTTTAATGGTCCTTCAACTATTCAATGATAAGCTATTGTGTATCTCAAAGAGTTTTAGAGATACCAAAAGCCTTTGGGATACTCGCTTATGTGATGCACCATTTTGTTTATATTGTTGACAAGTATTTGTAAATTAGTTTTAATTGAAATCGTAACAGTGGATTCTGAGGAAATTGAATTGTTCTCTTTAAGCTCTTAAGTGAACGACCCTTAATTTTAGGGTTGGATGGGTGGTTCCAAAGATCCCTCTTGGGAACCCTATTAAAAGGAAATATACCAAGTTTGAGAGTGATTAGTAAAATGTTTCGGCTCTAGGATGACATACAGATGGCAACCCGATATCCTCTGAACATAAAACGTATATCGCCATCAAAATCTCAAGACTATCATAATACCTCCTCTTTCTGAAGAGTTTACGAAAGTGAAAAACCGCATGTTGTTAAAATGTTTAAAAGCAAACATTTAGCGAGTTTCAACTTTGAACCCAATTTTTAAAAAATCCTTTGAATACTTTTGATCCCACCATCCAAACACATTAAGATCCAAGGTACCTTTATGCGCATGAATATTTGTTCAAAAACTCCATCTTGTGAAGCAGTTGTGCTTCGAGAAGTGTCGAAAGCAAGAACCTACAGATAAGAACTTCTTTTCTTGCGCTCACTGATGAGGAAAACTGCGTTATATAATGGAGAATACAGATCTTATGTTCAAATGTCAATGCTAGATTTACAGGCCCCGGATTCTTAGAGAAAGATTGTAGTGGGGAGGTTTTATTAACAATCTCCCTAAATAAATGGAAAACATAACGCTCACTGGCAACAAGCAGAGTGAGGGCTCTACAAAGCCACGTGTGAGGAAAACAAACTAAACCCAACTTAACCTGGACCCGCCTCAACCAGACAAAGAAGTCTCAGTACTTATGATTACATTACTTTTTATAAGTTTTTGTTATTACTATTAAAGCGCTTACATTTATTAAACTCGGATATCTCACTATTAAAAGAATGGCTATTCAAAATATAGCATAAATATTCTAAGAGAGTATTATTGAAGTTTTTCCTAATCTTTATCTTCTTATGACTTTTTTTCTAAAACATATATTTTCATAAATGAACATTCCTAGAGCCCAGTTTTTCTACTAACCACTTTTAATATAAAGAAATTGCTAAACAATTTTTACTAACATATATTTCCTAATAGTATAGGAATAATATGATAAAGTGAGGAAAAATCAGTTAACAAGCTGAAAAGTGGTGGACATATTCTATGGATAGCCCTGAATAGCATAAAAGTCCCAAATAATCGCACTTGGGGAACATACCACCATCTTGGAAAATCGTCCCATCACTATAGCGCCAAATGTAAGAGTGATTAAGAGACATTCAGTTTGCGTAAAGTTACAATTATAATAATCAATTTTTAGGTTATTCATAACATTTTTGTGTTTGTTTTAAGATACTTATATACATATGATACATAGCAATATGTGATGAGAGGTCATATTCAGTGAAAACAAAGTGACCCGTGGCCACCAGTATTGTCGTCACCATGGTGCGTCGTGGAGGGGCTGCACCAATAGAGCACACCTCCAAGACTCAATATCACAGTCATTGTTTCATTTAGTACAATAAAGTTGAAAATATTGATTGAATTCATATGCACACTTACCGTTAGTGCGTTACTTGTAACGGCACCGTTTGCTGGTTGGCTCATTCACATCTTGGTCGAAATCATCAGTCGGTTAGTCTAGGATGCCAGAATGTTGGAATCCATTAAGTCTGATTCTAGTTGATTGGTGCATCAATCCCCCACGCAAGTTTCCACACTAGGATGAGCACTATGAGGCATTATTAATCCCGCTCACATCCTACTTTGCAGTTGCAGCTTACAGGGTTCATCAACAACTTCGGGGCCGGAAGCCAGGACGTAGTAATGGATTTTGATTCACCACTTTGTTTTCTTACAACCCCACTAGGTGGCAGGAAGGGGTTACCCCATCTAATCTTGCACCTGATGGTATACCTGAAAGCTATGTTGCCTGGCTACAGCTGATGTGGGTGGAAGGTCAGATATACAAACTTCACATAGAACGGCTGCTTCCTAATCGTTTTTATGTAGTTCTTGAAGCGGATCTTGTCAAACATTTCTCCAATACTCCCTCCGTACAATGCCATGAGGAAGTCTTCACCAACGGCAACGATCACTTCCAATTCAGAATTGTTGCTGTAAAAAGCTCTTGCCCTTTGATGGAGCCTCGGAGAGGATTGCAGGGTCTTGAAAGCTTGTATCTTGCCCTTCTTGAATGATAGTGTCGATGTGGTGTCACATCCCGACATTGCATGAAGACACAGTATAAGAGCTTTCATATCGCCAAGAGCTTGTTGCAACTTTTGAGAGCTGAATACTTTCCTTGAATTGGACTTGGAGCCTGGTATCAGCAAGTCAGTGCTTTAATTCTTCTGTGCCAGAGCTACGAGAAGCACAAGAAGATCAGTGTATTCTCCTACGAGGACAACGTCATTCTTGGTTTTGGCTAAATCGACAGTTGTTTTCACTATCAGACGGTCAGCATCGGATTGGGCATGGTGCACTATGAATCCATTTTCTTCCAATCGAGACCATAAGAGAGCCACAAATCTCTGCTTGTTGGAAGTGTTGCCTAAAATTGTGTGTTGGGTTGCTACCACCTCCATTTTCAGATCCACCAACATATCTACGGACGACACTTTCAATATTCGTATCATGTGGTCTATGTCCTTAGTTGTGTATTCAGTTTAACAAACGAAGACTACAGTGACATCTCCATGATATTTACCTTGATGTATGAAGTGTAGCTGTCACAAACATCACTGAATGTTACCGGCTGAGCCAGTGCACTCAATACAGCAGATCTCCTCCATCCAACACAAAGGTGGGTTTCAGAGAGATCCGTTCTGATGGGGGACATATTTTTTCCATAACTGTTCTTAAAAGTTGATTTCGTGCCTTTCCTGAAGGCAACAGCATCGAATAGAGCTGGTGGCATCGGTGTCAGCTCGTACTAAAGGTATAATTCAAGCTCAACTTCACTACGCACGACACATGCTACTCGATAGAATAGTTTATTTGGATTGATGGGTACCACTTCACCATGTACAACTACAGCTTGTGTTATCGCCGCAAGTGTGTTGGTTTTGTCTCTCCACTGAAGACGAACATTATAAAACTACTTGCTTTTAAGTTTCTTCATTGTGAAGGTGCCTTTTTCTAAAGCTGAGTCACAGTCTACGGCTTTATCACCAATATCACCGCTGGATATGTAATTGAGGAGATCATGTGGTTTTAAAAAAATAGATTGCATCTGCAACCAGCCAGTGAATCTCCACGTGCTGAAAATTCCGCCTTAGGCAAGTTCATGCAAGATCGGCATGTTGGTGAGAAGTTTTCGTGCTCACACTTGCAAAACATTCCAAGGCAGCTACAACCTTCATAGATCTTACCTAACCTCTTTATTCCTGTCACAGCTGTTAACGATCATTCTGTACTGGTGCTACCTAACCTCTTTATTCCTGTCACAGCTGTCAACGATCATTCTGTACTGATGCTCAGGACCGCAGTTAGGATCTTTGTCACCCGGGACAAACTAGGACAGAATATAAAATCTAATCACTTATTGTAATTTTTTTAATTTATGTACTATGTATCTTCTGAACTTCCGTTTTCATAAAGAAAGTCAGTATTAACAATCTGTTAAAATTGAAAAGTCCATGAGTCTATTATCTACAGCTGGACATGATAAGAATAAAGAATTTTCCTATTTTTACTATATTGTGAGAGAAGCCTCATTTTTTGGGATACCAATTATTGGTCTCGTGTTGTCATTTAAGTGTTTGATACAAATATAAGTTGATATGCGTCTCGAATAGAAGGTCAATAAAAACATGAGGTTCACTTTATGTGAAATACCTCTATAAATGAAAATACAATAGAAAAAGCGGAAAACTATTGTTTTTTTGCCGGTACTTCCTTTAAAAAACCAAACCGTTGAGTTTTTTGTTTACCATTAGTATTTTTTTAATCTGAAGCTATCAAAATGGCGCTAGACTGTTATATGGCATAATACGCAAACTGCATGTCTCTCTCACTCTTTGATCCGGCGCTAGAGATCAGAGACTAAAAATCAAATATGGCAGATGATTTTCCAAGATGGCAGCGTGTTCCAAAGATGCAAATTTTTTGGGACTTTTAATATGTTCTTTAGGGCTATCCACAGAACATGTCCACCAATTTTCAACTTGTTAACTAATTTTTCTTCACTTTGACCAAATAGTGCACATTAAGCCTGTAGTATAGATACAATATTTCCCTAAGCCTGCATATTGTTAATGATTGTGAAAGCGTGAGAATGTGTACTGTTGATCTAAGTTGATCTAGGACTGTTGACTATAATACTGCATTAATAGTTTGGGATATCATGAAAACATCAACATTAGTTAATATGGAGTTACATATTATGTGAATGATATGAGGAGCAAACCTCATCATCAACTGTTACATATATTACAGAACACGGACATATGAAGACAAGATACCTGATTAAGAACAAAGAGTGACAATTCAGGTAATAAAGGGAGAAAACCTGCCATTCCATGTAAGGAACAGGCTCAAGCTGAGAGGGTGAAATTGAGCACCAAAATGTTGGAAATTCAACCTGCAAAAATATTGAGAAACAAACTACATATGTGTATTCTATCATACATAGTCATATTCCACAAATATAAGACTTGAATTGAACATGGAGAAGAGAATCAGCCCACAAACACTACTAGCATAAGAGTATTATCAGAAATACCTCTGAGATATCAAAAAACATTACAGGGAGACTTATTTCTTCAGCACGGTTAGAATCAGGAAACGGAAACCGAGGATTGTGTGTCTAGTTTAGGGACTAGAAGATAATCTGCGTTATTAATAAGGAGCCCTACTTGGACGATTGATGAATCTTTTAAAGTCACATTTATACAAATTTTTACAATGATTGTAAAAGCCAGTATACACACTCCGAGTCCAGAAGTTCAAGATAGAGTGGATTTTGAGAAAGCCACCATAAACATTGCTCTTGATGTATTTCCGAATACTCGTGATTGTTCTTGCTTAGTCCATTTTGGGCAGCCAGTTCAGTTGCCCTTCTTTTCATGGGGACCACTCAGTCCAAAATCCGTCGACACCAGTATTATTACCACACCTTTGAGGTACTCAATCTATATCTGGGACGTGAAATGGGAAGCGTTTTGGATCGGTTGGCACAAATAAAATAAAATAAATTAATAACACTAAATATGTATTTAGAATTTAACACTTAACAATGGTTGATCCAGATGCATAAGACATTTAAAATGGAAACTTTAGATCCGTACCCCCAAGAACATATAGTCCCTTTATAATATAACATATACAACCACACGTCATCAGGATAAGCATCAAAAGGAAAATATGACGTTAACTAACGGAAATCACTTAAAGACCCAAAACATTATAATTGCTTGGAGTTGGAAACCCGTGAAATGGTTTCATATTCTGGAGCCAAGGCAAGCGATATACACTTTGCTCCAAATGGGGTTCAAACACCACTCCCCTAACACGGATCGAACCGATCCACTCTAAGTATATCTCAAACCAAAGGGCTTGACCAACTCCATACCTCCGAGCTCATCGAAGCCACACGCAACTGGCTGCGCACACAACAAATTAGAGTTGAGGAACAAACTCGGCTCACAGAGTAGAGAGGGATTCAAGCCAAAGGCTTTCTAGAGATACAATGATCATATGGATAGAGGAGTCTTAATTTCTACTCCTATGCTGCTTGCACTAGCTTTTGACCCTATGGAGAAGTCCACAATGATTCTAAGTAACTTTGTAATGAATGAAGAAGAATTAATTTGTTGTTTTACTATTTTGAGAAAATGTGTGTGATATAAACAAAAGCAAGTGGTTTCAAAGGAGGGTGGTTCAACCACGCTCTTAACCTCGGTGGTCTTAAGGTAAAGTGCTCGTTTCAGGAACCTATAATGGTAGGTTGAAACCCATCTAGGGTCGACAAGTTTTCTTGGGCGGTAAATATCCATAGCACAACTTCTTTGGAGGGTAAGTAAAACCGCAGGTCCTATGTTGATTGTGGCATATAAAAGATCCCTGATAGTTATATGAAAATAACTTTTCCGGCAAAATTGGTTGGCCCTTTTGCTCCTAGAAAATTATCATGGGCTAATATAATCATTCTAATAATAAAGTAAGTGTTAAATAGCTCTAATAAATAAATTCAAACAAGCCACTCTATCAAGCATTGGAACCAGTATGAGGCAACTAGACAAAACTTACAGAGAACAAACAAGATTAATGTGGGATGGCAACACTGATTTCAACTTCTAGTGGGTGGATATCATCTAAATTTTACCACATTCTGGGTGAGATCCAGAAAGAACTGGCACACATTGAAACCAAACTTGCAGGATTTTCATTGATAAAGGCAGTCAGAACAAGACCCGAGAATTAGTCTTACCTTAGTTGATTATATTTTGACTCATTTTTTGTCGAAACTGAATCTTAATGGATTCTGGTAATGTAGAAGTCTCACTTGAGGCTCACCAGAATGGCATTCACAATTCTACTTTAGGAAATACACCAGATATTTATGTATTCTTTTAATATACAACATGCTTGTGATGGCATCATAAAATGATTTAAGGTTATACAATGGGTATATAACTTGCCTTTCTTAAATTGGAATCAGACTATATAGCTGGCAAAGCCTGAATGATTTCGCTATAGTAGTAGCTTGTATACGTATTGGGCCTACAATCCCTACAATGACCGCTTTGAACTATGCTAATGATTTGATTATGAGATTGGACTCATAACCATTATTATGATGACCCCTTAAAAATCTTGGTTAGCATATTAGGTAATGCCCAGGATAGAACCAGAGATTCGGTGAAGCAGAAGTCACTGTGGGTAAGGATGTATGAGAACTCAATTCTATAAAGAAAATTTGTATGAACCCATGCAAAACTGTCGTGAACAGAAGGTTATGGAATTGAATCCGTTTCAGGCCCAAAGTTCTTCTTCCTATCTATAGGTGAATGAATATGTATCAATATATCAAGCTCAGGCGTATTGGTTGAATTAGGTTAAATTAATATTATATTAAGACCAGGTAAAGGTCAGGTTAAGGTTAAGTTAGGTTATGCTATGTTATGTTAAGTTAGTTTAGGTTAGGTTAGTTCAGGTCTGAACATGTTTGTGAGCAAGTTCATATCGGTGAATGGTGTTCACATACACACACCGTATAAATATTATGCAGAGGTATTATAAATGAGTGATGCTCAAATGTCTAATAAATATTATGCATAATTCTAATCAAGAAGGATTTATACATACGATCCATTAAGTATAATCAAATGTGTAGTATGTATGATGTCTGATGAATGAAAGACAATCAGTTAACTTATTGTGTGGGTATTATTTATGACTCTCCGTACGAATTATAGAATAATTAACTAAGGATGATTAAATATCTGGTTCTGAGCAATGATCGATGGTAAAATGTCTTATAAGTACGATACACAACTCAGATCGACCGATCATAGACAAGTAAAAAGATGTAGGATGAACAATGTCGAGTGAGCTTATGCTATTTAAGTGTGATGTATGGTCCTGATCAAAGAAGGATGATCAAATGCTGTCTAGGTATGAGTATGATTTCAATAAGTGGATGATGAAAAAATGTATGTGTACCAAGCTTAATAATGAAATGTGCACTAAGATAACATTTCGTATAAATATGATACATAGTTTCAATAAGTATCATGCATGAGCCTAGTCAGAGAGCAATTATGTGAGGTCATGCAAGTACGAACCATGATTACGCTTAGTAGGCTATGATCAAACTAGTAATCATGATGTACTGTTATAAATTATGAACGATAATATTACTATAGGTTTAATGATACTTTGATCCTATCATTGAATTAAGATTACATTTTATGTAAGTATCATATTTAGTGACGATCGATGAAAAATGGACTCAATCGATGATCAAATATGAAATTAAAAACCATAGTGTGTGTATGTATATTTACATGAATATAATATGTTTGTATATATATAATATGTATGTATGTATGGTATAAATATGACTTTTTAAATGTTGTGAAATTTTGATAGATTTAATTAAGTCTTGTGAATTTTTGTGTGAAGTTTGTTGAAATCTTGTGAATTTTGGTGAGGTTTGGTGAAGTTAAGATGGGGTGCTAGTGAGCGTGAGCTTAGAGAAGTATTTTTGAAGTTTTTATAACATAAACATTTGTTGGACAAAATAAATCAAATTTTTCTTCTATAGACTCATAGAGCTTAGTTTTATGCACATGTTAATCTCAAAAGTTCTTGAATATCTACCAAGGGTGTTCTGAAATTTAATGACAACTTTTCCTCTTCATTTAAAAAGTTTGTCACCAAATGCCACTGTGCTCATGACAGATATTCAACAACTGTTGAGATTAGCATGTGCAGAAAACTAAACTCTATGAGTCTATAGAAGAAAAATTTCATTTCTTTTGGCCAAACAAATTTTATGCTATAAAAACTGCAAAATTAATGCACTAAACTCGCGCTCACTAGCACCCCACCTTAAGTGAAGTATTGCCAAGTTTAGTGAGAGCAGGCGAATACAAAGAAACATGAGAGGGCTCCTTTTTTAACCGTTTGGACAAGTAACTTATGGTTACATCATGATGGAATAAACCAAGGGATGAATTCTAGCTCTAATGCTTCCCGTCATTGATTCTCAGACCTAAGATGGTACAGCCCGTTCACACTTGGAATATATCTTATATGTTTTACCTGTATACTACCTACCTTCTCTATGATATTAGGTACTCAAAAGTTAATTGCCACACTTACAAAAGTATGCCACTTATCTTGAGCTAGCTATATTCAGTCCACCTCATTAAATCCTCTCTCTTTCAGGTCTATTCTTCTAATGTTATCCTCCCATTTTCGTCTAGGTCTCCCCAATGGTTTCTTCCATATGGTTTTACAGTGCCAGCCCTGAACAAGGTTCTAGAATCTCCCATTCACGCTGCATGTCCTGCCCACTGTAATCTCAGAGACTTGATATATACTAACAATGTCGTGTGATGAATAAGGGTATGTAATTAATCATTATGTTACTTTCTCCACTCCCCAGTAGCCTCATCCCTTTTTGGACCAAATATATTCCTAATCACTTTGTTTTTGATCATCCCAAATTTGTTTTCATCATGTTTCACAACCATAGAGAACAACTGGTTAAATAATAATGGTTTTGTAAATTCTGAGCTTTACATTCCTTGAAAGCAGGCGATATCTCAATAACTTCACCTGTATATACTAATTTACTTATATGTATTTGTAATTTTTTTATAGGTTTTGTAGTATATTAATGTATTTTTGTATGATGATATGTAGGTACATGTACACATGCGTGAATGTATCGTATGTATGAATATGTTTCTTCTATGTATGGTTTGCGTTGCATTGTATGTGTTGTATATAATTATGATATGTACGTTTTGTGTGCATTACGTTTTATGTATTGGATGGAGGATGAAATTATGATGGTTTTTTCATATTATGGCTGGCATATAAAATGTTATATATATATATATATATGTTTGTAAGTATATTTGATGGTATGTATGTATAATAGTGTATTATATGTCTGTAGTTATGGTGTGTATAATGTGTTTATGAACGTATATTTTTGTATATAAAATATGTCGGGAGGGTTAAGGTTACAGGCAAGATAATTGTGTGGGTTGGAAATAACATGTAGGTTTACGAAGTTTAGTTTAATAGAAGTTACTAAACGATTATACAAAATGTGATGTTAGATGAAATATAAGGAAATAAAGAGCCTGGACTCCTGTACTCGTGTAGGAACTGGCTTAGCTCACAGAAACTTAGACCGACGAAATTGATTGACATTGTGCATGACCTGAACCTGTACTCGACCTTAGGACCCTAGGCTCGACGGATGCCCTCTAAGTATAAATTATGTTGATGACACGAAGATGTAGTCTGATATAGTACGGCGTCAGGTAGCGTAACTGCCTGTGATACCGATGGAATTATGACAGCCCCAATGCCAAAAAATAAAAGTCTTTTATACCCCGCAATGGCCCCTTTCCTGGCCGACTAGTTCAATTATTGTAATGACATGTCTGCATTCTCTTTTAACCTTTATAGTTCGTTATTTCATATAAGCTAAGTCAGCACTTTTCAGACCATGCATCCACTCGAGTTATGTAAGTCAAAACAAACATTCAAACATTGCTCGTAAACATTTGTGCTGTGTATGATTTCAGCAGTAGAGTGTGAGGCCCGCACACCTGTCTGAACCTGCTCCAAGTCATGGGGACGATCCCATTGCCAATGATAAGGTGTTGGAGTAAGGAAAGTTTCGTCAACAGGAGGATCATATATGAGGTTGAGGATCGGGAAGGAAGAGAAGGTTTTTGGATTACATCTTCCTTTCCTATACCCTAGTGTTTATACAAAAGGTATTTAACATATTCTTTTCGAGAGATGGTTTGGTGGTGGAGTGGTGAAGCTGAGGAGCGTTTGGAGGAAGGGTGGAGTAAGGGATGGGAAATCACCGTTATGGATTCTTGGTGTGACGGAACCAGGGATGTCGGTAAGGTAGAAATGGTGGGGGTGGAGGTATGGGGTGACAAGGGTCTAGCTTTCTAGCGTCAGGACGTCAGCAAGCCGTTGTTCACATAGCATCAGCTTGTTGTCAAGTCGTCGGTCACATGTCAAGAAGAGAAGGGTGAGTGGGTGATGAGGATTGACTAGAGGGCTGGCTGGTAGGAGAAAAGGATGATTAGGAGTGACAAGGATCGAGCTGTATAGAGTCAAGATACAGGATGGGGGTGGATTTGGAGATGAAGATGGTAATTTAACGTTATGAGTTCGAGTTTTGAGGGAAGGAGACAGGGGAGGTTGGTTTTGGTGGAGGGTTGGATTGAAAAGATTTGGCTATGGGAATTTTAAGTCAGAAGTTTGGTTGTTATGTTGCAACGCATGAGGGCAAAATGTTAGACTAACTGGTGCATGGGGTGTAAAGGGTTGGATAAATTCACCAGGATATTTACCGAATGCGCCTGGTAATAGAATGGAAAAGCCTTTGCATCTTAAGCTCACAATCTAGAATGGGGAAGAGGAGGATTGGGGTAATTTACCGTTATTGGCCATGATGTATGAAGGATAAATGCATCACCATTCGTAGGTTATTACGTTATGGATTCTGGGTGGGGAGGGAGGAGAAGAGAATAATATCATCACCGTTCTTTGGGAGATTACAGTTTTGGGTCATGGGTTTTGTGGGGTGGGGGTAACATAGGGAGGCAGCATCAAGAGTTAGGGAATCATTGATAGCGAGCATCGAGTCTCATCAATGTGACTATGTTGCTGGATCAGGTGCGGACTATATCTTCTACTCCACATTAACACTTTTTAGCTTTTGAGCATTTTGATGAATTTCAAATAAACTCTTAGCTTAACTGAGAGGTAAATTTTCAGGCAGTCACAAGACACGCAAGTAAAAGTCAAATTATGTTTCGTGTTTATACTGACGTTTTAAGCCTGGTTCTTTTAAAGATACAATCATTTTGAAGATAAGAAAAATGTGTCCTTGGAGTAGAAATGTCCTTTTTTTTACACATTGTTTGCCCTGAAAATAGGCAAGCTTAACTTGAAAGGTTTCACAATGATGTTGCCTACCAGAAAAGGTAATTGTGCAGTTGGTCAATGTAATGTAAGACCTTCTAGGGTAAGTGGAGTGTAGATGTTATTATAGCAATATAAATTAATAAAACACAATATGCCGAACAAATCATTTGCCTTATAAATATATAAATGTCACTATTTTATCCGTAAGAGAATTTTCGAGTGGCTGATCAAATTTAACCGCCACCTTTCGGTTTTTGCTTGGGACAAGATCCATGAATTATCTCAGTCTGTTCACAAATATTTGCCGTCTAGACTTATGGTCTGACCACGAGAAGTGAGATGATAATTTGGAAGGGTGTAAGTAGTTATCAGAGATAATTACTATGAGAAATATCACATTCTAACAAAGAAAGTTGCAAAAGAAACACAAAGTATTATCTTGCATGTTTTCTCAATATTCTGGCAATTATATATTTCAGAAAAATGTTGACTGAATAATTTGAACCATGAGTATGTGGTTCTCAATAGTGGTGGAATACCTGCCTATTTTATCTTGCAAAAAAAATCAATAGAATCTAGCTTTGCTAATTTCACTTTCTCGCTACCTCACAGGTAGAGAAAGTATTGTGATCATCAACAGAATCAAACTCGATATTTTGATGAATTTCAACGTTTCATGACCCCTCGAATCCGAAAGAGTGGTGTCTGTCCGTCCATCCGTCCGTCCGTACCTGGGAGTAGAGCCTAAACTCTTAACGATCGGGCTAAAACTTAGTATCTAGAGTTTTCATAGAGTTTCCCAGAGGGATTTTTGGAATTGGATATCTAATCCTAAAATTAGGATTAGTTTTCTTAGTAGTGAAAAGAGAAAAAATTGATTTTATCAAAATCTGCTCCAACGATTTTATTTAAATTTCTTTTATAAGCATTGTTCAATATTACAAACAAAATGGCTACTCTCAATTTTTCGTCAAAATGTATTTACTCTTTGAGATATGAAATTACTTATAGTGCAAATATGTAGGTCTATTTATATTAAAAATCTTTTATTTGAAATATATTTTTATAAAATGAATAGTTTTCAAGCTATACGCAAATAAATATATATAGCATTTCGAACACTTAAAGCATTTGCGACTGTCAAAAAACTCTAACCCGAGATGTTGATGGATCTCAACGTTTCATGAACCCCCCCCCCTCCCCCCAACCTAAAAAGTGGTCTAATCTTATAACTAATAGTAGTTTAATAAAGGTTGAAAACAATTTTTTTCTCAAAATCGACTTAAATGATTGTGATTAAATTTTATTTCTAATCATTTATTAATATTGTAAACAAAATGACTACTCTCAATTTTTCGTCGAAATGACTTAAAGGGTTTCTTATAGACGCGTAAATTCTTAATTTTTATCAAATCTCCATAGCTCTTTGGGATATGAATTTAATTATCATTGCAATAATGTAGGTATATTTACATTAAAAATCTTTTATTTGAAATATGTTTTTATAAAACCAATATTTTCTTAAATATTGCCAACTAAATTAGTGAAATTTTGTGAACTTTAGTTGTACAGCGATACTACTAAAGTTTAAACTTAATAATTATTGAATGCCATGGAGTAATTAAATAAGTCTCTCAAAAAGTTTATTTTTCTTTTAGCCCCTTAGAGTAGATGTTTATACATCAATGATCTATCTCTATCATTTTAGACTCAATAGTAAGTATTTACCTTTATTATTTGTCTAATTTTATAACTGAGGAATTTAATAGCAATGCGATAACAATAAGATGTGCAACCTCTAATAAAACGTTGAAAATTTTAGCAGGAAGTCTAAATTTTAATACGAAGTGTTAACCCTTGTGGACACTATATCAATAATTTTTTTGGTCTAAATGTACAAACGAGGACTTTAATTCTTTAAAAATAAAATTTAAAACCCAAAGTCAAAAAATGTTTTACGTAAGTTTAACGCAACTTTTGCTTAAGTGTGTGAAATCGTTATTTAGGTAAAAATAGGTAATCATCAACAAGCGTAAGGTAGTAGAACAGCCCGCAAACAGATAAGTTAGTCGAGGTTTCAAATCAAACAAGCCACCTGGTAGAGTGGAACTCTCGTTGTCTGGATGTTAGAGGGAGATCTCGCTGTCTGGATGTTAGAGGGAGATCTCGCTGTCTGGAGGTTAGAGGGAGATCTCGCTGTCTGGAGGTTAGAGGGAGATCTCGTTGTCTGGAGGTTAGAGGGAGATCTCGTTGTCTGGAGGTTAGGGGGAGATCTCGTTGTCTGGAGGTTAGGGGGAGATCTCGTTGTCTGGAGGTTAGGGGGAGATCTCGTTGTCTGGAGGTTAGGGGGAGATCTCGTTGTCTGGAGATTAGGGGGAGATCTCGTTGTCTGGAGATTAGGGGGAGATCTCGTTGTCTGGAGATTAGGGGGAGATCTCGTTGTCTGGAGGTTAGGGGGAGATCTCGTTGTCTGGAGGTTAGAGGGAGATCTCGTTGTCTGGAGGTTAGAGGGAGATCTCGTTGTCTGGAGGTTAGAGGGAGATCTCGTTGTCTGGAGGTTAGAGGGAGATCTCGTTGTCTGGAGGTTAGAGGGAGATCTCGTTGTCTGGAGGTTAGAGGGAGATCTCGTTGTCTGGAGGTTAGAGGGAGATCTCGTTGTCTGGAGGTTAGAGGGAGATCTCGTTGTCTGGAGGTTAGAGGGAGATCTCGTTGTCTGGAGGTTAGAGGGAGTGTTTAATGTATTTACTCATCTATGACAGTGTACCCTGCCCGGGAAATTTAGTAATAGCAACGTTTTGTTTTTTTCTCAAAGTTAGCCTGATTTGTTCCTAATATAAAAAAAAAGTATTCTAGGAAAACTGCCCAGAATTCCATTAACTATCAATAGGTTTAATTTGTTTGTATATTTATTCATGTAGATTATTTTCTTATTCCCAATTTGCAAATCCATTTAATCTATGAGAAGGACCCATGGGAATTCTAGTCAAGGGCTTAGTGAACTAGTATATGTGTTTTGTGTATAATAACTATTTATGTTTTTGTCTTGATAAAAATAATAAACTTTCTTACTGGTGTATGTAATTAGTTTAAAGACTTACAAGCTGGTTAGGAAAAAGATTATTTTAAACATTTTATTCTTCTGATACTTGGGATAATTGTTTAAAACTGTGGAAGTATAAAATCGTAGACAGGTTGGTAACCAATAGCCTATGGCAATGAATGTAAGAGAGCCTGTGTGGAACATTACGTGAGTTCTTCATAACCACTTGTTCTGCTCCCACGTAATAATGAGCCAAAAATAAATAGATGAATAGAATACTGAATCTCACAACCTTGAAATCAACGTTGTTGACAAAAGCTTATATGTTTCTATAACACTTAATAAGCCATGCTCTTAAAATAAACTATGTATATGATGATGATGATTGAATTTCCAAGCATACACAACAATGTACGGGAGAAAACAATTTTTTTCATCATATAAAATTAGAACTTAAAATTATCTGAGCCATGTCTATTGTTTGTGATGAATTAATGGGCATTTATCGTTTTTATTATTAATACCCGAGACAAGGCTAAAGGAGACAGTTCTCAAAGCAAAGATTTGATCCCAATTTAAAACCAGGGGCGTAGTACCGGGGGGGGGGGGGGCACGTGCCTCCCAACTTTACACACAAATATTAACTTGACATTAACCAGCAACGAGAGAGGCGATGAGAGCTTCCAAGCTTGTTTGTGATGAAACTGAAGAGCTCTGTGAGAACTTGTATCCTCCTAGCAAGACTTTCTCACAAGAGGAAAAGGAAGGTCCCTAAAACACTTTATTATTATGATGGTGAGTTAAGCACATCATTTTTCCCATCTGCCCTAGAAGAAGATAGCAAAATTAATATTTACTATCAAGGCCTGGATGAAATAATAGTTAATTTGCAAGAACAATTTTCAAAGACTGACTACAGTAAAATCAAACACATCTCAGAGCTTCTCCTCAAATAGAAAGAACCTATGAATAAAACATCCACAAGAGATATACAGGAATTTTATAAAATAGACACAAGTGTCACTCCACAACCTCGTTTTCACAGGAACTATGCACAGCTCAACTTCACAATTCTCAATGACACGTTAATGAAACTTGCCTGCCTGCTTGTTCAGCACCACCTTAGTGATGTGATCCCGGTGTCTTAGAACTATTTGAAATCGCCTTGTCGTGGCCGGTTACCACAGCAAGTGCAGAACGCTCGATTTCAACTCTCTAGGACGTCTAAAGACCTTCCTTCGTAGTACGATGGTAGAGGACAGGCTCAGTGGACTGCACTTTGGCCATTGAGCAACAAGTTACAGCGTAGAGTATACAGCCTGAAGGACTTGATAGTTTCATCGAGAAATGTTCGTCATCAGCTGGGAGGAGGATGACTCTTCACTAAGGTTCTTATTTTGCTTACTTGCATCGACGATTAATGGTGATAAATGGTGCTTAAAACTAGCGCTGCGAATTAATTAGGCGAGAGGAGACATTCCCTAATTACTTCGCTGCTTGTTGTTATTATCTTAGGGTCCTTGTATTGTGTGCTATTTGCAGTATTATCATTTGTCCATTTGTCACAATGACTTATTTTATTATGTTATTTCTTTAATTTAAACCATTGTTTTGGAACACGAATATGAATAATCCATAGTCAACTTTATGCATCAAAGTTGTCTAAATAATTAACTATTTTTTAATGAAAAATGAATATTATTCTTTTTTATTTATAATTTAAAAAAGTTAATAGGAAGTTGATTTACAGAACAACTTGCAATGGAATTCTTAAGAATTGGTCGCAATTCTTACTTATCATATACATCTTAAATAGACAGCGATATTTAAGGTGTGTATTGTTTCCTGGCTTTTTTAAACATGAAACGTGCTTTTTTTTATTTAAATCGTGGGATCGGAGTTTTTGACCAAATGGTGGCCTTAGCCTATATTAAAACTAAAAATATATCATAAAGAAACGTGCCCCTCACCCTCCAAATTTTGAGTCACGTTACGCCTATGTTCAAAACCTATAAGATTAATGATTAAAAGCACATAAATCAAGCGTAATAAATAAAAAAAGCAAATTATAAACCCAATATTTTAAAACTGCCTAGTTACAAACATTATATGACTTCGTAATTATTTTTAAATAAGCAATCATTAGTTTATTTTTATTTGTATTACATGCCCATGGCCATCACCAAGTGTATAAACCAGATAAGAACTTCAACTCACCAGAGAAATATATTCAGGATCTTTGACAACATCAATCTGAAAAGGAAGAAAAGCAAAGACTTTACATAAATACGTTACATTAGGCTGAAAGTAGCAGTTTATGATCAACACACTCCGATTCATTAGCTCGTGATTTTAAAGTAGTCAACGAACAAGATATTAACACGCGCAAATAGCCCCAGTTGCGTTTAAATTGTGTTTTGTGGCTTGACCACCTTCCCAAGCTATCTAAATATTTACCTGAAGATAAGAGCAAAGAGGGTAGAATACAGTTTTGGGGACTGTAGGCCTATCTGCATTTTGGTGGAGGTACTATACGTGGGAAGCCATTTAGGAAAGAAGAATCAGTCAATCTGACGGATTCAAAATGTTACCTCTCATTAAACATAAACAACACAAGAACAGACATACAACTTGGTCTGAGTAGCCACCACTAAGAGTATTACAACAACTATGTAAACTGCTCATGCCATATTTGAAATTATCGGTAGACTATTTAGACATCAATTAAGATATTCTTAATGCTAGACCAAACCAACCAAATTGTAGGCTCGCTTTGTGACAAGACCATGAAGGTTCTTCTACCCGACCATTCTTATGATTTATAATATATAAATACTAGAGATATGGATGACAAACGACCAACCAAAATTTTATTATAGGCACTAGTGAACTGTGTGTCTCAACGCAGCTCTAAACTGCAATAATGATAATAATAATTCTATAACAAACTTTGAGTATAAACAAGTCTCTATTGAACAGAGAACAACTAACCGTACACTCAAAGCAACTATGGAGTGTTCGAAATCTAAGAGGAAAGGTGTTCTTTAAAGATGCACCAAGCGATAATTTATTCTTGGCTAAGCTCAGGTTTGAGGGATGTGTTGCCTTTGCAATTACTTCATCGCGCTTAGATGCTTTTGCTGTAAGGGGGCAGAACAGCACGTAGGGATTAGGAAGTAGAGGGAGAGTAGAAAACCATTTTGGGAATACAGCCTCAGTACACTCGACTAAGAATCGAACCTCAATCTCTCCGTCATTGGCAGTATAGTCTACTGTGAGAGCATCACGTTAGACCATCCGGCCACTGAAGCAGGGTACTATAAAAGTTCCCTTATATTATGTCGCATTAGACCTCAAATGAAGATCTAAAATAGAACTGCGATATCAGAAGAAATAATGCGCTCATATGAGGAGTCCCTGTATTGTTCTCAAGAGACTTCCAACAAACTCTTCTGGTCATTCCTAGATACTAGAGCCGATGACGTCAACGCCTGCCTGAAAATATCCTACATATGCTCAAACGTTGTGAAAATGTCCGTCAACAAACATGCAACTGCTCTTGTGCGAGGACAATAAATAAACTTATTTGTTGATATATTGCTGAAACTCGCCAATGGAGTCTTTGCAAAGCATGAATGAAAGGTGCTCTTGAATAAATCACAGATGCATCGTAGTCAAGGATATCCAGGAATTAGTCAATTTTATTCAATCCTTTGTATGTTTCTGCAAACTAAGCCTATCTCATGGTTCCTGAAGAGTATTGAGAAAGCGAGCATTCAAGCTCAACTCTCTATCCACCTCTTATGGATGCTATTGCAAGGTGGTGATTTAAGCTCACTGGTGTTATGCATGTTGCATCTCAGCCTCGAGCCTTTTGCCTCCCCGCGGATGCCTCCCTTCCCCCCAAAAAACCCTCTCTCCCTCCATTTTTTTAGTAAAGCGTGTTTTTGTCAACCCCTGAGTGTTAACGGGTTGCACCTTGACCCCTAATTTTTTTATCCCACACCACGCTCTGAAGCAATGGCGGTGAGCTGCCCTCACCTCCCTATCCTGGACAATGTTTAACCTCCCCCTATCCCCCTTCCTCTAAATGTTGAAGATCTTCTTTACTCTCTATGCATCTATGAACATGTCAGGACTTTTCTATTATCTTATAAGACTTCATTCTCAAGAAGGGAATGTTATCCACACCAAACCTTACGTTATAAATTGTCTTGTTAATCTAGTAATATAAAACGTTTTTATAAACAACCCTATCGATATATTATAACCACGTGATGTAGTCTAGGACGAGTAGTAAATATTTCATCAATAATATCTTAAGATTATCCAACTTTATTTATACTTATGAGTGTATTATAGGATTTAGACTTTAGAGGAATAATGAAATGAGATTGATTACATAAATTTAATCAAGAATCGCTCTTTCAGACCATCTCCATTAGTCATGTGTGCTCTCTAGTTCCAAAGTATCCTTCATAAGTCATATTGGATGACCCAATACGAATATATATTATATGTATAATGTATGTTTTAGGAAAAAGGAGATGCAACCCAAAATCCTTCCTTTCCCAAACACGTTCCTCTCCCACTTAAATGAGAAATCTAGCGTTGCAATGATAAACTCCTTGAACCCATAACAATTGCCTCTACCCTAGCCTCTCATGATGAGGTACGTTTTGTCAGAGTCTTAACCCTCATGTCCATAGCTGTGTATTCTCAACCTCTACAAGGCTCGGGCACATCCTTATTATAGTTACACTTGAGCATCTCTCTTATCTTAGAGGAGTAGGACCCAATGTATTAACCCCAGTATATAGGAAAAAAATAAACGTAAATCAAACCCCCTTTATCTTCCTAACCCTTTACCCAATCATCCCTCAGCCACGATCCTCCTACTGTCTCGACTTTATCACAGCTTCTCATAGTAGAAAGGACCCATTCTATGCCTTGGAACAGGTTCTGACAGGTTTGCTGACTTCCCTATTTAGTGATGACGGTATACATAGCACAGATGTTTACGAGATGAGCTAATCCCAAACAAACACTTGTAAGAATTAAAAAAAAGTGCACACCTCTCTGCCTTCCTTTCTTGCCAAAATTTGCCTAAATCTTATTAAAGAATCAAATAGCCGAAGCTATTATTCATGCTTTTAGTGAGTAATTCTCCATCTAGATATCATATTCTGAAAATTTAAAAATGACACCTGGACACGGGAAGGTCCCGGGTTCAATCCCCGTGTCCAGGTGTCATTTTTCAATTTTCAGAATATAAATCTTATTAGCTAAACATTTAATCATCTGAAGCTTACCAGAATCACCAACCATACAATGTATCGTACTTTATTGCTCATGCATATAACCCGAATGGGTATTAATACGTGGTGCTAATAATAATTCATTGATCATACCATGAGTCGTACAGCATGTATACGTTCATACTTATAAGACATATGGTCTTTGATTAAACCATACACCTCACTAGATTGTAGGTCTTCCATACTTATAAGATATTTGATCTTAACTTATGGATTGGTACATATCATAAATCTAATCATACTTTATTTAAGATATATCATACTTATAACACGTTCCTCATTGATTTATATAAATAAATATATATTACATTTAATCATAGTTCGTTAATGCATGCATGTACCTTATTTAATCAGTATCCATACATCATATTTAGAAGACATACGATCATATTACACTAAACATACCATAAATCATTAAATATTATAGATCTACCATAGTTATAAAACATTTGATAATCCTAAGTTATTGGTACATATAATTAATTTAATCATGCTTGATAAGAGACATATTTTATTTTAGGTCATTCTCATTAATCTATACATGTAATACTGTAATACATGTAATAATGTTCAATCATAGTTTGTTTCAGATTTAATTACCATTAATGCATCGTACTTAGAATACATTTGATCATCAACCAGTGATTCCAACCTTAATACATGATATAAGAGATTACCCTGAGCTCATAACGGTAAATGTCTTCACTCTATAGCTGTCCTCTTCCTCCATTACAAGTGCCAATACTACCAATCTTATCACTAATAACATAATAAGTACAATACTTCACTTCCTTTAAGATTATGCATGACGGGTACATTCTTTCTAAAGGTTAATATCCTTGACGCACAATCTTAGGGGTATCTTTGATCAACTCCTTAGACCAGTGGTTCCTGAACTGTGCTCCGTGGATCCCAAGGGATACGGAGATTAATTTCTATAACGGCTACTTTGATTATTTTTTAAATAATATTTTGATAAAAAATAATCGTGAAACTTCTTTATATGACGATATGTTCATTTAAAATGACCGTTAGAACATCTAGTTAAGAAACACCCTGTTGAATATATCTTTGTTGTCCGATTGAACCATCACAGTTTCTACTGTTTGTTGCAATATTTTCATAAGGCACAAAGTCATACTTGTTAATAGTTGCAGTTAAACGGTTATTCCCCAGCCTTATTTAGTAACGTCTAACAATATAGTTTGGTAATGTGCTCAGTCGTTCTTCTTCTCGCTCGTGCTCAACATGGCACTAGACACATTTTACAGGGACCATGTGCTCTTGTTATTTATATACTAATAATTAGGGTCAACCAATTCGTGTATATGTATTCATGATTATTTATCATGAATAAGTAGCTAAAAAGAGGTAATTTATGTAAACAATCAAGTACTACTGGAGCAAGTACCAGCGTAACCTACATTATAACGTTCTACATCACAATCTAGTATCAGCAGTTATTTAACTAAATAAAGTAGTAAACAACCTAAGTACAATGATTCCTATTTGTTTATGGGTTTTATGTATACAAGTGGTAACATTGTCCCTGATGCACTGTGCGTCTTGTGCAACAAAGTGCTCAAACTGTTCTATGTTACCTGCAAATCTCGTAGACATCGTGATACTTATCACCCTTAATAGATGGACAAAGATATTAGTTGCTTTAAGCATAAGCTTGAGTCATTAACAAACTTTCAGAGTCTTATGGTGAAAAGTTCAGAAAATGACATTGAAAGGCCGTGTACAGCGTGAATTACCGTACTACGCATCCAATCAGTGAAACCCCAGTTAAAACTTGTGCGATTCAAATGTAAGCTTGTGTGTTTGATGATCCAATTTAAAAGAAATTTGAAAAATTATGTTATCTAATAATACTGTTAAATGTTGCATCCAAGATATGTCAACAGATATAGAAAAAAAACTTGTGTTGCGACTTAAATGTAGCTTTGCTTTTTCTTTGCAGCTTGATGAATTAACAATCGTGTCAGAGCTATCGGTATTAATTGTATTTGTGCGTTAGTTGTTCCAAAATAAAGTCGAAGATTTTTTGATCCAAAATCATGAAGAGCTACTTGATAGAACATGAAATCAATTGGGAAAATTATGTATTTATTTTAAGCATCGCGACTCACTAACCACTCGGGTTATACACTTATGTATTAATTACACTAATTTGACATGGATTAGGAAGGTTTAATTTATAGGAAGTTCACACATACTTGCGTATAGGAAGAATAGAAAACCATTTAGGAAATATCAGCCCCAATACACCCTTTTGGGATTGAACCCTGACCTCCACGTATTCGGCAGTCTAGTCTATCATAAGAGTAGCGTGGCCACTGAAGCGGGTATTTGGGAAAAGTGTTGATGTGTGTACTGATGGAGCCAGCCAGAGCAAATAAAGGGAAAACGGTATGGGTCGTGGCATGTGAGTTGGGGCCATCTTGTTAGAATAATTACTGTGGGCTCCAAAGACAAGCGCTTGTCGTCCAAACGATGGAGAGAGACCTAAAACTGTGTTGGATGAAGTTGTAAACAAATGCGCATCCCACGGAAGCTCCACACTTGGAACCATCTGTATAGATGCGCTTAAAGCCCTGAAAGCGAGTGGAGAGGAGCTCATTAAAGGTCCTCTCATATATAATCGGCGCAGTGGTCGCTTTAGGGAACTTGGCAAGATCAAAATGGCATTGAGGTAGGCGTATCTTCCAGGGAGAAACTCGACCTGGGGATGTGGGGATAGCCTTTGGCAGGACTATCCCACACGTGTCGAAAACCGATAGCATCCTGATCCCAACCGGCCTTGTACTACGCCATTTGGTTTCATACAAGACACGGTTAGGGGGATGAAACACAGGACGGTAGGCAACATGCTCTGGCATGCAGTGTAGTTTCGACACGTAAGATGCCAGAAGATAGGACCGCCGGTAATGAAGAGGGGGCTCACCGGCGTCGGCACAGATGCTGACGACTGGACTGGTACGAAAAGCACCAGTAGCCAGTCGTATGCCAGCATGGTGGACACTATCCAGCATCTTTAACGCCGAGGGTCTCGCCGATCCATAAACGAAACTGCCATAGTCTAGTTTTGATCTTACCAAGGCCCTATACAGGTGCATCAAGGTTTCCCTATCAGCACCCCAGGACCGACCGCTAACCACTTTGAGCAGGTTGAGTGCATTTATACACCTCGCTTTCAGGTCTTTGATGTGGGGGATCCAAGTTAGTTTAAAATCAAATAAAAGTCCCAGAAACCTTACGGTCTCTGAGACTGGTAAAACAACGTGGTTCATTAAAATGCTGGGGACTGGTTGTATTCCGCGTAATCTATGGAAGTGGACGACCGTCGTTTTGGCTGCAAAGAAGCGAAAGCCATTACGCGATGCCCACGACCATAGATTGTTGACAGATAGTTGTATCTGCCGTTCAGCCCTGTGGAGACTTGATGAACTGCAATAAATTGCATAGTCATCCACAAAAAGGCATGAACGGACAGGTAGCCGCACGTTGTCCACAATGCCATTTATTGCGATGGCGAAAAACGTACAGCTCAGAGTACTACCCTGAGGCACCCCATTTTCATGAATAAAATCATCGGATAAGGTGTTGTTTAACCTTACCCGGAAGTGTCTGACATAAAATTAGCTAAAAAACAGGGAGGTTCCCCGGAACCCCCAATTAAAAAGGGTTTTTAAAATGCCGTACCGCCATGTGGTATCGTACGCCTTCTCCAAGTCAAAGAAAACTGCCAAAAGATGCTGTTTATGGAGAAAGGCGTCACGAACCGTCGTCTCGAGACGGACGAGATGATCCATCGTAGATCGGTTACGGCGAAAACCACATTGAATATTTGATAGTAGATTGCGGGATTCTAAGTACCATATTAATCGTTTATTTATCATTTTTTCCAATATTTTACATACACAACTAGTTAAGGCTATCGGTCTATAACTAGTTGGTTCAAATTTATCTTTGCCACTTTTATGTATTGGTATAACGGTTGCTTGCCTCCATAGTGATGGGAATTGATGAGATTCCCAAACACTATTATAAAGGTCTAAGAGATATGTCTGTCCAGCAGGAGGTAGCTGGCGCAACATATCGTAGTGGATGTCGTCGGGACCGGAAGCTGTGTTGCCCGCCTGAGACAGGGCATAGGTCAATTCATCCATTGTAAAGGGGGAGTTGTAATCCTCCCCCCGGCTCTGACCAAAGTCAATAGAATGGCGCTCTATGTTCCACTTAAGTGCTGCAAACTCCTTAGAGTAGCTTGCAGTGCTAGAAATAGCGGTGAACATAGAGCCCAATACATTGACGACCTCCACAGGGGAGGAGACAAGCGAACCGTTTGACATGAGGGCAGATATATTATTACTGGTATTTTTGCTACTACGAAATTTACGAATATTGTCCCAAACCTTAGTAGTGGGAGTGGAAATAGTAATGGTAGAAATAAACTGTCTCCAAGACTCTCTTCTGCTTTCACGAATGATACGGCGAGCTCGAGCACGTAGAATCCGGAAAGACTCCAGATTATCCAAGGTGGAACGCCAATGGAAGAGACGTAAGGCTCTTCGACGGTCAGAAATAGCCAACCTACACTCCTAGTTCCACCAGGGAACAGGTCGGTGGCACGGATATGGCGAGGATTTAGGGATGGATTCCCTCGCCGCCATGATGACCGTCGAAGTAAAATAGCCAACATTAACATCGACGTTAACAGAATGGGTTTCATGAAATACGGCGAGCTCGCGGAATTTATTCCAGTCAGCACGTTTGAGCACCCATTGGGGTACCCGTGCTGAACTTGGAGGATCTTGGAATGAGGAAAGCAGAATGGGAAAGTGATCGCTACCACATAGGTCCGAGTGTACCTCCCAATAAAAGTGAGCCGCGATCCCGGGGCTACATAGTGTAAGGTCGATGGCAGAGGATACACCATTAAAGGTATAAAAGTGTGTCTGGGTCCCAGTGTTCATTAACACCAGGTTTCCCGAGACAAGAATATCCTCTACCATCCTCCCACGGGCGTCTGTAAAATTAGACCCCCACACCAGGTTATGTGCGTTAAAGTCCCCCAAGATGATATAGGGGGCGGGAAGTTGTATAAAGAGGGCCTCTAGGCTCCTCTTTGAAACACGTTCACCTGGTGGGAGGTAGATGCAGCATACGGTTACTTCCATAGGAAGAGAGACTCTGACAGCAATCACTTGGGGATCAGATACAATATTTATAGACTTTTGATATATATTGCTACGTGCGAGTATAGCCACACCTCCACTAGCCCGATCAAAGAATGGCTTGTCGGTACGATATACATCGTACCCACGAAGCCTCGGGCTGTCAGTTGGGCGGAAGTGGGTCTCCTGCAAACACAAGATGGAAGGATGCAGGGAAGAAATTATTTGTTTAATTTCCTCTACACGAGCAAAGAAACCCCTACAATTCCATTGTAGTAGCGACATTATTTATCAATATAAAGTTTAATTATCCTCGCAATCCATAACGTTATCTTTTAAAAATAAAAATTAATTAAGGCCCTTTTTGGGCCCTCTTGCTTTTCCCAGTCTCTCCTGGACCTACCGCTTCAGGAGAGGTTTTGATTTGTCCTGGAGAGACAGAGTCGGGGAATCCTTGCGCGAAGGCTTTGTTAAGGCCTTCGACGCTTTCTTCACAATAACTTTCTCGGCGATCCCTCGCTGGTCCTTCCTCAAGGTACCAGTGGGATTCACCTTTGCGGCCTCGCCTGTACCACCGCTCATCCTTACCTCCGAAGTTACAGAGGTGGGATTGAGCGGCTCGACAACGGCCGCACTTAATTTTGGGTCCCGAGGAGGGCTCGGGGGTGTTCCTTGAGGCGAGCCCGGTAGGGTGCCCCGAGGAGACCTCGGGGGTATAGGTGGTGGAGACGATCTCATTGGAGGCGTCACCACCTGCAAAAATCTTGGCACTTGTTGGCCTGGAGTTTCTCGAGTAGTGACGAGAGGCACAGGTCGGGAAGATGGCTTTGAAACGTTGACTGCGCAGTGGCAGTTGGGACAATTTATATTTTGGCTAACTATCTGACTATATGACGTCTGAAATACCGGATCTTGACTGGATGAGTATTCTTTGCGAGCCTGGGCATATGAATTCTTCTTTTCAGTTTGAATCTCCAGGACTTTTTTCTCCACCTTCCATTTCGGACAGGCCCAAGACCAGGCGGAATGCGGACCCTTGCAGTTCACGCAGAGCTTAGGAGACTCACACGGTGTATCGTGAGCCTCTTTACCGCAATCCGCACAGGTTGGCTTACCACGGCATCGCAACTTCGTATGACCAAACTCCTGGCACTGAAAGCAGCGCCTTGGGTTGGGGACATACGGCCGGACCCTAAGCACGTGGAAACCTGCTCGGACCTCCTTTGGAAGGGTAGGAGTCGCAAATGTAAGGATATAGGTATCCGTCTTTTTTTCTTGGCCATTCTTTTTTGTAACTATTCTATAAACTTCGGTAACATGTTGAGGTGCAAGCTCATCACAGATTTCCTCAATGCTCACGCAGTCGAGGTCATAGCAAGTGACCACTCCTTTGCAAACATTGAGGAACCTGTGTGGCTCCACCTTTACCTTTAAATGGGCTGTATTGCTCAACGGTATCTCAGTTATTCGCATTACGTTTACCGTCTGGACGTCATTTATGGTCTGGATCATCACAGTGCCATCTCGCAGTTTTCTTATAGAGACCTCTGACTTTGCAGCACCATTTATCACTCTTTCGAGGATAAATGGGCTGGAACGTTTCAGAGTCTCACCGTCGTCTACTCTAGACATTACCAGGAAGCGGGGCTGGGGCCTCACCACATCCTTGTTTTCTATTATTACAGGGCTGGACGGCCTTACCCGTTTCCATCTCTTTCCAGTATTACGGCCCTGTGAGGGGCCGGGCAGTGAGTTGCCAGCGTGGTTTGGCAGTACGGTGCCAGCGGACAGTAAGTTGTCAGCAGCGACAAAAGAAGTGGCCATGCCATTTTTGGGGACAACCTACACAGTACTCGGATCGTAGACCCAGGGTGATCCATGTTGATACTACCACATATGGCCCTGTTAACAGTCTCGACGAGAGGCCCCATACGACGCTAGACATGACAACCTTCGCATAGGGCATCGCCGAGAGAGAGGTCATCGCAGCAAGTGGGTGTAGGAAAGTGCCAATTTTACGTCCGGGCCCTCGTGAACGCAACCAGTCTTTTCTCAAAGTAGGGTACCCGGTAATTGTCATCCCTAGGCCCTTCTACTATGATATTACAGCTGGCGCACTTTCACTCAGGAGCTCAAAGCAGTGGTATCCAATAATCGTCCAAGGAAAGCCGTGTCAGATGCCAAGGTCGTCAACGGGAGGGCCAAAAGTCTCTGTGCAGGACTGAACGGCAGGGGAAGGAAAGAAAGAGGTAAGGAGAAAGAGAGCGAAGGGAGAAAAAAAAGTTAAAGGGAAGGAAGAAAAAAGGAGTGAAAGGGAAGGAAGAAAAAAGGAGGTAAAAGGAAATATTTAGGATAGGTTTTTCCTGCATGAGGTACGTCCTGCACAGAAGCCTCCCCTTTTAGTCGCCTCTTACGACAAGCAGGGGTTACTGCGGGACTATTCTAAACCCCGTCCCGCAGGGGGGTTGAAACTGTAATTCAATTAATTTACTCTGGTTAAATGCTGGTGCAGTATTCCTCAAAAATATCCACAGGTGTCTAAATGTTTTCAGTTTCCAATAAATTAATTTTTGAAAAGCTAGATTTTCAAGATATTCAACAAAATATCTAAATATCGTTGGACTAGACGTCGCACCCAACATGATAACTCAGCTGTCTATAATCAGTCCCAACTTTAAAGGACTTTGTGAGATGAAGAAACAAAGCCATTCTTTACACTTGTGACCTGTAAAGTAGAATTTGAAAAAAAAATTGTGTGTCTTTTTGAATGTATTGTTTTTGTGTCAGTCTGAAATAAATAATATATTTTAGCTAAAATTCTTAATTTTGAGTAACCATCATTCCGACAACCTATATTTATGGGGGCAAGTATGTGGAGTAGATACTATTCAAAGCCAAAGGAGTCCGCGAGCAAAAAAGTTTGGGAACCACTACCCTAGATCTCTTATGCATTAGTACTAAACGATAACTAGCTTTACTCATAATCTTGCATGAATTCAAAAAATGCAATTAATTGTTCGTATCATGAATTCATGAAATGTGTAAAGATATTTGAATTAGGCCCTATCTTCAGTATATTTGGTGATCTACGACAGGATGCAGTACTCCTGTGTGCCTCTTCAAACGAAAAAGTTTAAGAATTCATCCAAAAAACATTAGATATCTTGGTCAGTTTGCTTGCGAGAACGTTTTAATAACTGATCTTAGCTCTGATCATACTTAAACTTGATCAGAGCCCCACATCATACTTAAACTTGATCAGAGCTCCACAGCATACTTAAACTTGATCATAACCGTAAATAAAACTCGCGATATATATGATTATTGATCATACTAAACAAGATTTGATCAGTGAACCAAACTCTGGATTATATTTAGACTTGATCAGAGATCTAAATCATATTTAAATTTATACTTAGCCATAAAATAAGTATGTGATGAATGATCAAAGCCATGATTCAAACTTTATTTGAAATTTACATTGTATTTTGACTTTTAACATTAAGTACTCCTCCATATTTGCTACAAAGAGTAAACCAAAATATCTCTATAGATTGATTACTGCTAAATACAATTCCAAATAAGCTCGCCTTGGTTGATTCTAGCATTATGAAATCATACCTGACTAAATGGATAAAGAAGAACGCTTTTCAGGTGCAGTGAATGAATAAATAACTGTAACCATTCATCGTGGTGAAACCTATTAAATGTTTAATCCTAGCTTGATTCAATCATAGTGGCAATTTTAAGATATCAACTTAGCGGAAAATAGGGTGTCGCTAGAAATTGATAAGAACATAAGCTTGATCGACCAGGTTGAACTATCGAAGGACTGGTATCAAGTATTCCGAGATGCACGACAACTTCCTCGCCCTTTGAGATCGTCAATATTAAAGAGCCGAGATAATACTGCCATCTGTACTCTACAAAGGAATGCTAGAGTAGCCTACCGAGTTATTAGAAAAATTAAACTTTAATAGGCTGATTTTACTTAGAATAATATAATATTCATACTAAATAACAGTTGTGACGCAAGTTGAAATCATCATTCTTATAAAGGACTAACTTTTTCAAGTTGAAAAACAAACACATAAAGGTTAGCTACTTTATCTACTTTATTTTATCTCTTTAATCTTTTTTATGTCAGTAAAATTTCATTCAATGAGTAAAAGGATCTTCAACATCTTAGATTATTCTGCCACAGTGAAACTCAAACTTAAGTTGATGAGCTTCCCTGATAGAAGACTCGTGAAAAAAGCTTTTAAGCTAAGAAAGCATTTTGATGAGGCAATGTGACAGTAGCTTTTTGTAAGCTTATAATATAAACATAAGTTTAAAAAAATTAATAAGAGCAATTTAGAGAGTTATTCCACACTAACTCGCCTACCACCCAATCTGACTAAAACAAAAGCCCTGATAAGCTGCAGAAATAATATCTACTGTGGTATTTTTTATGTAGTCATTGTAAAAACATGGTAAAAATTTGATTAGTCCTGGAATTATCAAGTTTTTCCCATTTATAGTATGCACTAGTGGCAACAAATCATTTATGTGCAAGTGTATTTTGAAGTAATGCATTAAAATCAGGAAGTATGTGTTTACATATTACCAAGACATAGTATGAAAGGGGAAAGAAGGAAATAATATAAAAGGTTAAGTCCTCACGAGTCTTGAAACCTTCAAAAGGGACTCACGTAAAAATGGTTAAATGTGACTTATGAGGGGCTACCCCAGGACTCTTTGTTGATGGTGTAGTGTTGGTATGGTGTATATTACATGAATAGGCCTATAGACCACTGTACTGCATATATAGCAATAGACGCGCTCCCTTGAGAGAACAGTCGAGAGATTTCTGGACATGAAAGCAGAGAATCAAATTTAATGTTTTCATGACAGTTTTCAAACTTTGGAACCTTTGAATTTACTATAATTTTTAATATTTTCCTAGAATACGTTTGTGTGTTATTATTACGTTTACTTATATAATTGATTATTTAGCTAATACGATGATTTTATTGCGTGGGAAACCAGGCAAAAGACCTTTAACAACAATTAAAACTAAACTAGAAACAAATAGATGCTATGTTATAAATGCCCCTAACTAAGGAGTTTTTTAAAGCATCTATTGTTTTAAACCTAGTGGTGTGCAGAAATAAGTCCCAACAAATAAAGATGCAAGTGTAGTCTGTTGGTAGCCGTGTTCAGATACAGACAGACGTGCACAGCATCCCTGCTCACTCAAAGTATTACGTTAGAATTCCTCTCACATTATTACATGGGAGACACAGCTACCTGACTCGAGGAATCAACAACTAGAGACGCAGAGCAACAAGATTCCTCTTACATTCTCCTACTCGCCGCTATGATATTCTCACAATATCGGTCATCAGCCTATTCTTGTATTTAATAAATGATAGATGCTGTGATTACCTAAAGAGATACTCTCCGATAATGCAGTTTAATGTCACTTGAAATGAATTACAAAGTTTCAACCTCCAAAATAAATAGCAGTTGATATATAAATACTATAGACTCCAGACCACTATCATCTAGACCAGGGAATAAATCTATTTAAAAGTCTGTGGCATTTATTGTCTCAACTTTTAACGAGATTGAATGTAAAGCGTAAGGAGCCCCAATAGACGTGTGCCTGTGCACCGGCTAGTGGTGTGCCTGTGCACCAGCTAGTGGTGTGCCTGTGCACCAGCTAGTGGTGTGCCTGTGCACCAGCTAGTGGTGTGCCTGTGCACCAGCTAGTGGTGTGCCTGTGCACCAGCTAGTGGTGTGCCTGTGCACCAGCTAGTGGTGTGCCTGTGCACCAGCTAGTGGTGTGCCTGTGCACCAGCTAGTGGTGTGCCTGTGCACCAGCTAGTAGTTAATATTAAGGGAGCCAACTATGAACTATGACCAACATATAAATAAATAAATTGTATGACACGATCGCACTAACTGTCTCATTATGTGTATTATATCTTTGAAGAAAATGTTCACAAACAAATTATTAATAAAACACGTTAAAATTGTTTGTAATTTGTAAAAAATAAAAAGTATTCTTAATTATCATGAAAAACTATTCCCAGATACTCAGTTTAAACTCAATTTTAAGGCCAATTTCGAAAAATGTCATATAATATATAATTTGTCGTAAGTATAAAAACAAAAATAAATGTGCTGTAATGCATTGGGAAATAAAAACGCTCAATTCTCTAAAAATCAAAACTTTACTTTTTTTTTTAATTTTGATAACTGTTTATAAATTTATTTTATTTAAAGTTGTTAAATATGATATCAGAGGAAAAAGTAAAATGTATGTGTTTAGAAATAAAGTTAAAAATATTTGGAAAAAACATTTAAAGGCGAAATAGCATTGCATTATAACTTTTTGAAATTAGAGCGATAAACCCATAAGCGTTGCTTTTTCGTCACAAAATATTAACTTTTAGAATTATTTCCTTGTATTTAAGCCAGCTAATAAAATTGACCAAAATGTATATACACAAATACAAAAAAATATGTTGATAAGGAGACAACTTTAGATTCCCCAGAACAAAGAATATTACAAGAAGAACACGAGCTATATTTCACCAGAACAAAGAATATTACAAGAAGAACACAAGCTATATTTCACCAGAACAAAGAATATTACAAGAAAAGAACACAAGCCAAGACTCACAATAAGAAATAATATGACCAGAACACGAGATAGTTAAAACAATGTACTTGCTACAGGCACCTGTACTTGCTACACTCATCAGACGTGACTTGTCTAACATTATCACTAGTATCACTACCTTTCTAATTTATTTCTATGCATGTGCCATAGTTAAAGTAAAGTAATTAATGTATGAGGCTGACATTTAGTATAACTAGACATTCATATGAAATAAACACAATGAAATATTTAGACTATTTTAACACACTGTTGAAAATATAAACAGCCAGTTTAAAAGTTGTAAAATTACATAATATATAATTATATATAAATATATTTATCTTTTAATACCCCAACAAATGATCTTAGTTCCTTTGTAGTGCAGAATAGCGTTGTTTAAATTTTTTTCTAAGCCAAACATCCCTTGTTAATTTTATTAATGTGTCCCGATTGATCATTGTAAATATATGTTTGAAATGTATATTTCATGAGATTTCTTATTTTAAGTGTACTGATCGTAGATACAGCATTAACTAGCAGAATATAATAAATATGCCCGGCTGAGGTTCGTATAGTCCCAACTAATAACACTCCTAGGTAAAGCGGACAACAGCTTCATTATCTGGTCAGTGTTGCTGGAATGGGCTGGGCTGGGCTGGGACATTGCTACTCGATATATTTTACAAGATAGCCCCCCTTGCCTATACTAGATTCCATACCAAAATTTTAAATACTAAATTTTGTCGAATGACCTCATTAGAAGAATAGCTCAATTTTTTTTAAAAAGGCACAGTTCTTTATTTATAGTTTTACATGTAAAATGATAAATAGCAGACGAGCTACTTTTTTAAATTAATTCATTTGCTAATATAAGCTGCGTCAGATGCCTGTTTGTTTAGAGCTGACATAAAAAAATCTAGTATTTTATACGTTTAAAGTTCATATTGTATAATTGAGCTGTATATCTTGAAACATTTTTTTTGCAAAGATCCTCAATAGCCGATAATTTGTATAGTTTGTTCTAAATGTTAAATTACCAATTTTGAGATTAGTGGGACAATTTGTGAATGGCCTAAACACTTAGTGACACTAGTGGTAATGTTAGACAAGACACGTCTGATGGCCAGTTCTGTCTCTGGTAGAAAGGTTGTAACACTAGTGGTATTGTTAGACAAGACACGTCTGATGGCCAGTTCTGTCTCTGGTAGAAAGGTTGTAACACTAGTGGTATTGTTAGACAAGACACGTCTGATGGCCAGTTCTGTCTCTGGTAGAAAGGTTGTAACACTAGTGGTAATGTTAGACAAGACACGTCTGATGGCCAATTCTGTCTCTGGTAGAAAGGTTGTAACACTAGTGGTAATGTTAGACAAGACACGTCTGATGGCCAGTTCTGTCTCTAGTAGAAAGGTTGTAACACTAGTGGTATTGTTAGACAAGACACGTCTGATGGCCAGTTCTGTCTCTGGTAGAAAGGTTGTAACACTAGTGGTATTGTTAGACAAGACACGTCTGATGGCCAGTTCTGTCTCTGGTAGAAAGGTTGTAACACTAGTGGTAATGTTAGACAAGACACGTCTGATGGCCAGTTCTGTCTCTGGTAGAAAGGTTGTAACACTAGTGGTATTGTTAGACAAGACACGTCTGATGGCCAGTTCTGTCTCTGGTAGAAAGGTTGTAACACTAGTGGTAATGTTAGACAAGACACGTCTGATGACCAGTTCTGTCTCTGGCAGAAAGGTTGTAACACTAGTGGTAATGTTGGACAAGACACGTCTGATGGCCAGTTCTGTCTCTGGTAGAAAGGTTGTAACACTAGTGGTAATGTTAGACAAGACACGTCTGATGGCCAGTTCTGTCTCTGGTAGAAAGGTTGTAACACTAGTGGTAATGTTAGACAAGACACGTCTGATGGCCAGTTCTGTCTCTGGTAGAAAGGTTGTAACACTAGTGGTAATGTTAGACAAGACACGTCTGATGGCCAGTTCTGTCTCTGGTAGAAAGGTTGTAACACTAGTGGTAATGTTAGACAAGACACGTCTGATGGCCAGTTCTGTCTCTGGTAGAAAGGTTGTAACACTAGTGGTAATGTTAGACAAGACACGTCTGATGGCCAGTTCTGTCTCTGGTAGAAAGGTTGTAACACTAGTGGTAATGTTAGACAAGACACGTCTGATGGCCAGTTCTGTCTCTGGTAGAAAGGTTGTAACACTAGTGGTAATGTTAGACAAGACACGTCTGATGGCCAGTTCTGTCTCTGGTAGAAAGGTTGTAACACTAGTGGTAATGTTAGACAAGACACGTCTGATGGCCAGTTCTGTCTCTGGTAGAAAGGTTGTAACACTAGTGGTAATGTTAGACAAGACACGTCTGATGGCCAGTTCTGTCTCTAGTAGAAAGGTTGTAACACTAGTGGTATTGTTAGACAAGACACGTCTGATGGCCAGTTCTGTCTCTGGTAGAAAGGTTGTAACACTAATGGTATTGTTAGACAAGACACGTCTGATGGCCAGTTCTGTCTCTAGTAGAAAGGTTGTAACACTAGTGGTAATGTTAGACAAGACACGTCTGATGGCCAGTTCTGTCTCTGGTAGAAAGGTTGTAACACTAGTGGTATTGTTAGACAAGACACGTCTGATGGCCAGTTCTGTCTCTGGTAGAAAGGTTGTAACACTAGTGGTAATGTTAGACAAGACACGTCTGATGGCCAGTTCTGTCTCTGGTAGAAAGGTTGTAACACTAGTGGTAATGTTGGACAAGACACGTCTGATGGCCAGTTCTGTCTCTTGTAGAAAGGTTGTAACACTAGTGGTAATGTTAGACAAGACACGTCTGATGGCCAGTTCTGTCTCTGGTAGAAAGGTTGTAACACTAGTGGTATTGTTAGACAAGACACGTCTGATGGCCAGTTCTGTCTCTGGTAGAAAGGTTGTAACACTAGTGGTAATGTTAGACAAGACACGTCTGATGGCCAGTTCTGTCTCTGGTAGAAAGGTTGTAACACTAGTGGTAATGTTGGACAAGACACGTCTGATGGCCAGTTCTGTCTCTGGTAGAAAGGTTGTAACACTAGTGGTAATGTTAGACAAGACACGTCTGATGGCCAGTTCTGTCTCTGGTAGAAAGGTTGTAACACTAGGGTAATGTTAGACAAGACACGTCTGATGGCCAGTTCTGTCTCTGGTAGAAAGGTTGTAACACTAGTGGTAACTTGGTGTTGCGATCCCTCTGGCGAGTACTCACACTTGTTAAACGTACGGTTTTTTCTGATACGCTGCGTACAAAACAAAATGTTACAGATCACCCCGTTACTGATCATTTCCAAATTAAAATATATAGATCGAGCGTTTAAGCTGTACTATTGAGCATAAGCCTACTCAACAATAGATACAAGATACAACATTAATAAACAATTTTGCTCAAATAGATTAGAAAGAGAAGATTTTTAAATTGTGATGATAATAAGATTTTATTATGTTGGGTATACAATTTGATTAGATAGGCTGCATTAATATTATTATTCATTAACACTACAAATGCTTTTTTTATTTATCTTATAGAATTTAAAATGTATATTGGGTATGAGCATTTAATTGTAGGCCTAGTTCCTAAAATACTTTTTAAATTCTGGTTATCAGTAAAGTCTGTTCACCGTTGGAATTGTTTTCTGAAAGGCCTTTTTCCCTACCAGAAAGCTATTATATAGTAGGATATTGGTAGGAAGAAAGACCTTTCAGAGAGTAGTTCCCACCGTGAATAGAGTATAAATTGATATGAATTGGATAATTCGCCTCCAAAACAAGAATCAATATGAATTAATGTTTTGCTAATGTTTTCAATGAACTATGCTTGCTATCTGTTTTCGTGGTTGCATGGTCTAAGGCGTTACTCTCGTTATAGACTAAACTAACTATGACAGGGAGATGAGGGTTCGAATTCAGGTCGGATGTACTGAGGGTGGTTTATCACTCTCCTTCAAACAAGTGTAGGTACACTTCCTCTCAAATCAACCTTCACCAAACCTAACTAACTAGCGTAATTTATAGATATGTGTACAACCTGAACAGGTAGTAAGATGCATTGCTAAAAAAAATGCTTGCTAAATTTCAAAGAGATGAGCAAAGCCAGAAACTCGAGGTTCAACGATTGTTAATCCCAAACATCCTCCATTACACACAACGAGATGTCATTGTCTTGAAACAATACGGTAACATGAGAGCTAGGACAACCTTGGCCACTCGATGTCTCCTTCACAAATACTATTATTACTAGCACCGCGTCTTACTAACCGTTCGGGTTATACGCACTTACGCTAATGTGTAATGGTAGGGTGATTGTGAGATGAAATGGAGGACCTACAGTTTAACGTGAGATCCGAACCACGGTGGAGAACTGGCATTCCTCACATTCACAAGTTGTGATTAATACACGTCTTGTCAGAGTGGAAGGAAAGGTTTGGCAATCAGATAAATCTGTGCCGGGACCGAGGATTGAACCCCGGCCCCCAGCACAGAAGTCCGACACCTTACCCCTAGACCACCAGGTCACCAATCTTAACAAATAAATGTACAACGTAACCTAATGTTGATTCGGGATATTTGAGGTAATTGAGAAAAAGTTACGGAAGTATTCAAGGTGTCATATACATGGTAAACTTTGACTTCATAGATGTAAACCTAGAACTTCATCTTTCTTGTGACTAGACCCGCAAACAATCTACAGACGAACTCAAACCAGTCATCAGACACTCTGGTTAGGAACTAAGACCTGAGAGCCCCCTGCTGACCACCGGCCCTCTTAACAGATACGCTGGTTAGGAACTAAGACCTGAGAGACCCCTGCTGACCACCGGCCCTCTTAACAGATACGCTGGTTAGGAACTAAGACCTGAGAGACCCCTGCTGACCACCGGCCCTCTTAACAGACACGCTGGTTAGGAACTAAGACCTGAGAGCCCCCTGCTGACCACCGGCCCTCTTAACAGATACGCTGGTTAGGAACTAAGACCTGAGAGACCCCTGCTGACCACCGGCCCTCTTAACAGATACGCTGGTTAGGAACTAAGACCTGAGAGACCCCTGCTGACCACCGGCCCTCTTAACAGATACGCTGGTTAGGAACTAAGACCTGAGAGACCCCTGCTGACCACCGGCCCTCTTAACAGACACGCTGGTTAGGAACTAAGACCTGAGAGACCCCTGCTGACCACCGGCCCTCTTAACAGACACGCTGGCTAGTAACTAAGACCTGAGAGTCCCCTGCTGACCACCGGCCATCTCACCAGACACGCTGGCTAGTAACTAAGACCTGAGAGTCCCCTGCTGACCACCGGCCATCTCACCAGACACGCTGGCTAGGAACTAAGACCTGAGAGACCCTGCTAACCACAGGCCCTCTTAACAGATACGCTGGCTAGGAACTAAGACCTGAGAGCCCCCTGCTGACCACCAGCCCTCTTAACAGACACGCTGGCTAGGAACTAAGACCTGAGAGACCCTGCTGACCACCGGCCATCTCACCAGACACGCTGGTTAGGAACTAAGACCTGAGAGCCCCCTGCTGACCACCGGCCATCTTAACAGATACGCTGGTTAGGAACTAAGAAGTGAGAGACCCCTGCTGACCAACAGCCCTCTTAACAGATACGCTGGTTAGGAACTAAGAACTGAGAGACCCCTGCTGACCACCGGCCATCTTAACAGATACGCTGGTTAGGAACTAAGACCTGAGAGCCGCCTGCTGACCACCGGCCCTCTTAACAGATACGCTGGTTAGGAACTAAGAACTGAGAGACCCCTGCTGACCACCAGCCCTCTTAACAGATACGCTGGTTAGGAACTAAGAACTGAGAGCCCCCTGCTGACCACCGGCCATCTTAACAGATACGCTGGTTAGGAACTAAGAACTGAGAGCCCCTGCTGACCACCGGCCATCTCACCAGACACGCTGGCTAGTAACTAAGAAATGAGAGCCCCCTGCTGACCACCGGCCCTCTTAACAGATACGCTGGTTAGGAACTAAGAACTGAGAGACCCTGCTGACCACCAGCCATCTTAACAGATACGCTGGTTAGGAACTAAGAACTGAGAGACCCCTGCTGACCACCGGCCCTCTTAACAGACACGCTGGCTAGTAACTAAGAACTGAGAGACCCCTGCTGACCACCGGCCATCTTAACAGATACGCTGGTTAGGAACTAAGACCTGAGAGCCCCCTGCTGACCACCGGCCCTCTTAACAGACACGCTGGCTAGTAACTAAGAACTGAGAGACCCTGCTGACCACCGGCCATCTTAACAGACACGCTGGCTAGGAACTAAGAACTGAGAGCCATCTGCTGACCACCGGCCATCTTAACAGATACGCTGGTTAGGAACTAAGAACTGAGAGACCCCTGCTGACCACCGGCCCTCTTAACAGACACGCTGGCTAGTAACTAAGAACTGAGAGACCCCTGCTGACCACCGGCCCTCTTAACAGATACGCTGGTTAGGAACTAAGACCTGAGAGCCCCCTGCTGACCACCGGCCATCTCACCAGACACGCTGGCTAGTAACTAAGAACTGAGAGCCCCCTGCTGACCACCGGCCCTCTTAACAGACACGCTGGTTAGGAACTAAGAACTGAGAGACCCCTGCTGACCACCGTCCCTCTCACCAGACACGCTGGCTAGGAACTAAGAACTGAGAGCCCCCTGCTGACCACCGGTCCTATTAACAGACACGCTGGCTAGGAACTAAGAACTGAGAGCCATCTGCTGACCACCGGCCCTCTTAACAGACACGCTGGCTAGGAACTAAGAACTGAGAGCCATCTGCTGACCACCGGCCCTCTTAACAGACACGCTGGCTAGGAACTAAGAACTGAGAGCCATCTGCTGACCACCGGCCCTCTTAACAGACACGATGGCTAGGAACTAAGAACTGAGAGCCATCTGCTGACCACCGGCCCTCTTAACAGACACGATGGCTAGGAACTAAGAACTGAGAGCCCCCTGCTGACCACCGACGTTCCTGTGAAGAATCAATTTTCAGAAAAGTTGGTTCAAAAATAATGAACCAAGACTTCTATATATGTCACCTTCCTATCAAGTAATCTTTTCATCCCTCCCCTCTGTTCCCTCCCCACCCCCTGTCTAACCTGCTAAACGAGGTTGGGGAAAGAGAATAAAGGGGTCAAAGGGTAAACAGACCTCAGTTTCGTTTGTTACAAGACATTAAATGGAATAATGTTGCAGTTTTTTGTTTCTTGTTGATGTTTATGAACATTTTATTAAGCTAAACGTAAACTTAATTGTAATATGTACTACTTTAGATTAAATATTTAGTTTTAATAATAAGTTATTTTAGAATTACGATTAAATTGTAATAGAGGGTCTATTTTGGATTTACTATCGAGTATAAAAATATTTTGGAATTACCAGTGAATTATAGAAGCTATGTCAAAAAGAAAAGGTACTGACATGTTGGATAGTAAGTCAATGATTTATTTGTCTAGTGATAAAATAAATAGTATTTGTGGAGTACTATTTAGGTAACAAAAATAAAGTGAAATTAATTTACATTTTTACTATTAGATATAACATTACTATTCCGATTGTTATTGGAAAATACTACACAAATAAACTAACACAATAGTTTATACAAATTTACCCGTTAAAATTAAGTATTAATTTGTATTTAGTGTAAATTTTCATAGGAGACCTCTTTAGCGTACACTGAAACATAGCTACAGTAGTATATATGAATGTATGTTACTTGATTGTACACTGAAACATAGCTACAGTAGTATATATGAATGCATGTTACTTGATTGTACACTGAAACACAGCTACAGTGGTATCTATGAATGTATGTTAGGGGCCAGCATACCTGCCAGTCCACACATGGCCATGTTTGTTCATCAGCACACACACTATTGAATGTGTTAGCTACTATTCATGTTTGTTTATCAACACACACACTATTGAATGTGTTAGCTACTATTCATGTTTGTTTATCAACACACACACTGTTGAATGTGTTAGCTACTATTCATGTTTGTTTATCAACACACACAGTATTGAATGTGTTAGCTACTATTCATGTTTGTTTATCAACACACACAGTATTGAATGTGTTAGCTACTATTCATGTTTGTTTATCAACACACACACACACACACACACTATTGAATGTGTTAGCTACTATTCATGTTTGTTTATCAACACACACACTATTGAATGTGTTAGCTACTATTCATGCTTGTTTATCAACACACACACTATTGAATGTGTTAGCTACTATTCATGTTTGTTTATCAACACACACAGTATTGAAAGTGTTAGCTACTATTCATGTTTGTTTATCAACACACACAGTATTGAATGTGTTAGCTACTATCCATGTTTGTTTATCAACACACACGGTATTGAATGTGTTAGCTACTATTCATGTTTGTTTATCAACACACACAGTATTGAATGTGTTAGCTACTATTCATGTTTGTTTTCAGCACTGTTTCTATTGTTATTATAGTACCTGTCCTCAGACCCCCAGGGACTCGGGTCCAAGTTCAGTTTCAAAAGTTTATAAAAGTGTGTTGATGATAAGAAATGCCGCAACACATCTCACCGGAGGGGTTTTGCAACACAGATTCAAAATATCCTACGCAAGAAATACACGGTAGGTATGTAGAGGCATTTTATTGCTTGTCATTTATATTTTATTTCGTGTTCCTTTCATCCTCTATACAATTATTTGTTAACTTGTAAATGTGGATCTCGGTCCCAGCTACTCGTAAGTCCCGGGCCCGGTCACATGGTATCAATAGTCCCCTGGTGGTGGGGCTGCTTACTACACACCATTGACCTGCCTGTCTCCTTGATGGTCGATACAAGAGTACTACAAACCATTGACCTGCCTGTCTCCTTGATGGCCGATACAAGAGTACTACAAACCATTGACCTGCCTGTCTCCTTGTTGGCTGATACAAGAGTACTACAAACCATTGATTTGCCTGTCTCCTTGTTGGCCGATACAAGAGTACTACAAACCATTGACCTGCCTGTCTCCTTGTTGGCCGATACAAGAGTACTACAAACCATTGACCTGCCTGTCTCCTTGATGGCCGATACAAGAGTACTACAAACCATTGACCTGCCTGTCTCCTTGATGGCCGATACAAGAGTACTAAATACCATATACCTGCCTGTCTCCTTGATGGCCGATACAAGAATACTACCAACCATTGACCTGCCTGTCTCCTTGTTGGCCCATACAAGAGTACTACATACCATCTACCTGCCTGTCTCCTTGATGGCCGATACAAGAGTACTACAAACCATTGACCTGCCTGTCTCCTTGATGGCCGATACAAGAGTACTACAAACCATTGACCTGCCTGTCTCCTTGTTGGCCCATACAAGAGTACTACATACCATCTACCTGCCTGTCTCCTTGATGGCCGATACAAGAGTACTACCAACCATTGACCTGCCTGTCTCCTTGTTGGCCCATACAAGAGTACTACATACCATCTACCTGCCTGTCTCCTTGATGGCCGATACAAGAGTACTACAAACCATTGACCTGCCTGTCTCCTTGATGGCCGATACAAGAGTACTACAAACCATTGACCTGCCTGTCTCCTTGTTGGCCGATACAAGAGTACTACATACCATCTACCTGCCTGTCTCCTTGATGGCCGATACAAGAGTACTACAAACCATTGACCTGCCTGTCTCCTTGATGGCCGATACAAGAGTACTACAAACCATTGACCTGCCTGTCTCCTTGTTGGCTGATACAAGAGTACTACAAACCATTGATTTGCCTGTCTCCTTGTTGGCCGATACAAGAGTACTACAAACCATTGACCTGCCTGTCTCCTTGTTGGCCGATACAAGAGTACTACAAACCATTGACCTGCCTGTCTCCTTGATGGCCGATACAAGAGTACTAAATACCATATACCTGCCTGTCTCCTTGATGGTCGATACAAGAGTACTACAAACCATTGACCTGCCTGTCTCCTTGATGGCCGATACAAGAATACTACCAACCATTGACCTGCCTGTCTCCTTGTTGGCCCATACAAGAGTACTACATACCATCTACCTGCCTGTCTCCTTGATGGCCGATACAAGAGTACTACAAACCATTGACCTGCCTGTCTCCTTGATGGCCGATACAATAGTACTACAAACCATATACCTGCCTGTCTCCTTGATGGCTGATACAAGAGTACTACAAACCATTGACCTGCCTGTCTCCTTGATGGCTGATACAAGAGTACTACAAACCATTGACCTGCCTGTCTCCTTGTTGGCCGATACAAGAGTACTACAAACCATTGACCTGCCTGTCTCCTTGGTGGCCGATACAAGAGTACTACATACCATATACCTGCCTGTCTCCTTGATGGCCGATACAATAGTACTACAAACTATTGACCTGCCTGTCTCCTTGATGGCTGATACAAGAGTACTACAAACTATTGACCTGCCTATATCTTATCCACTTACTTTAAATTTAATATGTTGTTCAAACCAAGATTTCCTTTTGACTCATTTCTACCAATACTTGCATAGCTGAATGCACTAAGAACAATTTTTGATATATTATAATCCCATCTCTTTAAACAAATGATCGTTCGATTCCTTTAGATTGAACTTTTCGTCCCTACTTCATAGATCTAATTCATGTAATAAACAAATCACCAAACTATGTTCAACAGCGCGAGAGAAGGGGATTGTAGACAGTCAAATAAAGTCATCAGTGTGAACAGTGAGAGTTAACTGGGCTGTTTTCCTTCAATCTGTGTGCTTACTTATGTCAGCACATGACTTACACTGACTTCTCGATGAAGGGAGGCTTGTCATCACTAGCAATATATTAGCACCAAAGCAAGTATTGTTGTAGAGAGGTTAAGTGCAAATGGGGAAGTATCAGTTTGATATGCTGGAGATAGGTTCCTACCAATATCCTGCTTGCTGGATCTTGTACACTTCAGACCACCCTTCCTACTAGCAACATGTTAACAAGATATATTTACAATCATGGCATAGTAGTCAAGAGGGTAGATAAGATACTAGTCAAGAGGGTAGGTGGGATAGTAGTCAAGAGGGTAGGCGGGATAGTAGTCAAGAGGGTAGGCGGGATACTAGTCAAGAGGGTAGGCGGGATACTAGTCAAGAGGGTAGGCGGGATAGTAGTCAAGAGGGTAGGCGGGATAGTAGTCAAGAGGGTAGGCGGGATAGTAGTCAAGAGGGTAGGCGGGATAGTAGTCAAGAGGGTAGATAAGATACTAGTCAAGAGGGTAGGTAGGATACTAGTCAAGAGGGTAGGCGGGATAGTAGTCAAGAGGGTAGGTAGGATAGTAGTCAAGAGGGTAGATAAGATACTAGTCAAGAGGGTAGGTAGGATAGTAGTCAAGATGGTAGGCGGGATAGTAGTCAAGAGGGTAGGCGGGATAGTAGTCAAGAGGGTAGGCGGGATAGTAGTCAAGAGGGTAGGCGGGATAGTAGTCAAGAGGGTAGGTGGGATACTAGTCAAGAGGGTAGGCGGGATAGTAGTCAAGAGGGTAGGCGGGATAGTAGTCAAGAGGGTAGATAAGATACTAGTCAAGAGGGTAGGTAGGATACTAGTCAAGAGGGTAGGCGGGATAGTAGTCAAGAGGGTAGGTAGGATAGTAGTCAAGAGGGTAGATAAGATACTAGTCAAGAGGGTAGGTAGGATAGTAGTCAAGATGGTAGGCGGGATAGTAGTCAAGAGGGTAGGCGGGATAGTAGTCAAGAGGGTAGGCGGGTTAGTAGTCAAGAGGGTAGGCGGGATACTAGTCAAGAGGGTAGGTGGGATAGTAGTCAAGAGGGTAGGCGGGATAGTAGTCAAGAGGGTAGGCGGGATAGTAGTCAAGAGGGTAGGCGGGATAGTAGTCAAGAGGGTAGGCGGGATAGTAACAAACTAGATGATAAAACATACCAAACACAGCCAGGATTCGAATCCGGGTATGGTGTAGTGATGGTAATGTTTCATAAATAGTTTGTCACTCTCCCTCCCTACAAGCAAATGCTTGTACATTTCCTCTAAATTGCACGTTTCACCAACAGTTAAAATACGCGGTGAGTGGAACGTGGTGTAGCTGATAGCGTACCGTCTGCTTCATTTAAACCAAATGTAAAAGACAGGATTCGAACCCGTACAATACCTGTTTGACCGTATTTACAAGCATCCTACACAAACTGTGTATGTGAAGGATACACAAACTGTTTATCTGAAGGATACACAAACTGTTTATCAGAAGGATACACAAACTGTTTATCTTAAGGATACACAAACTGTTTATCTGAAGGATACACATTCTAGTTTATTCGCTTACGATACCGTCATTTTTATTTTTACCTAATAAAAGTGAATTCTTTTTTTAACATTAGTCCTACTATTCAATTTTTTAGTGATTGAGGTGTAGATTTGTTTTCATTTGATGGCTAATTAATATAATACGCTTTATATATATCACAAGTCGAGTAATTGATTCATAATTTAAAATAATGAATTGAAGACACCCATCCCTAAGTATAGCTGGTGTGGCAATCAGTAGGTCCCAGGTGCGTGCCCTTGCTTCTAAAGCGTGAGTCTGACCAGATTTGTCTTTCAGTTGAATTAACTCCACACTCGGTTAATGGGGCGTTAAGTAGCCAACATTTATCACCTGCTGTTTTATTTACTATTCCCGCCAGAGATAAACACAAACAAGAAGAGACTAGATTGAATCACAACAAACTCGCAAATAATTGTTGTACTCCCAGAGATACATCCCGGCAGATTAAACAAAATACTGACCAGTACCTACTAATATATTATTTATTTGGCAATGTTCAAGTCAAGGTACTGTACTTTATATACGATATTAACTCATATCTCCAGAGATAATGGATACAATCGCTAGTGTTCAAAGAGAGAGTATCTTGGGTCAGTAATAAGAACAAGACGAGACACCAAACACCTTCCACAACTGGTGTTCCTATAAACACTCAGTCTAGTTTAGCAAACAAGGAGAACTAACAATTTGATCGTTTTTACGAGATTAGGTGATTGTGTAGGGACTTGTTTGCAGAATTATGAACTCATTTAGAAACAAACCAGAATGCACTAGGCGGTAGTTTGGAATACATTGTTGTGGCCCCATATATGAAATTAAAGAAATTTAGGTTACATTAAGATAGTAACTAAACATTCAAAAGTAGCCTATTCATTCGTTTGTTGACAAAAACTTTTTTAAAACTGTAGGTTATTCTAAATATAAAACAACCCTATTAACTTCGTTGCAAAGATGTTATGTCTTGTACATATTAATTGTAATCGCTAAAAATTGAGCCCAAGACACAAAGTAAACCTAAATAAGATGACTAAACAGTAGGCAATATTTACTGTTAAGATGACTCAACTAAGCTTTGATGTATCATGACAAATATAAGTAGACAGGGAAATAGCTCAGTAGACCAAATGCCACCACTAATCTACCCTATTTTACTGGAGTAGAATGCACAACATAATTTAATAAAAGCACCTACAAATTAAAAACGAACAAAATGCGCGTTTTGCGACTGCCATGTCCAGTATCATAATAATGTTTGTTAGTCGAGATACTTGGCTTAATATAACATAAACAAACTGTAGGTGTAAATTAAATGAATGAAAATTAGCCAAGATAACGGTAGTAAAATATATTTATAGTAATAAAAAGATCTGTAAAGAGAAAATAATAGGAACTGACCTTATTTATCATCCAGTAAAGTTAATCATCACTCAATAAAATCATAAATATATTGTTGCACATATTAAAAACATGAACATTTCATCATTTGTATTTCACAAACACCGTATGTATGTAACACCGTAATGTAATGTCTCTAACACACGAAACTAACTATAGTAAAAATAAAAATAAAACACTGTTGACAAATATTGTATTATTTGTAGGATGTTGATGCACGTGTCAATAGCTCTTCTCTGCGAGACTGGCTGAGTTTGATCTTCGCGAAAAGAATGACTTGAGAATCGAATAAGCTTTCCCGAAAAGAGACGTATTACGACTTCGGCTCCTCTCGTCTTTCATGACACTGACCACTTCGGCTGCACTCGGCATCGGGGACAAAACAGCGAAGGGATGGGGGATTGCACGATGCCTTCCACACTTGGCAGGTAACAGATAGGTGGAAAAGATCCATAATCGTTACCAACTGTTGAGACGAAAAGTACACCATGAAACAAAATGTGGAATTGGTAGCGTTCATAATTAAATTATATGATTTAGTGTGAACTAAAAAAGAATAAAATGTTTAAGAAGTAAAGCGTATTAATCTGTTAAAAACCAGATTATGGTTAAAAACTTTTAGAGCACTAGCTTATATAATATGTAAAGACACACACCTTAGATATGGGACTCACAACTTATTATTTATGACCTCAGGTACTGAAATGACCTGGACAGCTCACTCTTAGAGCATTGGCTTACTAATTCAAAATTATTGGTTTCACGCGTATGCGATGTACAAAATGAAAAGGGGCAGCGTAAAGTAGTCTAAAAAACTAAATTCTAAGAGTTTTCCCTTGGGTAGCTCAAAAATACTAATACGTTTTTTATAATACTTAAATTTACCAATAACGCTTACCCTTAATGGCGGGCACATTTCTTCCTCGGTTTACATATGCGAGACCAGACGAGTAGAAAGACGTGGAAATGAGACAGTAAACTAATATTCCTGCAATTATTACATATGAACACAATTAGAGGAAATATGGTCTAAAGAATTGGTAGAATAAGTTGAAAGTCCTCGGAACCAGACATTGTATCGGACAAATCTTGTCCAGGATTTGTAAAACCAATTATTGCCAATTGAAATTAAATAAAAGTGTTAGTTAAGTCAATTAAAACTATTTTTATTGTAAAATATGTAAACATTTCAAATCATCATGGTCAGCGCCCAAAAGTTCTCACTAAATATTACTTTTATTTTCTTAACCTTTGGTTCCATAGGATACTATTGTTGTTCAGAGTTAGAGAACAGGCAGGGGCGGATACAAGCGAGATATGACTAGAGGATACTAGCGATACATGACTAGAAGATACTAGCGATACATGACTAGAGGATACTAGCGATACATGACTAGAGGATACTAGCGATATATGACTAGAGGATACTAGCGATACATGACTAGAGGATACTAGCGAGATATGACTATAGGATACTAGCGATACATGACTAGAGGATACTAGCGATACATGACTAGAAGATGATACTAGCGATATATGACTAGAGGATACTAGCGATACATGACAGAGGATACTAGCGATATATGACTAAGGATACTAGCGATAATCGACTAGAAGATACTAGCGATATAGACTATAGGATACTAGCGATAATGACTAGAGGATACAGCGAATATGACTATAGGATACTAGCGATACATGACTAGAAGATACTAGCGAATATGACTAAGGATATAGCGATACATGACTAGAGATACTAGCGAACATGACTAGAGGATAAGCGATATGACAAGGATACTAGCGAACAGATAGAGATATAGCGATATATGACTAGAGATACTAGCGATACATGACTAGAGGATACTACGAATATGACTATAGATACTAGCGATATATGACTAGAGATACTAGCGAATATGACAAGATACTAGCGATACATGACTAGAGATACTAGCGATAATGACTAGAGGATACTAGCGAATATAGAGGATACTAGGATACATGACTAGAGGATACTAGCGATATGACTAGAGGATACAGCGAATATGACTAGAGGATACTAGCGATACATGACTAGAGGATACTAGCGATACATGACTAGAGGATACAGCGATAATGACTAGGATACTAGCGATAATGACTAGAGGATATAGCGATACATGACTAGAGATACTAGCGATACATGATAGAGGATACTAGCGATACATGACTAGGATATAGCGATAATGACTAGAGATACAGCATATGACTAGATACGCGATATGTAAGGATCTACGTATGCTAGAGATCTAGCGAAATGACAGAGATATAGGTCACAGTCAATCACTAGCATAACTGATACAGCGAAGACTAAATAACATAATCTGATACACTAAGCTAGAATACGATACAAATGCATAGTAAGATACACGATACAGACTAGACGAAATATGATTCATAATTAGAGATACTACGAAATGACTAAGGATACTGCATAATGACTAGAGGATACAGCGATATGACTAAGGATACTAGCGATACATGATGAGGATACTGCGATAATGATAAGGATATGCGATAAGACTAATATAGCGATAATGACTAGAGTACTAGCGATAATGACTAGAGTACACGAAATGACTAGAGATACTACGATAATGACTAGAGGATATAGCGATCATACTAAGATACTACGATATATGCTAGAATACTAGCGATACAACTAGAGATACTAGCATACATGATAGAGATACTAGCGAAAGACTAAGAACTAGCGATAATGCTAGAGTTCTTGATCGATAGAGAAGAGCTGGAATACGAAATGACTAGAGGATACTAGGATAATGACTAGAGATACTAGCGTACATGACTAGAGGATACTAGCGATAATGACTAAGATACTAGCGATACATGACTAGAGGATACTAGCGAAATGACTAGAGATATGGCGATACATGACTAGAGGATACTAGCGATACATGATAAGAAGAGGGATACAGCGATATGATGAGATAACTACAACTGAGATCTGCGATTGCTAGAGATACACAACATGACTAAGAACTCGAAATGACTGAGATACTACTCATGAAGTATAGCGAAATACTGGTACACGAAGGGGTATACGAACATATAAGGATACTAGCGATATAGAGATACTGCGTAATGACTAAGGATCACGATCATATAGAGATACTAGCGATACATGACAGAGGATACAGCGATATGACTAGAGATACTACGTACTGACTAAGGTACTAGCGTATACTAAGGATACTGCGATAATGACTAGAGGATACAGCGATCATGCTAGAGGAACTGGATATGACAAGGTCTAGGATACATGACTAAGATACTGCGATATTGACAGAGGATACTAGATATGACTAGAATATACGATAATGACAGAGGATCTAGCGTATATGACAGGGTCTAGCATACATGCTGAGTACTAGGTATATGACTAGGATATAGCATATACTGGATACAGCGTAATGACTAGAGTACAGCGATAGACTATAGGTACAGCGATAATGACTAAGGTACTAGCGTATAACTAGAGGACTGCGATAATGACTAAGGTACAGCGTACATGCTAGAGTACAGCGATATATGCTATAGATACAGCGTAATGACTAAGGATACAAGCGAATATGACTAAGGATACTAGGTACATACTAGAATACTAGCGAAATGACTAAATATGCTCAGACTAGAGATACTAATACATGACTAAAGATACTGGTATTGACTGAGGAATGGATACATGATAGAGACTACGTATATGACTATAGTATAATACATGATAGAGAACTACGTATATGATATTAGATACTAGCATATAGACTAGAGTAACAGATTGACTAGGATCAGCGTACATGACTAGAGGTACGAATATGACTGAGATCTACATCATATAAGTACTGCGATTGACTAGGGTCTAGCGATAATACTATAACGAGATATGTAAGGTACTAGGTCTGCTAGAGGATTAGGATAATGATGACTAAAGAACTGCGATGTTAGGAACTAGGATACTGACAGGGATACTACGATAAGAAGAGGATACGGGATACATGACAGAGTACTGCCTGACTAGAGATCGCGATAATACAGGGATCTACGATATAACAGGGAAGCTAGAATGAAGGTAAGGATCTGTGAGGGATAGGGATAATGACTGAGGAAAGCAAATGCAAGACGCGAATATCTAAATATAATCTATAAGAGATACCATATGTTGGATACTACGATAATCTTATACTAGATATTACTGGACTAGCGTACAGACTAAGATACTAGCGATATATGACTAAGATACTGCGATAATGACAGAGATCTAGGTATATGACTATAGGAACTAGCGATACAGACTAAAGATACTAGCGTAATGACTATAGGATACTAGCGATATATGACTAAGGATACAGGGATATGACATAATCTAGGATAACAAAGTCTAGGATATATGACAGAGGATATAGCGATACATGACTAAAGATACTAGGATATATGCTAGATACTAGCGATATATACTAGAGGATAAACGAGATATGACAGTATAGATACTATAGGATACACAAATGACTAAGATCACGATACATACTAGAGAATAGCGTATATAAGTATATACATATGACTAGAGGAACAGCGATACATGACTAGAATACACGGATATGACTAAGGATACTACGATACATACTAGAGGATATAGCGATACATGACTAGAGGATACTACGAATAGACTAGAGGATACTAGCGATACATGACTAGAGGATACTAGCGAGATTGACTATAGGATACTAGCGATATATGACTAGAGATACTACGATACTGACTAGAGGATACTAGCGATAATGACAGAGGTACTAGCGATAATGACTAAAGATACTGCGATATGACTAGAGTACTAGCGATACTGACTAGAGGAAAGCGATACATGATAGAGATACTAGCGAAATAAAACTGATACATGATAGGGATACTAGCGATACATGACTAGAGGATACTAGCGATACATGACTAGAGGATACTAGCGATACATGACTAGAGGATACTAGCGATACATGACTAGAGGATACTAGCGATACATGACTAGAAGATAACTAGCGATACATGACTAGAAGATACTAGCGATATATGACTAGAGGATACTAGCGATACATGACTAGAGGATACTAGCGATACATGACTAGAGGATACTAGCGATACATGACTAGGAAGATACTAGCGATACATGACTAGAAGATACTAGCGATATATGACTAGAGGATACTAGCGATACATGACTAGAGATACTAGCGATAATGACTAGAGGATACTAGCGATACATGACTAGAGGATACTAGCGATACATGACTAGAGGATACTAGCGATACATGACTAGAGGATACTAGCGATATATGACTAGAGGATACTAGCGATACATGACTAGAGGATACTAGCGATACATGACTAGAGGATACTAGCGATACATGACTAGAAGATATAGCGATACATGACTAGAGGATACTAGCGATATATGACTAGAGGATACTAGCGAATAATGACTAGAGGATACTAGCGATACATGACTAGAGGATACTAGCGATACATGACTAGAAGATACTAGCGATAATGACTAGAGGATACTAGCGATACATGACTAGAGGATACTAGCGATACATGACTAGAGGATACTAGCGATATATGACTAGAGGATACTAGCGATATATGACTAGAGGATACTAGCGATACATGACTAGAAGATACTAGCGATATATGACTAGAAGATACTAGCGATACATGACTAGAGATACTAGCGATATATGACTAGAGGATACTAGCGATATATGACTAGAGGATACTAGCGATACATGACTAGAGGATACTAGCGATACATGACTAGAGGATACTAGCGATACATGACTAGAGGATACTAGCGATACATGACTAGAGGATACTAGCGATACATGACTAGAGGATACTAGCGATACTATGACTAGAGGATACTAGCGATAATGACTAGAGGATACTAGCGATATATGACTAGAGGATACTAGCAATACATGACTAGGAGATACTAAGCGAATATGACTAGAAGGATACTAGCGATACATGACTAGAAGGATACTAAGCGATTAATGACTAGAAGATACTAGCGATACATGACTAAAGATACTAGCGATATATGACTAGAGGATACAGCGATACTATGACTAGAGGATACTAGCGATACATGACTAGAGATACTAGCGATATATTGACTAGTAGGATACTAGCGATTGATGAACTAGAGAGATACTAAGCGATACATGACTAGAGGATACTAGCGATACATGACTAGAAGATACTAGCGATATATGACTAGAGGATACTAGCGATACATGACTAGAGGATACTAGCGATACATGACTAGAGGATACTAGCGATACATGACTAGAGGATACTAGCGATACATGACTAGAGGAAGCTTGGAGGTAAGCGAGTGTTGATAAGGATAGCAGCCAATATGACTGACTGGGTACTGTAGCAAACATAGTATAGACTCGTAAATATACTGAAAAGTATATTTATGGATAGTCGTATACTAATGGATACATGTTACTAGAAGATACGGTGACAAGGTCGTATAGGCTATGAGGTACTACAGAGTCATTGATAGAGGCCATACTAGGTACACAGTCGTACTAGAGACTATACTAGGTGACAAGGTCGTTATAGAGGTATACTAGTGCATATAGTGTCGTTAAGAGCCTATACTGCACATCGATAGAGGATACTGGTGCATAGGGTCATGAACTATAGGATGACAAGGTCTGATAGAGATACTGGATACATGACGTTAAGAGATACTGCGTAACATGATAGAATATACTGGTGCACAAGGCGTATAGAGCCATACGTCACAGGGCGTATAGAACCTAAGCTGGTACTCAAGGCTGAAAAATTATCCCAGAAAGATACTAAGGTAAACTAGTAGGTATATGGATGGAGTGTCTACAGAGGGAACAATATGCTATTACATTGACTTAAGTAATAGCAAGTGTAGTTGAGGATACTACGATACGTTATCTTTAATAAATAGTGTAAAATAACTTTTTTCTAGATACGTACATTCATAGAGCTGAGAGTCTAATTCAAGTTAGTATCTTCCGGATGCCATGCGCGCCAGTTGGACATGATGGTGACGAGCTAGCTCTGCAGATCATAACTATTTTCAGTATAAGTCTTACTTGATCTGAGCTAGGGGCCATGAGCTCGATTTACATCATCTTCTTTATCGTTGACTTGTTGGAATATGTAACTGGGTGACTGTAAGGTGTGCCTGCTTTAGTAAGTTGAGAAAGTGCACTTTAGTTGTTTTTTCTAATAAAACCTAAAACAACCCTTCCCTGTTTTGTTGTTCGAGGAGAACTTAGGGATACTTTGACAAGGTTGGTAATGGTTCTCCAATCGAATCATTAAGAGAAAGAGAGAGAGAGAGAGAGAGTGATAACCATGAGTCAAAGAGTCACCTGCCTGAATAGAGAATGTCTGCGTGAAACCAAGCGACTCGACGCCATGACAGTCACAAGAAGGGCGGAGAGGCGTCTAGAAGCTGGAGCGTCGCTCGAAGAGGAGGCGTGGTGAAGGGGATAGGGGGGAACTGATGGACGAAAGGGGCAATATGGCGCCGACAGACCGCGAAAGTAATCTGAACAAGTAGATCATCTATTAGAGATTAGCCCACCATGTTTTGGTATATCTACAGATAGATCCTTAACAAGATTATCTTATTGGCCACTAGGTTTCAGTCAGTATTGACTTACGAAAACAAGTTAAATAACTCGCCATTCATACGAAGTTTATACTTAACAGAAAATAATTAAGATTTTGGTGTAATGAACAACTATAGGATCAACCAGATTATAGTGTTACCCTGTTTCTAGTCTGTAGTAAGAACATTCCTTGTTCCTAGAATGTAGTGAGCACATTCCTGGTTCCTAGTCTGTAGTAAACACATTCCTTGTTCCTAGTCTATAGTAGTAATATTCCTTGTTCCTAGTCTGTAGTGAGCACATTCCTTGTTCCTAGTCTATAGTAGTAATATTCCTTGTTCCTAGTCTGTAGTGAGCACATTCCTTGTTCCTAGTCTGTAGTGAGCACATTCCTTGTTCCTAGTCTGTAGTAAACACATTCCTTGTTCCTAGTCTGTAGTGAACACATTCCTTGTTCCTAGTCTGTAGTAAGCACATTCCTTGTTTCTAGTCTGTAGTAAGCACATTCCTTGTTTCTAGTCTGTAGTAGGGGAGACCGGGGCATGTTGACGACGTTAAGCAAGAATGACTAATAGAGATAGTTGCAATCCATATATAAAAGTGAGTATTTTTTATCTTTAAGAACAATTCATTGACTAACTTTTCCGCACTACAATTTGTTATAAAAAACATTTGTTTAGTTGTAAAAAATTGTAAATGACAACACTGCAAACCCGTCAACTTGCCCCGGCATCGGGGCAAGTTGACGAACCTATTGGGGTAAGATGACGAATTAGAAGGTTAATGCATTATATATGATATAAAAACCTTTTGCTATATTAATATAACTTACACATTTAAATACCAAATAATATCAAAATTACCTATCTGATTAAAATGTTATTCATTGACTTTAACTATTAACTAATAGTCTAATAAAAAAAGCAATCCACACACAACATGGCATTTAACATTTAGGTGTTGCGAAACAATATAATAACTAAAGAAATCAATAACAATTTTTTAGGCCGTAAGAGGCAATTACGTTTTAAATAGTAACAATAGTCACACTTAAACTGGCCACATCCTTCATAGCTTGAACAGTCCTCATGCCACCATTAGCCACAAGCTCCACACTTCACCCAATCTTCATTAGGAGGGTCAATAAACTCTTCTTCACATCCTGGACACATTACAGTCTCAGTGTTTTCCTGAGCTTCCTTGGTTTTTTGGAATAGCTTCTTTGCAGCTGTTTTGACATCCCTTTTTTCCTTATTTTTTAATTTATTTTCCTTTTCTTGTTCTTTTTCCACGAGAATATCTCTCACAGGCTTGCTCGTTAGAACAGATGCTGTTATAACTGGCCGATTCCTTTTCATAGATCTATTTGCTCTTGGCAAAGGTTTAATATAGTTGAGAGTGACTTGTGCTTTAGTAGGAATTGATATTTGTACAGTTATATTTTATTCGACTCGGAACCACGAACAGGAGCCTCTGCTTGAGCATGAACAGTTTCTTGTTGGTCTTTCTGCTGGGATGTTCCTGGTTGTGGAATATTTGTTTGTGGGCGGTGATAATTTTCAACTGCAACTTTTTGTGGTCCATTGCAAACCAAAGTTGGTTCATCATGGGAAGGTCCTGATTGAGGAAGATCTTGTTCAGTTGTTGATGAAGGTGCAAAATCCTCTTCAGCCAAATTTGTGGATTGTATGGTTCAATTCCGCAAGCTTCGAAACCCTTTATTGCGTTGGCTACTGTCGCTGCACTCAAGTATGCTTTGCCAAAAAGCCGACCTACATTTCTGTCAGTTATTGCTTGACCAGGATGGGACACCATGAAATTATCGCATGCTTGACTATAGAATGTCTTGAGAGGCCCAAAAAAGATACATCCAATGGTTGGAGTCGATGAGTTGTGTTAGGTGGGAACCCAACCATCACAATATGGTGTTCACGGCAGAAATTAATAGCTGGCAATGAAACATGAGAAGCATGGCTGTCAACAAGAAGTAAAACAGGCATATTTTCTGATGGCTTTACATGATTAGTAAAGTACTGAAGGTAGGAAACAAATAACTCTGAATTCATCCAACCGGTTTCGCTAGCATGACCTTCAGAGCCAGGAGGCAAATGATCCAGTAACTCTGGCCTCATTCTCTTTCTGGAAAATATAAGAAATGGTGGGACATACACTCCAGTCGCACTGGCATTACACACAACTGTTACCTGATTCATCAGCATTAAATATTTGACTGGAAGAAAACTCATAATTTAATCTAACCTCTTTCAGCAGATCAAAGAATTTGTTTACTTGCACTGGCTTGATTATTTTACAGAAGTTACAGGACATGTGTTCTTCTCTCACAGCATTCATTACTGCTATCATTTTAGTATCGTCCCAATTTCTTGAATCGGTCTTCCTGACCCATTTTCTCACCATCTGCAGAGGACAATTACACTTTTAAGTGTGCATTGCATGTCAATAACAATTGTAGCATAAAAATAACATTGTAATATTTTATTTTGAGATATATTTATAAAACCCACATTATTTAGCCTACTTTTAGTAATGTTCATATTAATTAACTCTAACACTTGCAGGTTTCTAGATATATGGGCATACATTTATAGTTTTATAAAATTGGGGCAAGATGACGAATTCGTCAACTTACCCCCGCCAACTTGCCCCGGATTAGATTATTTCAATAACTTGCATAAAAAGCTTAAACCAAAATTTATATCTATAGTAACTATTACATGTATAAATTACTAATATAACACAGACTAGCTAATAGCATGTGACAAACAAGAACCATTCTTTACAACTGAACAAGAGCTTATCGAACCTACCTTCAATTTCACTGCAAGGATGCGGCGACACAACTTCCTATCCACACAGCTACTCTCAGATTGAATGGAAAATTCCGTTGCTGCTAGCTTATACAGCTGAGGGGGGTGGTCAAGGCTACAAGATAGCCAAACTTCTCTCGGCATTACATACGGCGCAAATTGCAATTCGTCATCTTGCCCCGTTCGTCAACATGCCCCGGTCTCCCCTAAACACATTCCTTGTTCCTAGTATGTAGTAAACACATTCCTTGTTCCTAGTCTATAGTAGTAATATTCCTTGTTCCTAGTCTGTAGCGAGCACATTCCTTGTTTCAAGTTTCTAGCGAGCACATTCCTTGTTCCTAGTCTGTAGTGGCACCATTCCTTGTTCCTAGTCTGTAGTAAACACATTCCTTGTTTCTAGTCTGTAGTAAGCACATTCCTTGTTTCTAGTCTGTAGTAAGCACATTCCTTGTTCCTAGTATGTAGTAAACACATTCCTTGTTCCTAGTCTGTAGTAAGCCCATTCCTTGTTCCTAGTCAATAGTAAGCACATTCCTTGTTCCTAGTCTGTAGTGAACACATTCCTTGTTCCTAGTCTGTAGTGAACACATTCCTTGTTCCTAGTCTTTAGCGAGCACATTCCTTGTTCCTAGTCTTTAGCGAGCACAAACCTTGTTTCTAGTCTGTAGTAAGCACATTCCTTGTTCCTAGTCTGTAGCGAGCACATTCCTTGTTTCAAGTCTGTAGTAAGCACATTCCTTGTTCCTAGTCTGTAGTGAGCACATTCCTTGTTCCTAGTCTGTAGTAAACACATTCCTTGTTTCTAGTCTGTAGTAAGCACATTCCTTGTTTCTAGTCTGTAGTGAACACATTCCTTGTTTCTAGTCTGTAGTAAGCACATTCCTTGTTTCTAGTCTGTAGTAAGCACATTCCTTGTTCCTAGTCTGTAGTGAGCACATTCCTTGTTCCTAGTCTGTAGTGAGCATATTCCTTGTTTCTAGTCTGTAGTAAGCACATTCCTTGATTATAATCTGTGGTAAGCACATTCCTTGTTTCTAGTCTCTAGCGAGCACATTCCTTATTCCTAGTCTTTAGCGAGCACATTCCTTGTTCCTAGTCTGTAGCGAGCACATTCCTTGTTTCTAGTCTGTAGTAAGCACATTCCTTGTTTCTAGTCTGTAGTAAGCACATTCCTTGTTACTAGTCTGTAGTGAACACATTCCTTGTTTCTAGTCTGTAGCGAGCACATTGCTTGTTTCTAGTCTCTAGCGAGCACATTCCTTGTTCCTAGTCTTTAGCGAGCACATTCGTTGTTCCTAGTCTTTAGCGAGCACATTCCTTGTTTCTAGTCTGTAGTAAGCACATTCCCTGTTCCTAGTCTGTAGTAAGCACATTCCTTGTTCCTAGTCTGTAGTGAGCACATTCCTTGTTTCTATTCTGTAGTAAGCACATTCCTTGTTCCTAGTCTGTAGTAAACACATACCTTGTTCCTAGTCTGTAGTGAGCACATTCCTTGTTTCTAGTCTCTAGTGAGCACATTCCTTATTCCTAGTCTTTAGCGAGCACATTCCTTGTTCCTAGTCTGTAGTGAGCACATTCCTTGTTTCTAGTCTGTAGTAAGCACATTCCATGTTCCTAGTCTGTAGTGAACACATTCATTGTTTCTATTCTGTAGTAAGCACATTCCTTGTTCCTAGTCTGTAGTAAACACATTCCTTGTTCCTAGTCTTTATCGAGCACATTCCTTGTTCCTAGTCTTTAGCGAGCACATTCCTTGTTTCTAGTCTGTTGTAAGCACATTCCTTGTTCCTAGTCTGTAGTGAGCACATTCCTGGTTTCTACTCTGTAGTAAGCACATTCCTTGTTCCTATTCTGTAGTAAGCACATTCCTTGTTCCTAGTCTGTAGGGAGCACATTCCTTATTCCTAGTCTTTAGTGAGCACATTCCATGTTCCTAGTCTTTAGCAAGCACATTCCTTGTTCCTAGTCTGTAGTAAACACATTCCTTGTTTCTAGTCAGTAGTAAGCACATTCCTTGTTCCTAGTCTGTAGCTAGCACATTCCTTTTTCCTAGTCTGTGGCGAGCACATTCCATGTTTCTAGTCTCTAGTGAGCACATTCCTTATTCCTAGTCTTTAGCGAGCACATTCCTTGTTCCTAGTCTGTAGCGAGCACATTCCTTATTCCTAATCTGTAGTAAGAACATTCCTTGTTCATAGTCTGTAGTGAGCACATTCCTTGTTCCTAATCTGTAGCGAGCACATTCCTTGTTCCTAGTTTGTATTGGGCACATTCCTTGTTTTTTTAGTCTGTAGTAAGCACATTCCTTGTTTTAGTCTGTAGTAAGCACATTCCTTGTTCCTAGTATGTAGTGAACTTATTCCTTGTTTCTAGTCTGTAGCAAGCACATTCCTTGTTTCTAGTCTCTAGCGAGCACATTCCTTGTTCTTAGTCTTTAGCGAGCACATTCCTTGTTCCTAGTCTTTAGCGAGCACATTCCTTGTTTCTAGTCTGTAGTAAGCACTTTCCTTGTTCCTAGTCTATAGTAAGCACATTCCTTGTTCCTAGTCTGTAGTGAGCACATTCCTTGTTAATAGTCTGTAGTAAGCACATTCCTTGTTCCTAGTCTGTAGTGAGCACATTCCTTGTTTCTAGTCTGTAGTAAGCACATTCCTTGTTCCTAGTCTGTAGTGAACACATTCCTTTTTTCTAGTCTGTAGTAAGCACATTCCTTGTTCCTAGTCTGTAGTAAACACATTCCTTGTTCCTAGTCTTTAGCGAGCACATTCCTTGTTCCTAGTCTTTAGCGAGCACATTCCTTGTTCCTAGTCTTTAGCGAGCACATTCCTTGTTTTTAGTCTGTAGTAAGCACATTCCCTGTTCCTAGTCTGTAGTAAGCACATTCCTTGTTCCTAGTCTGTAGTGAGCATATTCCTTGTTTCTAGTCTGTAGTAAGCACATTCCTCTTTCCTAGTCTGTAGTAAACACATTCCTTGTTCCTAGTCTGTGGTGAGCACATTCCTTGTTTCTAGTCTCTAGTGAGCACATTCCTTATTCCTAGTCTTTAGCGAGCACATTCCTTGTTCCTAGTCTGTAGTGAGAACATTCCTTGTTTCTAGTCTGTAGTAAGCACATTCCTTGTTCCTATTCTTTAGTAAGCACATTCCTTGTTCCTAGTCTGTAGTGAGCACATTCCTTATTCCTAGTCTTTAGCGAGCACATTCCTTGTTCCTAGTCTTTAGCGAGCACATTCCTGGTTCCTAGTCTGTAGTAAACACATTCCTTGTTTCTAGTCTGTAGTAAGCACATTCCTTGTTCCTAGTCTGTAGCGAGCACATTCCTTTTTCCTTGTCTGTGGCAAGCACATTCCTTGTTTCTAGTTTCTAGTGAGCACATTCCTTATTCCTATTCTGTAGCGAGCACATTCCTTGTTTCTAGTCTCTAGCGAGCACATTCCTTGTTCCTAGTCTTTAGCGAGCACATTCCTTGTTCCTAGTCTTTAGCGAGCACATTCCTTGTTCCTAGTCTTTAGCGAGCAAATTCCTTGTTTCTAGTCTGTAGTAAGCACATTCCTTGTTCCTAGTATGTAGTAAACACATTCCTTGTTCCTAGTCTGTAGTGAACACATTCCTTGTTTCTAGTCTGTAGCGAGCACATTGCTTGTTTCTAGTCTCTAGCGAGCACATTCCTTGTTCCTAGTCTGTAGCGAGCACATTCCTTGTTTCAAGTCTCTAGCGAGCACATTCCTTGTTCCTAGTCTGTAGTGAGCACATTCCTTGTTCCTAGTCTGTAGTAAACACATTCCTTGTTCCTAGTCTGTAGTAAGCACATTCCTTGTTTCTAGTCTGTAGTAAACACATTCCTTGTTCCTAGTATGTAGTAAACACATTCCTTGTTCCTAGTCTATAGTAGTAATATTCCTTGTTCCTAGTCTGTAGCGAGCACATTCCTTGTTTCAAGTATCTAGCGAGCACATTCCTTGTTCCTAGTCTGTAGTGAGCACATTCCTTGTTCCTAGTCTGTAGTAAACACATTCCTTGTTTCTAGTCTGTAGTAAGCACATTCCTTGTTTCTAGTCTGTAGTAAGCACATTCCTTGTTCCTAGTATGTAGTAAACACATTCCTTGTTCCTAGTCTGTAGTAAGCCCATTCCTTGTTCCTAGTCTATAGTAAGCACATTCCTTGTTCCTAGTCTGTAGTGAACACATTCCTTGTTCCTAGTCTGTAGTGAACACATTCCTTGTTCCTAGTCTTTAGCGAGCACATTCCTTGTTCCTAGTCTTTAGCGAGCACATTCCTTGTTTCTAGTCTGTAGTAAGCACATTCCTTGTTCCTAGTCTGTAGCGAGCACATTCCTTGTTTCAAGTCTGTAGTAAGCACATTCCTTGTTCCTAGTCTGTAGTGAGCACATTCCTTGTTCCTAGTCTGTAGTAAACACATTCCTTGTTTCTAGTCTGTAGTAAGCACATTCCTTGTTTCTAGTCTGTAGTGAACACATTCCTTGTTTCTAGTCTGTAGTAAGCACATTCCTTGTTTTAGTCTGTATTAAGCGCATTCCTTGTTCCTAGTCTGTAGTGAGCACATTCCTTGTTCCTAGTCTGTAGTGAGCATATTCCTTGTTTCTAGTCTGTAGTAAGCACATTCCTTGTTTATAATCTGTGTGGTAAGCACATTCCTTTGTTTCTAGTCTCTAGCGAGCACATTCCTTATTCCTAGTCTTTAGCGAGCACATTCCTTGTTCCTAGTCTGTAGCGAGCACATTCCTTGTTTTCTAGTCTGTAGTAAGCACATTCCTTGTTTCTAGTCTGTAGTAAGCACATTCCTTGTTACTAGTCTGTAGTGAACACATTCCTTGTTTCTAGTCTGTAGCGAGCACATTGCTTGTTTCTAGTCTCTAGCGAGCACATTCCTTGTTCCTAGTCTTTAGCGAGCACATTCGTTGTTCCTAGTCTTTAGCGAGCACATTCCTTGTTTCTAGTCTGTAGTAAGCACATTCCCTGTTCCTAGTCCGTAGTAAGCACATTCCTTGTTCCTAGTCTGTAGTGAGCACATTCCTTGTTTCTATTCTGTACTAAGCACATTCCTTGTTCCTAGTCTGTAGTAAACACATTCCTTGTTCCTAGTCTGTAGTGAGCACATTCCTTGTTTCTAGTCTCTAGTGAGCACATTCCTTATTCCTAGTCTTTAGCGAGCACATTCCTTGTTCCTAGTCTGTAGTGAGCACATTCCTTGTTTCTAGTCTGTAGTAAGCACATTCCATGTTCCTAGTCTGTAGTGAACACATTCATTGTTTCTATTCTGTAGTAAGCACATTCCTTGTTCCTAGTCTGTAGTAAACACATTCCTTGTTCCTAGTCTTTAGCGAGCACATTCCTTGTTCCTAGTCTTTAGCGAGCACATTCCTTGTTTCTAGTCTGTTGTAAGCACATTCCTTGTTCCTAGTCTGTAGTGAGCACATTCCTGGTTTCTACTCTGTAGTAAGCACATTCCTTGTTCCTATTCTGTAGTAAGAACATTCCTTGTTCCTAGTCTGTAGGGAGCACATTCCTTATTCCTAGTCTTTAGTGAGCACATTCCATGTTCCTAGTCTTTAGCGAGCACATTCCTTGTTCCTAGTCTGTAGTAAACACATTCCTTGTTTCTAGTCAGTAGTAAGCACATTCCTTGTTTTTAGTCTGTAGCTAGCACATTCCTTTTTCCTAGTCTGTGGCGAGCACATTCCTTGTTTCTAGTCTCTAGGGAGCACATTCCTTATTCCTAGTCTGTAGCGAGCACATTCCTTGTTCCTAGTCTGTAGATAGAACATTCCTTGTTCCTAGTCTGTAGTGAGCACATTCCTTGTTCCTAGTCTGTAGCGAGCACATTCCTTGTTCCTAGTCTGTATTGGGCACATTCCTTGTTTTTTTAGTCTGTAGTAAGCACATTCCTTGTTTCTAGTCTGTATTAAGCACATTCCTTGTTCCTAGTATGTAGTGAACACATTCCTTGTTTCTAGTCTGTAGCAAGCACATTCCTTGTTTCTAGTCTCTAGCGAGCACATTCCTTGTTCTTAGTCTTTAGCGAGCACATTCCTTGTTCCTAGTCTTTAGCGAGCACATTCCTTGTTTCTAGTCTGTAGTAAGCACTTCCCTTGTTCCTAGTCTGTAGTAAGCTCATTCCTTGTTCCTAGTCTGTAGTGAGCACATTCCTTGTTTCTAGTCTGTAGTAAGCACATTCCTTGTTCCTAGTCTGTAGTGAGCACATTCCTTGTTTCTAGTCTGTAGTAAGCACATTCCTTGTTCCTAGTCTGTAGTGAACACATTCCTTGTTTCTAGTCTGTAGTAAGCACATTCCTTTTTCCTTGTCTATGGTGAGCACATTCCTTGTTTCTAGTTTCTAGTGAGCACATTCCTTATTCCTATTCTGTAGCGAGCACATTCCTTGTTTCTAGTCTCTAGCGAGCACATTCCTTGTTCCTAGTCTTTAGCGAGCACATTCCTTGTTCCTAGTTTGTAGCGAGCACATTCTTGGTTACTAGTCTGTAGTAAACACATTCCTTGTTCCTAGTCTGTAGTAAGAACATTCCTTGTTCCTAATCTGTAGTGAGCACATTCCTTGTTCCTAGTCTGTAGCGAGCACATTCCTTGTTCCTAGTCTGTATTGAGCACATTCCTGGTTTCTAATCTGTAGTAAGCACATTCCTTGTTTCTAGTCTGTAGTAAGCACATTCCTTGTTCCTAGTCTGTAGTGAACACATTCCTTGTTTCTAGTCTGTAGCAAGCACATTCCTTGTTTCTAGTCTCTAGCGAGCACATTTCTTGTTCTTAGTCTTTAGCGAGCATATTCCTTGTTCCTAGTCTTTAGCGAGCACATTCCTTGTTTCTAGTCTGTCGTAAGCACTTTCCTTGTTCCTAGTCTGTAGTAAGCACATTCCTTGTTCCTAGTCTGTAGTGAGCACATTCCTTGTTCCTAGTCTGTATTGAGCACATTCCTTGTTTCTAGTCTGTAGTAAGCACATTCCTTGTACCTAGTCTGTAGCGAGCACATTCCTTGTTTCTAGTCTGTAGTGAGCACATTCCTTGTTTCTAGTCTGTAGTGAACACATTCCTTGTTCTTAGTCTGTAGTAAGCACATTCCTTGTTTCTAGTCTGTAGTAAACACATTCCTTGTTTCTAGTCTGTAGTAAGCACAACTCTTAAGATACAATCATCTTATTTTATAAGTTGGCTATTCAAACTCTTACTTGGAGTTTAAGACACAATCACCAACTAGCATAAACTTATATAAAGTTATTCAAAGTTACTGCTATCCAATATGAACAGTAGATACAACTCCATTTTTACTTTCTAGTAGAGAGAATATTGTGATCGTAAAAAAAAATCTAACTCAATATTTTGATAAATATCAAAGTTCCATGACCCCTTGAAAAAGAAAGATTTGTTTTCAAGATACTGTCTGTCTGTCTGTCTGTCTGTATCTTGGCCTAGAGCCGAAACACTTTTACCGAAGGGGCTAGATCTTGGTACAAAGTATTTAACAGGGTTCTCCCCGGGGAGTTTTTACAATTAGATATTTTTAATCTAAGATTAAGGATAGTTAATTGAAGGGCAAAACTATGTGAAATCTGCTCAAACGATTTTGATTAGATTTTTTATCCAAGTATTGTTTAAAATTACAAATAAAATGGATGCTCTAGATTTTCCATGAAAATGACACTAAAAGTACTTTACGTAAGCGCGGGTTTCCAAATTTGATCGTATCTCCGCAACTATTTGAGATAAGAAATAGCTTATCATTGAAAAGTTGTAGTAGCTGACTATTAAAAATACCTACATATCTTTTATTTGAAATATATTTTTACAAAACCAATTATTTCTGAGCTATAAGCTATAAGCTATGGATCCCTTTGAAATTTAAAATTATGTTTATGCTCTTTGGTCTTCTCCCAATGTTTCAGTAACAGGGTATAATATTTAATAGAGGTTCTTTGTTGGAGTGTTTTGCAACAATGTTTACTATTTCTTTTAACATAATCCTATCTTACGAGTTTTTAAAAATGCAATTATTTCAAGAATAAGAGTGAGAACGCCTGTACAGTGCACCGTACCACCTAGTTTTATAGAATTTTTGGCAAATCGAAGATCAAGTTTTTCTCAAATTTATTTCCTCTTCTGCTAAATGGCACGTAAAGAGGTAAATTAGTTGTGATATTACTCCCCCAACACAAGAGAGAGTATATAATGTATCTAGCTGGTAAGATGACCAGAGTTGCTCTCAACAAGTGCAGTAACGTGTACAACGCTAAGGAACATGAGTGGAGCCTGTTTGGTCTCAAGCCACTGAACACCCGCTAATCTGACGGCCATCCTGTCTCAGACTAACTGCTCTGAGTGAGTTTCTGTGTGCTCTCAGACATCTGGACACCAACTTTGCTTGCAACATGACATGTTCATTCTATAACAACTTACTACCCAGCCCTCTGAGCTCAGTGACCAACGAGTAGAACCGAAATACTTATCGGTTATAGTTCCTGTTCTTCAATCAACGTTTTAAATGATGCGGTTCTGGTTCCAATTTTTAAAGATGTATATTTACTGTGTAGGCTACCATGGAAATATTTGTTAATAGTACATAGTATGATACAAAAGAGTTATTTATATAAAAAATACAAATAATTCAAATGGGTTCTTGATAATCGCAAGTTTTATCAAAAAATTCAGGATGCCATTTGACCAGGAGATGGTTTTATCTTGTTTGTCAAATCCCTAAAAGATATTAAAAATAACTACTCTCAAGGCCGTAGTCAGGGGGAGGGGGTTTTGGGGTTCAACCCCCCCCCCTCCCGAAATTTTCTGAACAAAATATATATGGCTTTATTTATGGTTCAAACAATATCAAAATTAAGGCACAAGTACAAATTAGGGGGTAGTGTTGCCATAAAAAACACTTCAAATAGCTTCTAGAACAGTTTTTTATTTAGAATTTTTTCTAGTCTCCATCAATTGGAGGATGTGCCCACCAAACCCTCCCTGAAATTATTGACTGGCTACGGCCTTGACTACTCTGTGGTCTACTGATCAAAGTTACTGATCCAGAGGTCCCGGATTTGAGCCCAGAGGCATATACATATCTGGGAAGGGGTCAACTCAGCCTCGTGAGGACAAATGAGGAGATACTTGAATAAACAAGTAGCACCTCTGGTCCAGAAAACTGAGATTAATTGCTGATGGGCACGTTATGCTGAACACCTGAGCATTATCTTCGCCAACAGACGGAGGCCGCTCGAATGCTGGCTGGCACCATAGAGTTATATTTTTTTAATTTGTTTTATTTTAAATTAATATGTTAACAACTTTATTTTATGCATATTTTCAATTGAAAAACGGTAAATCAATTAAATCATCTATTTTAAGTTAAATCATCTATTTTAAGTGTCTGTCGTTTATTTTTATGTATACAAACATTATTTTAGGTTCCATTAACAGGATATTCAAATAAGGTTACGGCAATATTCTTGAGTTCAATTCGGACATTTTAAATTAAAAAAGTTACTACTTTATTTAAGTCCTAAATACCCACAAAATAAGAAACGAATTTGCGGTGTTCAATTTAATATGAAAATACCCGCCTCGGTGGCGTAGTTGGCTAACGCGCCGGTCGTGTTGAGCCAGACCACCAAGGATCGGGGAGATCGAGGTTCGAATCTCGGTCGGGTGAACTGGGGGTGGTTTTTCCTAAATGGTTTTCCACTCTCCCTCCACGCAAATGCGGGTTCACTTCCTCTAAATTCAACCTTCCCAATTCCTAATCCATTAGTGTAATTAGTACTTAAGCGTATAACCCGAACGGGTAGTAAGACGCGGTGCTAAAATTAAAATTAAAATTAAAATTAAATTCCCACAGGTAGTAAAAATGTGCATTCTATATAATTAAAATGATTGCCACGGATATTTTTCCTTGTAGAACGGTTCGCATTCCCTCCCTAAAGTTCGTAGCTATCCAAACATTTCAGGGGTTCAGGAGGATAGAAAATATATAAACAATAAAATACAATAAAATCTGTTTGGAGCGTTGTTTATGGTAGCCAAGGACAGAGATTTTAACACTATAAATGCAATATATTGTTCTATAATTTTGATATTTACATAGCGCCCTCTCCCTTAAAGTAGGAAAACTAGCATTTAGCACTTCTTAAGTAAAGTATGTCTAGTCTGAGTAATTTTAGAGCTGATTTAGTATTGCTCCAATAGAGCCGGAGGTTTAAAAGTTAGTGCTTGCAGAAAAGGCCAACAGTCAAAATAGTATCTCATTAATTTTTACAAAAACGCATTTTCAACCTGACCAGATTTATGGGGGAGGGGGGTGAAGGGGTTGTTTCTACCCTCATAATAACATTTGTGAAACGAAATAATATACCCTAGCAAACCTGAACATAGTTTGCGCTATACTTACGTAAATAATTTTTTGACTCTCTCTTTTAAATTTTATAATTTCATTTTTATAGAATTAAAGTCTTCATTTTTATATTTGGACCAATAAAAAAGATCGATATTGGGTCCACAAGGGTCAACACTTCTTATTAAAATTTCGAATTCTAGTTAAAATGTTGTACATTTTAAAATGGGTTGCAAATCTTCAGGTTATCGCATGACTATTAAATTCCTCATTTATACATTTTGACAAACTAAAAAGGTAAATATTGACTATTGAGTCTAAAATGATAGATATAGAGCATTGCTGTACAAATATTTTCCCTAAAGGGTTAAAGGAAAAACAACATCAACTTCTTGAAAGACTTATCTACTTACTCTATGTCATTAGAGAATTATTGCGTTAAAACATTAGTATCTCTGTACAACTAAAGCTACCAAAATTGTATTAATTAATACATTTGGCGATATCTCAAAAACTAAATGTTTTATAAAAATATATTTCAAATAAAGTTTTTTTATTTTTAGTAGTACTACAATTTTGCGATGATAAGTTATTTGGTATCTCAGATAGATAGAAATTTCCACTTCTGTAAAGTACCTTAAAATTCATTTTCACGGGAAAATGAAAATGATAATTTTGTTTTTATTCCTAGTTAACGGCTAGATACGAGGTTCAATCAAAATCGTCTCTAACGATTTTGAGAAAATTGATCTTTTTTTCTTTTCACCCTTGAGTAAACTACTCTTAATTCTTAGGGTTATACAGACAGACAGACAGATAGACAGAAGTCATTGCATAAACCACTTTTTAGGGCGCGGGGGACCATGAAAGGTTGATATCCATTAACATCTCAGCTGGGATTTTTTTTACAGTCGTAATACTTCACTTGTAGTGATCGGAAAGTTAAAAACATATATATAAATATATTTACATATAGTTTGAAAACTAATGGTTTTATAAAAATATGTTTGAAATAAAAGATTTTTATCATAAATATTCCTGCATATTTGCAATAGTAATTATATTCATATCTCAAAGATTTACGGAGATATGAAAAAAAATATTAGAATCTACCCATCAGATCGGAACTCTTAATAATGACGAAAAATTGAGGGAAGCCATTTTGTTTGTAATATTGAACAATGCTTGGAAATGAAATGCAATCAAAACCACTAGAATCAATTTTGATAAAATCGATTTTTCCTCTTATTGCCATTAAGAAAACTACTATTATTTTTAGGATTAGGTATCCATTTCCAAAAAGACTTCTGGGCAACCCCGTTAAAATCTTATATCAAGTTTAAACCGATTGGTAAAAGAGTTTAGACTCTACTCCGAGGTTTATAGAGACAGACGGCATGGCAAAAAACACTTTTTAAGATTCGGGAGGTCAAAATTCGATATTCATTAAAATCTTGAGCTCTATTTCTTTGACGATCACAATACTTTATATGTATATTTGTAAGTTGGCGGGAAAGTAAAAAGATAATAATACAGATAATAACCTTTATAAATTCTTGGATTATGGAAATCTGCACTCTCAATTAAATAGCTACAGTGGAGTTGCTGTAGGAAGGAGCATTGTTTGGAAAACACGATGAAAGACGTTAGTTATTACAATGTTATTTATTTTTTCATAATAATTCCAATCAAAAGTTATCACTATTAATGACATACCTTGACATATGAATAGATAAGTCACGTTATTAACTTTTGTAATTATAAATTACTATAACTGTACTATTACAATACACTATATAGTTGAGGCAGGATGTGGGGATTTAAAACTGGTTGAATCAATTGAAAAAATTATAATGTTACCAAAATTTATTTTAACTTTATTCTTACGTTCCTTGCGTTACGTTAATTCCTACGTTAGATTGCATTTATATAAGATATAAATTGATTATCCTTATAAAACTTAATCTATGAAATTAATTTTGGTAAATTTTACCAGAGGCTGTGGGTAAATGATCGACTTTTTCCAAATTTTAAGATTTTAGGATATTTGCTAAGAGCTGATATCTCTGATAACTGTAACGAGTGAGGGCAACCATAAGATGAAACACGTTCACTATATACAGCGTGTCTCTAAAACGTTGCAGCAAACTTTGGCAGGCTATTCCTTGGGTGAAAATAGAGTAAGTCACATCAGCAACCTAGGGTCCATCTTATATATTAAGGGTGGTATACACCCCTAAAGATAAAGCTAAAAACGACTTGTGTGAGATATTATGAAAACTGCTTAGGGTATTACAACGAATCCTTGTATACTACTTATTGAAATCGTGATCTTTAATAAACTAAATGTGCTGTTACCGTTACCCACCCCATTATGTAAAAAAGGGAGGTTTTAACACTTTTTTCTGAAATATAATATGTCAGAGTAAGTATTACTCATTTTGACTTTAGATTACAAAACATGGATCAAAAATTAATAAAAAAGGTATCTTGAAAAAAGTGTCTAGCTTTCCCCGGTTCCGAGATAGGCATGCATGTTTGATTTCAAAGACAATTCCTACCAGGTAGGCAGCCAGAATCGCAGTGTTACTTCGCACTTCAGTCATTTGACCCTTTTTTACCAGCACGTGTGACTGTATCACGTACATTTGGTAAACAAGTCTGGTTTGTGTGTTATGATGGAGAAACTCTGATACTTTTCCTTATTAAGCTCCAATATGTTGCTATTTATCACATTATTGAGTTAAGCTCACAGAGTTAACATTTGGGTGGGATTTTATTCATTACACTCACTGGAGTAGTAAAAGATAAATTAAGAGCTACTAATGGTAGTTATTGAGTGTTTTACTTCCAAACTTCAAAAGGAGATTCATAGCAAGTGTTCAAAATGGCGGCCCCTAATGTAATTACAATGATTGAGGAGGTGAAAACACGTATTATTTCTTGAACCTTATCACATGCAGCACCTATCCTGGCTAGCAGGTCTTCCTCGGATTCAACGGCTGTCTCATACACCAAAGCTTTGAAAAAGCCCAAAGAAAGAAGTCTAACGGATTAAGGTAAGGAGAGCGTGGTGGCCACGCAACAGGCCCACATCTTCCTATCCATCGTGTAGGAAATGGAGTGTTGAGGTAGTCACGCACAGCTCTTGTGAAATGAGGTGGGGCACCTTCGTGTTGTAACAACATGCGTTGTCGAACGGATAGCGGTACATTCTCGAGGAACTGTGGCAATGTAAATGTCAGAAATTGGTAGTAGATGTGTCCAGTCAAGGGTTGTGGCATCAGGTAAGGGCCAATGAGTTGGTTACCCACAATGCCCGCCCAGATGTTGACAGAAAATCTATGCTGGTTGCCCATAATGACAGTTGCATAAGGGTTCACGTCATTCCAAATGTGACTATTTGAACTATTAAAATAGCCGTCTCTGGTGAATGTCGCATCATCAGAAAACAAGACTATAGTGGAGAAATCAGGAACCACTCCGCACTGCTGCCGAAACCAGTCGGAGAAATCATGTCGAGGAGCATAATCTGCTGGCCCCAATGTCTGTGGTACGAATGCAGCATCTGATCATTCATGACACGCCATACTGTGGAATGGGACATATTCGTTCGGTGCGCAATGGCATGTGTGTTTTTTGATGCGTTATCGTCCACATAATTTAGTACCTTTTCTTCGACAGTTGGAGTGCGAACATTACTCGGGTGACCAGATACCCCTCGTAGCTGAAATGTACCTGTTTCACGAAGTCACTGAGTGACATCAGTGAAGGTCCGGTGATAAGGTTGACGTTACGCAGGATATCTATCGTGGTACAACCGTGCAGCTGCTCTTGCGTTTCATCTAGCTTCACCGTACAGTGTGACCATGTCTGTAATATCTGCATTTGTGTACTTTGCCATTTGACTAGTAATGCACGCAACATGCAGTGAAGTTGTGTGGACTGTTGTAGTCTTCTGCTTGTGGAGGGAGGTGAAGATAGTGATAATCAGAGTGGTGGGAAGGGGGGCGAAGCTACACAAATATACTGGCTCCCTACCTGGCAGGAATTAACACTAGTCTTTGAAATCAAACATGCATGATTATATCTGAAACGGGGAGATCTAGATCGTTTCTCCAAGACACCTTTTTTGTTAATTTTTCCTCCGTGTTTTGTAATCTTAAGTCAAAATGGGTAATACTTACTCTGACGTATTTTATTCCAGAAAAAGTGTTACAACCCCCCCTTTTTACATAATGGGGTGGGTAACGGTAACAGCACATTTAGTTTATTAATTATCAAGGCTGCAATAAGTATTATACAAAGATTCGTTGCAATACGCTGATCAGTTTTCATAATATTTCACACAACAGTCGTTTTTAGCTCTATCTTTAGGGGTGTATACCACCCTTAATATATAAAATGGACATTAGGTTGCTGATGTGAATTATTCTATTTTCACCCAAGGAATAGCCTGCAAAAGTTTGATGCAATGCCTTAGATACATGCTGTATATACATACATGAATGTCCTAAGCATTTTATCAACCAAGCAATAGAGATAGCTAAATTAAAGCTAATATCACTTGCTCATGTGACTATTACTAAGTATTGATGATGTAGTTTGAATAAAACTACGTCCCGTCCATTACTCCCTTAATTAAGTTGAAGCCACAAACTCATTCTTTCTCCTTCATGAAGGACGTCGCTTTCACAATACAGTTGGATTTTATCAGCAACTTTTTGTTATTTTACGCTTGTCACAAATAGATAATTTTCTTACAAGACATAAATAATACGTCTTCTAATGAGAGCTTCAAAATGGCTTCTATATGAGATAATTTGAAGTAGGGGAAATATATCACTTACTGATTCGGTGTCAGACGTGTATTGGGGACATTACATTGCCATCTTGACTTCTAATGTCGCTTAATCAAAGTTTTAGTGTGTTTTTTTGAGTAATTTAGTGTCAAGTTTTATTAGAATTATTAGAACTTTAATGTAGCGTTTATTATTGGGTAAATACATGGCGAGATACAATCATATAAACTTTGCCAGATAAATGGATAGCTTGGAACATAACTTACGAAAATAGTTTTTCAATTGTTTAAAACATTAAAATATGTAATGGGCAAAATTAAAAATTAGCTTTTTTTAATAACCCTCAAATTATTTACATATATAAAAATATATTCTTTTCTATCACTAAGAATCATTACTAGTTACCCATTTTTAACTAAAACTTAAAGGTGATTTTCAAAAATCTCGAGTTTTCTAAAATAACCTTAAGCAAACCACCTATTCATTAATTTTAGAAAAATATACATACTTTATTGTTTATCATATACAATACCCCTCACATACCAATGTTGAACAAAATCGTTGTAGTTATTTAAAAAAAAATGGATTGTCAAAAATTATTCATCATCCCTACACTCAAGTGGATTTTCCCAAAAAGCCAGTACACAGTTATATTTGTCTTGTCAAACCCTTCACAGATCACTGTTTTAAACAAAATTGTTAATGCAATTTTAGAAAAACTTAACAATAGCCACCCTTACTTTAAGGCTTAGAGTTAAAATCAAATAATATCCTGAGGTATAGTCTAAACATCTAAATATCAATTTTGAATAAAATCCAACAATTCAATTGGGATATAGATCCAGGAACCTACAGAACTGTAAGATCCTTCTGGGGCAGGGGAGTTTGGGATAACATAAAAGTACTGTTTCATCATAATCTCAAGGTCAAATATTTTCACGATTACAGCACTCTCTTTCTATGATAAAATAAAAAATCCTATTTTAAAACATAAAATATATTATTTTGGAATACTACTTAAAAACATTAAATTATAATGTTAAACACGATGGTTGTAAATTTACTCCCTAATTTAAATAGCTAATAACTTTACTATTTATTGATGGATTGTTGTAAAACATGTTTGTGTTCGGAGCTTACAATGTGAGAATTTCCTGCAACTCAAGTGTAGAGCAGAGATTGGTCAGAACCTGGTGAGTCTGCTCCTCCAGCTGATCCACAGTTCGTTAAAACTCCTCCACAGAGCACAAGGTCAGGGCTGCGTGCAGGCTACGTCGAACCAGACAATCCTGGAAATTTGCTGTCGAGCCAAGTATGGACAGTGAGTGCAACCCTATTGCATGAAGAGGAGGTCATGGAGGTTCACCAAATTTACGCAATAGGTCAAACACAGTTCTGCAGTGTTTAGGTACAGCTCTGCATTCATTGTGTCCCAAATAAGAAATGGGCCAGCAACCTGTGTGAATGTCATTCCACACCAAACCGTGACCTTAGGGCGATTTTGCATCTTTTCAGCAGTGACTCCAGGATCCTATTGTGCCCATTAATGACACATATGGCTGTTCACACCCTCACCCCCACACATAAAATATCATTACATAACTCCGAATGACGTCAAACAACCGGGCCCAGTACCAACCAAGCATGATCTCACCAGATTACTTCCGGTATAACAATCCTCTGCGGATCATTCCTGGCAGTAATACGACTTCCAAGGTAGAAAATTTGAGTCCTTCTTTAGGACAGTTAGGATTGTGTGACGGGATAGGCCACTTTCACGAGCGACTTGTCGTGTTGATTTGTTGGAACTTCTGCTGAACAAATAATTGTGCACAGCCTGCACATATCTCTCCAACCTAGATGTTGATAACGACCACTTCTGCCACTATATTAGTAATAATAATAATAATAATAATAATAATAATAATAATAATAATAATAATAATAATAATAATAATAACATTAACAATCGACTTTAATGGCGAAGTTAAGGCTACCGCCTCTTCTTACACTTAACCAATACAATTAAAATAAAGTTTAACAAAATAATATATATAAAATCACACAAAGAAATATATAAAATCTATAGCTAAAATACACAAGGATTACGTAATATGAAAACGCACGCACGCGCGCACACACACAAAAGAAGGTGTGATTACGTCTCACACCTCTCCATCTCACGAATGAGCAAATTATTTGCGACTTTTCGCTTGAAACCATTCAATTCTAATTTCTTTACATCGTTGGTTAGGGTATTCCATGAACGAGAAGCTGAAACAGTGAAAGAATTTGAGTAATGATTGGAATTATAGAGAGGAATGAATAAAGTTGAGTTTTCTTGTGATCGAGTGTTGAAATTATTGTTAGAGTTGAGTGAGCGAATACGTGAAGAAAGGCATTGAAGAAAGGTATCTTCCACTGATCCCGTACTCATCAGCTGTGCATAGTGGTTCTTGATGGTCTTAAGATCCAACACAAAATGAGGTCCATGAAGGGATCTGGTGAACTTGTACCACTGATTGCCAGACTTTGTAACAACTGACACAATTTCAAGCGTTATTGTGCTATATTAGCCTTCTGCTCAAAGCTGCTCAGTTCTCACTCTTTAAGGAACAAAATACTTATATAAATAGTAACGTGGCTATAAGTCATTTAGATTAGGGAGTTTATGTACAACCACAACTTTCTTATAATACATAGAAGTATTCACAGAAATAATGGATAGTAATTGTAAAAACAGAACAACTGTGCTTATTTTTGTGTAATTATTATAACTTTTGTAAAATTATAAATATATAATTTATCTGGTGGAACGAGAACAATAGTAGGACATTATTATTATTAGCACCGCGTCTTACTACCCGTTCGGGTTATACGCACTTACGCTAATGTGTAATGGTAGGGTGATTGTGATATGAAATGGAGGACCTACAGTTTAACGTGGAATCCGAACCACGGTGGAGGCCTGGCATTCCTCACATTCACAAGTTGTGATTAATACACGTATTGTCAGAGGTGAAGGAAGGGTTTCATAGTAGGACATTAAAAGAGGATATATTAAAAATAGAACACCAATAGGTTATATTTAGTGCTTTGAAGCCATATTTTGATCGATTCTTTTATCTTACTAAATACGGAATTTGTACATTTTTTACTGTGATGACATATAAAAAACTAAATGGAGACACTACCAGTAAATGTACCAACACCCAGCACCCGAATTTACATATGGGATTAATGGGCTATAGAGCAGGAAGATAGATTTGTGGGGGCATACTTCGGGCGTCAAGTCGTAAATTGCAAGCTGAAAAAAAAGAACAAGAAGTTGCTTGAGTACACAGCGTTAGACTGACTCTAAAGTCTAGTACGCACTAGGAAACATTTCCCCGGATATATTGTTTGCCAAAATGTTGACCTTGTTTCAGAAACAGTTGGGTAACATTTTTTAATGTTGCCTTTGTGTTTCCCAGAGAGGAGAACATGATTCCCGTGATCCATTTCAAATGAGTTAGGGCCTACAAGAAACAATGTTGGCCAACATTTCCGACAGCAAGCAACGTGGGCCGGTTTGACTCTGCTATTTTGATGCTTTGTTGACACTAGCATGTGTTTGCTTGCATCATCATAGGCTAAAAGGTGGAGGAATAGTGTGCCTCACCACACTATCGGCCCACTAAGCATTCTTGCATACCGCCCCGAGTACATCAGTTACTGATATCTGCTTTTGTCATGTCGTGGTCAGCCGAAAAAACTCTGGAACTGATTGAAATATTTCATAGAAATACATTGTTGTGGAATGTGACAGTTAAGGATTGTAAAAATCGAGTTAATAACAGGATGTTTTTAATAAAATAAGTGGACAGGTTTCAGTTAGTGTAAATGAACACGAACCCACCACAGTTTTCTTCTTCTCTGTCTTCTTGAACAGTTTATAACTAAAAACAAAGCACAAGCCATTGCAAGATCCTCAACAGACATTTTCACTCTACTGAGATCTGTAAGGGAAACAATGTTTCTTTAATGTTGGCCAACAGTTGGGGAGCAGTTGGGGAACAGTTGGGGAACTGTTTGTCAATAATATTTCCAAGTGCGTACTAAGCTTAAGCTAGAGATACTTATCAACCTCTAGCGAAAATTTAAAAAAATTGGCAATCGGATTACGAACTGCAGCTTATTTCCTCCTGTTTATCGACTATCCTGAAAACCAACATATTCTATTACTCATTTTTATCTACGTTTTTGCTAAGCCAAAGATATTTATTATCAAGAATTACTGGAATTTTCAGATTCCTGTGGGTCTATGCCGGAGATGTTGCAAGTTTATCTCACTACGGTGAATCTCGCCATGCTCAACTAGAACTCGTAATTTAATATCCGTAAAGTAGCTATTCTTGAGTTTAAAATCTTACAATTCGTGTTGAGTCTTATAATTTCGTATTAAGCGAAAAATTCCAAACTTTCGGTGTTGAAAATTTTGATTTGAGATTTACTTTATAGCTGTGTGAACGCACCCTTCAGCCATTTAAACAATAGAATAACAAAAATTTTGTCTTCGCCATCTTTGTTTTATCTCGGTTTTATTTTTTGTTGGTTAAGTAAACTTAAAATAAATCTATAAAGTCTAAATAAAGATAGATAGAAATAAAATAAGCAAAGAGCAAAAGCAGATCATACTTGATGTATGTACCACACTTTATGTTTCTTTGATTCGCTAAATGATTAAATAAAAAGTTATTACTAGTATAACTCATTACATCATGTATGATCTATCTTAATAACTTTAATAGGTACCTAAAAAGCCAAAATTAAATAACATACAGCATATGATTGGGATGCCTTTCTATTTGAATAAAACCATTTATTAAGCCTGAACAATTTAATAAATTTCTTGTCACTCAGCTCAAAAGCGTCTTCGCGTTCACGAAATATACGTGGTATTATATTAAATTCATTTTTGAATTCTTCAAGTTCTCTTATTATCAAATGCTTCCGCCATCATACATTTTGTCCAACATCAAATACTTTCGAACTATCTGTTGCGAGATTGACGATTTCGAGAGGTGGAACCTCAGTGAGATCTATCCGAATGAAATAATCTCAATCCGTAACGAAATATTTTTTAAGAATAACTAAATAGAAAAAGTTTCGAGATTGTGTCACGTGAACGCCCGATCTCGCAATGGAATAAACTCGAAACATCTCGGGGATAGGCCCGCTGATCCGATTCTCGAAAACAGCTGAAAGATACTTCCCACTCTAACTCGCATACTGAAACGATGCTGCAGCTCGTTCGAATTCAAGGAAGTGAGATTTGGGCTTGTGCTTTTTCTCACGTCTCGATATAATTTGTATTATTTTCTTAACATTTCCTACAGTATCAACCCTCAATGTTATCATCTTAATTTCAAAGCATGTTGCTTTAATTGGAAGCATTTGTAGAGCGTGGGGCTAAACATTTAGATTTATCTAAATAAAACAGATTTATCTTGTTATTCTGTATTTTCTGTTTGTTGGTTGGTTTGGTCAGTTGTCGAGGAGAGTGGGCGGGGATATTCGGGGGAGTGGTGGTTGTAGGGGAGGTGTGTGTGTGTGGATAAGGTGGATATCTTGACTTGGGTGGGTGTGGGGAGTAGAGTTTGATTTGAACAAGGGAAGTGAGGAGGAAGGGAGAGCAATCCAAATGTTCCATGGGTGCTAGGGGGGAGAAGAGAAAGAGGAAGAATGAGAGAGTGTAATAACACAAGTGAAAATTATTTAAACACTTTTTCAAAGTTCAAGGGTAATTTTATTTATTTTATTTTGACGTGTTTTCCTTCATTCCTTGATTTCAATCTATGTACACCATCCCTACATGCTAACTTACTACTCTAAGATACAAGATTAATTTCATATGCATCATCACACTTGTAATAAACAGTATTGTCTTTCAGTCTCGGGGCCTTACTGCCCTCTATGTAAGAGAGAACGAACTACCCTTACAGCTCGTGATCTGGCTGTCGCTGCAACCGACCACGCCGGCTCGGCCGCTCACGTTTAGGGAGCCTTCGCTGGAGATGATCACCCGAATGTTTCGTAACAATCGACTTAAATAAATATACAAGAATCCTTAATTACCTTCTGTGGGGTGACTGAGCTGGATAATAGTATTAACTTAAGTTATTATAAAATGGATAAATCTTTTACTTTATATTTATATCGCGGAACACGAAATAATTATTATTTTAGATGGTTTTTATTGTTATTTTAAGTTTTTTTTTTTAAAAAAGTCTGAATTAAATGGGTGACAGGCTGCTTTATCCGAGTATGTAGTGCAAAGTAAGTCCACCTCAGCCATCACCACCTGTAGAACTACATAAAGCTGTGTAGGGAAACAGTAAATATATATAGATATTTAGGAAAACATTGAGGAGGAATACGAGAAGCATCTGAAGAATGGCACAAGCTATAATCGTATTTAAATAATAACCCCGTTGGGAGTGGAAACCTGAACCCCTAGACTTGTGTTCTATTATTTGTGTCAAAAAGCTGTTAATTCATTTAATGAACCTTCCTCCCAAGTTTGCAGAATTGTTAGTAACATCGGCCCCCCATTCCACTTAAATGCCGTTAACGGAATGTATTGGGTTTTATTGCGGCTTATTTCACTGTCGTAGTTTTAAAAATATACTCTATCATTTAATTTTCCATTCGGATCTTTGCCTGCAACAGCGACATTAGACATTAATATTTGCTCAACAGATTATTAGTCATCTTGGAATATAAAACGCTTTATTTTCTTTCCAACGGTTCCCCTGTTCCTCGTGCTGAGTGATGTGGACGGAAAGGGGGGGGGGGGGGGGCTATGGCAGACGCTGGCCGCCCCACACCCTTAACAACTTCTTCCTCGCTTTGTCTAAGGGTGTCTCCTTTGAGTCCATTCACAGCCTCCCGTTACTTTCATCCTTTAAACAAGCACACACACATGTTCTGTTACAGCGTACACTTGGGTTCGTAGTAATGTGGACACCCAACCCTCTCAAACCTGGGACCTTTTGATACCTACTATTGCAGATGATGACGTCAACAATTGTCTGTGTTTAGTAAGTAAATGTTAAATAATAAACCGTATCTATTTCTTGAGAGAACGGGGAATACATGACAATATCGTATTTTACTGAGGTGATATTTTGTTAACAGATACAATCAATCATATAAATTGGTTCTTATAGTTTTCTCTGTGAATTTAGACGGCTGTTAGCGTTTTAGAAACGCGATGTGAATAAAATGTGCTCTCGAATGCCCCTGTTCGGTAATCTAGTGAATTCAACAGTGCTAAAAGTGTTTTCAATTTGAGTTTATAGTCACGATGTTTTTTAAATGTGTGAATCAGTGAAGCTAAATACCATCAATGTACAGCGAAGACCCGTTAAAGCGTAACATATAATTTAGCAGGATTTATGGGTTTTAGTGAAGGACGGGCTGGCGCGTCACTTGGTGTCACTTTATAAAATAGACATACATTCAATATTGTGTTTTTTAATATTTACGATCTTTAAAAACTAGCAGTAAAGAACAGACCGAATTATAGAAGATCTCTCGAAACTAGTTTCAGTTTTTTAAGTGACGACGGAAGTGACCTTGGCCGATTTATTTCTAGGAGTGGAAATCGTTCAAGGGGAGGTGATGAGGGTTGCAAGAAACCCTCACGATAACACTATTATACTTACACTCTCACGATAACACTATCATACTTACACCCTCACGATAACACTATCATACTAACACCCTCACGATAACACTATCATACTTACACCCTCACGATAATACTATCATACTAACACCCTCACGATAACACTATCATACTAACACCCTCACAATAACACTATCATACATAAACCCTCGTGATAACACTATCATACTAACATCCTCACGATAACACTATCATACTTAAACCCTCACGATAACACTATCATACTAACATCCTCACGATAACACTATCATAATTACACCCTCACGATAACATTATCATACTTAAACCCTCGTGATAACACTATCATACTAACATCCTCACGATAACACTATCATACTTAAACCCTCACGATAACACTATTATACTTACACCCTCACGATAACACTATTATACTTACACCCTCACGATAACACTATCATAGTAACACCCTCACAATAACACTATCATAGTTACACTCTCACGATAACACTATCATACTTACACCCTCATGATAACACTATCATACTTAAACCCCGTGATAACACTATCATACTAACACCCTCACGATAACACTATCATACTAACACCCTCACGATAACACTATCATACTTAAACCCTCGTGATAACACTATCATACTAACATCCTCACGATAACACTATCATACTTAAACCCTCACGATAACACTATTATACTTACACCCTCACGATACCACTATTATACTTACACCCTCACGATAACACTATTATACTTACACCCTCATGATAACACTATTATACTTACACCCTCACGATAACACTATTATACTTACACCCTCATGATAACACTATTATACTTACACCCTCACGATAACACTATTATACTTACACCCTCGTGATAACACTATTATACTTACACCCTCACGATAACACTATTATACTTACACCCTCATGATAACACTATTATACTTACACCCTCACGATAACACTATTATACTTACACCCTCACGATAACACTATTATACTTACACCCTCACGATAACACTATTATACTTACACCCTCACGATAACACTATTATACTTACACCCTCATGATAACACTATCATACTAACACCCTCACGATAACACTATCATACTTAAACCCTCATGATAACACTATCATACTAACACCCTCACGATAACACTATCATACTAACACCCTCACGATAACACTATCATACTTAAACCCTCATGATAACACTATCATACTAACACCCTCACGATAACACTATCATACTTAAACCCTCACGATAACACTATTATACTTACACCCTCACGATAACACTATTATACTTACACCCTCATGATAACACTATCATACTAACACCCTCACGATAACACTATCATACTTAAACCCTCATGATAACACTATCATACTAACACCCTCACGATAACACTATCATACTAACACCTTCACGATAACACTATCATACTAACACCCTCACGATAACACTATCATACTTAAACCCTCATGATAACACTATCATACTAACACCCTCACGATAACACTATCATACTAACACCCTCACGATAACACTATCATACTTAAACCCTCACGATAACACTATCATACTAACATCCTCACGATAACACTATCATACTTACACCCTCATGATAACACTATCATACTTAAACCCTCATGATAACACTATCATACTAACACCCTCGTGATAACACTATCATACTAACATCCTCACGATAACACTATCATACTAACATCCTCACGATAACACTATCATACTTAAACCCTCATGATAACACTATCATACTAACATCCTCACGATAACACTATCATACTAACATCCTCACGATAACACTATCATACTTAAACCCTCATGATAACACTATCATACTAACACCCTCACGATAACACTATCATACTTAAACCCTCACGCAGTCCTTCCAACCAAACAATTTACATTATTTTATACTCATTATTTAGTAACCAGAACCAGAATGTGTAATAAATTAATCCTATTATTTAATTTGTGATCTTTAATTTAGGTTGTTCTTAATTTAAATTAAACCCAGTTTAATCGTTGGTAGGAAACGTGAAACTACCTGGCGCATGAACACAATATACCTAAATATTTAAATCTAGTACTGAGATATAATTAATGCACGTGAATCCAGGACGATCAGGCAGTGTACTAACCAGATCAGGATCAGAACCAAGGACTAAAATGTGAGACGTAAAATAAAAAAATAAATAAATTCCTTTAAGGCTATTCTTACAACATAACATAATTGTAATACTTAATTTATTCCTTAACTCTGTTACATTACGTTTTATTTAATATTCAAAAACCAGTCTCGAGTCAATTTCATAGCTTATTTGTCATATTACTCAAAATAGTATTATTATTTCATTAAGTCTGTCAGCCAATTAGCCATTTTTTTGTTTCTCTTTAAACTTCTGATATTTCATCTATTCCAAAAAGGGATTCCGGTATCATGTTTAAAAGTGTCGGTATTATTATTTTCATGTGTTGTTTTCCGTAGAGTATTTGTTTATATATAAAGGAACTTTGTGCTGTCTACTCCTGGTGCTGTGACGACCGGGAGCCTGTCTTACTTTTATATGTTTCTGAGTAGTAATACTAAATTATTATTTTATAGCTATACATGTTTTTACTGTCAATGGTTTCCACTCCTTTGTCATGACTTTGGTGCTATTTTTGATTTCACTCATTATTTTAAGAATTTTAGTTTGAATATTTCTTAATTGATTTAAATATAAATCAATTGTCTTACCCCAGAAGTAATACCATAGCCTAGATGTGATTCAATTAGCGCGTGATGTACTAGTAGTAGTAGCAGTAGTAGTAGCAGTAGCAGTAGTAGTAGTAATAGTAGAAGTAGTAGTAGTGAGAAACACCTACTTCGGTGGCCGCACGGTAAAACACGCTACTATCTCGCAATAGACTAGACTGCCGATGACAGGGAGATCGGTGTTCAATTCCGGTCGGGTGCACTGGGGATGATTTTCCCTAAACAGTTTTCCACTTTAACTGCACACAAATGGGGTTGCAATTCATATAAATTAAACCTTCCTTATCCCTAACACATTAGCGTAATTAGTACAACCCGAAGGGGTAGTAAGACGCGGTGTTAAAAATACTTGTAAAGAAAAAAACTCGAATGCGAGCCTTTGTAGACCCGCAATGTTCATAAATCATATTTCAATTTTTATCATCAATAAGTTAATTAAGATAATTTTAAGGTTGGCCCGACATGTGTTTCCCCCTACCTCCTTCTTATAGCACTCTCATCTCTTAACACACTATATTTTGAAGTATAATAGACTCAACAATAGTTTAACCCCTCCACCGCAAGCCGCCACTGAAGAAAATTTTCCGGAAAATATTTATCTCTACCAAGGACGCCGGGACGGATACGACTTCATGCCGTTAGACCATATTTCCCGAAATAATAGAAAATTATTGTAATAATCTTTCATTTATATATATTTACTGTGAATGGTTTGTCAATTACGATTTGAGACCTCCACGGGTTCCTGGTAATGATACATTTAATACAAAGCCACACGAGCATTCCTCTTACAAACCAAACTAGTATAGGCTTATTTAGTCCGAGCTAGAAATGATAGTATAGATAAATACATGCCCTACACATTATTATATTAAATAAGGCAGTGCTCCCAAATTGGTGTCAACTTGTAATGTGACCTGTGTATACATAGTCTCGGTGTCCAATAACCCAAACATGTCCTCTGTTACATTCCTCGTCCACTTTCTTATGGAGGGGGCTCATTTGCATTCAGAATGGGACTTCTTTTTTCTTTCTTTTTTTCAGTAAGTAAAATTAAATGTTTTGTTTAGTTTGAATGAAAGATGATAATTAGCTTACGTAAAATAAAAGATTATCTGCCAAATAGAACAATAAGCTATATACAGTCTTGGTGGTTCACTGGTAACATACGCCGATTTTCTAGTAAAGAGATTCTGATTCGATTCCACATTGTGGCATTATCATATTTGTGAACAACTTTCTGAAAGTCTGTTTACTTAATACAAGGATCATTGGCTACTTAGTATAATATAGTTATAACCACTTAGCGGTAACAATAGCCTTTTCTCGCAGTTGAGTCATAGGAGTGGTCACGGAGGCTAAGACGTAAAGCTTGTCTAGCAAGTCTGATTTGTTGGTGACAAAAAGATAAGGAGGGAACTGAATGATATTTTTCATAAATTATTTCTAGTTTTTCCTCCAAGCAAATGTAAGCACATTTCCTCAAAAGCCTACCCTCTATTATAAAAATAGGCCGCCACTGTCCACACGATGGTTTGGGATCTCTTCATCATCTCTGGTCAACTCATAAAACAGATTATTGCTGGGGAGGGTCGAGGGACTGCCTGGAACTGCCAGGAACTATCAACGTAATAAGGAACTTAGAATAGTTCAGTTAACAGAATTTGGGCGTATTTAATGTGTATTTGTTAGTTTTGTATTATTTAAATTATAAAACTCACTCATCACAATAAAAAGGTATTTGTAAAGGCCAGTATTGAAGATAGAACTCCTGCTGGTTAATGCCATTGTGACTCTGGCCTACGACTGACTCTCTACCTGGTATTGCACTGTAAAATAACCGTAACCCTTCCGGGTCTTTGGACATCCGGAGAAAAGAGACCGACGTGCGTGTTATTTACTGGACCGGTCTCTCATGTTTACACAAGACACGCCATGACTACACACATGAGAGAGGGAAAAACTAGTTTCATATTAGATACAACCCCATACTTTGTGTAATCAGGTGTGTTTGTAATGAGATGCAATGTGAGGAATGTTCTGCCTCATCTTCTGTCTAGGTATTGGCTGAATTGCACCAAAGTTAACTAGTAATTTTGATTGTATAACTTCTTTATAGGTTACATTTTGAAAACTACCTCCGGGCTTCCAATAAAAGTTTGAACCATAGGCGCCAGTTATATAGGAGCGATTGAGGTTGGAAAGAGTGGCTAGTTTTAAAATATCCCGCTAAAGAAAAGTAGAGGCAATCGCCAGCAGGAGCGCTAGTAGCAGAGTGCGCTGTACACGATAACTTACGGTCGCAATCTAGAAGGATCAAATATCTTAGTGATTAGTTATGGCTATCTATATATATCTACCAGAGTAAGTTGTTATTATTACTAGCGCTAGTTCTGTTCAGTTGAATATCAACTTGCAACTGTTTATTTGCTTATACTGTATCGATATTCTCATTAGTTGTGTTTTGAGTGACCTAGAGTATAATATTGTGGTTTATTCCAAAGAAGATTACAGTGAGTGCAGTATATAAAAGAAAGTGATTCAGAAACAATAGCTACTATTTGTAAAAAATACAAAAATGGATACACTTGAAGTAAAAAAACAAAAAAAAAAATCAAGTGACAGGGTAGAAGTTTCACGAGTGAGTCCGAAAATAACCTTACAAGCATAGGGTGAAACGACTCCATGGACGGCAACAGCAGAAGTTTGCAGGCCTCCTTCTCAACCAAAAATAATTGAATCACCAGGACATAGCTTTCATAAAAAAAAGTCTAACCTCATCAGCTGAAAACCTACCCATGACTGGAATACAAAAAATTGAAATATGTAGTTTTCTTTAAGATTTGCAAATCAACAGTCAATAAAAATATTGCATTTTTTTCATCAAAATTATAGTTCACTTTGATTAAATCAGGCTTCCAAAACCGGTAAAAATCACTTGCGAAAATCAAAAAACATAAACTATTAAAATGTTACCAAGAACCCATCTGAAAGTTGGGCTCCATGAAGGCTGGTGTGATTTGTTTGTGTCAAATTTTTAATGCTAGAAAATTTTTTTTGAAGAAAACAGGATAGCTTTGATGCAGATTCTTTTAGCTTTGAAGAATGGTGTGCAAAGACTGCACAATTTAAAAAAAAATGGATGGATCGGTATTCATTTAAATGGTATTCTTATGAAACTTGCAGAGAGATTTTGGGAGTCATGTGCCATCCTGTGACACGTACTTTTGGTACAAGGAAATATTACATCCGATTCAAAACTGTGTCGGAGAGTTTCAACATATAATAAATATTTCTGAGGTTCTATGAGACAACGAGAACCAAGTCTGAGACGAGTTCCATATTATCTTGTATGTCCACAGATTCTATTTATCGCCCAATAACTGCAGAGACCAATGTTTTAATGGTTTTAAAATTATGGCAAGAGATTTTAGCGGAGTACAGATCAGAATAAAGAGGGAAGAGCCGAGAGCTTTCTTCATGCACTGCACGGATTATTCTTAGAGTCTTATTGTGTAGGCTATGGTAAAACAAATTAACAAAAGCGGTAACGCACTTAACCTGATACAAGACCTAATGAATTTTAGCTTAAGGTCTCCAAAGATGGTAGACGTTTTAAAAAACCTTCAAAATCACGTTGAGGATGGACCATCTAATAATCTGCATCCTATTCGCCTAACTAGTTGGACTGATCGATATAAATATCTTTCCTCCATACTCTCAAATTACAACGAATTAGCAAGCTTCAAGGAGGAATTAACAGGATTGGAAAAATCGGTTGCTACTACCAAAGCAAATGGCTCTATCATTCAAATGGAAATTTTTGACTTTCTCTTCACTTTTTATTTACTTTGGAAAGTTTCCTGGATACGATAAACAGTGACCTTAGAGGGAAATCAATTCATTTTCAGCAGGCCTCAAAAATAATTTTTCCTTTGCTTGAACTCTTAAGAAAGTTCAGAACTTAGTATGAATCTTTCTGGAACGATACAAACTCAAAATTAGAAAATCTAAGCTACCATTAAGAGGGATTCCTCACCGATCAGCTGATCCAAGCAACAGAAATGTTATTCCATTCAGCACATAAAGGAATTCTATGATTTGGTTTTCAATTAAGTCATTGATACCATCATCAGTACCCGATTCAAGTCCAAAATTATTGACTTAATAGATTATTGACGTCTAACACTTTCCTTCCAGCATTAGAAATGAATTTCAGGAGTTCAATGAATATTTTAATGATGACATTGACAGAGAAAGAGCAGGTTTACAAAGATATATGTTTGTTGATACATTGTAAACTCTGAAGGAAATGGTTGGCAAGTTGGAATCTTGATTTTCTTCTGAAAAACAAGCAAATAAAGAACATGCTTTCAGAGTTGGTGAAGTTGTTCTGACTTCTTCTCATGATCTCTGTGTACATTTCTACAGCAAAGAGATCCTTTTCAAGCCTGAGAAGATTGAAAACCTACCTGAGCTCAACAATGGTTCAGAAATAATTGAGCCATCTTGCTATTATGAATGTTCACAGAGAGGATACTAACTCCTTAAGCCCATATGTACAGATTTTTTTTCACCATTTAAAAGAGCTTTCTTCTATGAAATGTTACACACCATAATTGTATTTTTATGTATTTTTACAAACGAGCTATGCGGGTAAGAAACTTCAAATTTTTATGTTTTCTGAAACTAGTTTCAGGCCACACTTTTTGAAATAGAAAATTTGAAAATTGAAATTTAATATCTTTAATATTATACCTATTTGATAAAGCTGGGATTTTACCGTAGGTAGAAGCATACTCTATAAAATATACTTAAAGTTCCCTTAAAATCAACGCAATTCAACAATTGTTTACAAATACTAATTCATCTATAAATATTAAATATTAGTATTCATACGATTTACAGATGTGTATACTTAAGACTACAAAATCTATTCAGACTTAAATATGAAACGTTTACTGAATAACTTGATTTACGTATGACATAAAAATATGCACTGAAATTCCAAGTGGGCTCACGGGATCAAAATTTTATAGGGAAGTGTAGCTTAGTTTACAAGAGCGGGTGATGGCCAGCCTCCACAATTCGCGCAACATACAGCGGCTACTCCAGCTGTATTATCACAGAAATCCAAGGAATCTGCAGTCCATGCGAGATTTATGTTTGACCGATCATTCATAAGTTGTTTCTTGAAATAATTAGCCTCATATTTAAGTTATATTGTTCTCTATATCACCGCCGGGGTTATTTCATGATTGAAACACGTTGTAGTAATTTTTAGATTTGTGTTTTATTTGTGATCTCTGTGAACTGTAAAGAAACTATATATATATATATATATATTTAATTATTAAAATAATAAACAATGGTTCCTTCCCTCCCAACCTGGAAAACGTCAATCTTTCAAACCGAGAATGAACATAATGTATTATATAGGCAGATAGACTTAATGTTTATTTTATATGTTAGGGGTTTTCCAGAATCAGTAACACAGAATATACAATTTAATAAACAATAAATGGCTGTAAGCGATCACCCAAGGTTTCGACATATCACATATCAAGAATGATGAAATAAATACTTAACATTTGAAAGCAATTTTTACAGCCATTGTATTAAGAATCTTTGTCATGAAAAATAAAGTAATTTAGGCCGTTTATAGTGTTTTAATTTCTTAGCTATTTGAACTAGTTTAGTCATTATTAATGCAGAAAAAGGCATTATTTTATATAACCTAAATTGGCAAAACTTATTACTCTGATTACATTAATATGCATATGGAAAAAATAGTTTCACGATCTTCAATTTAGTGAAAACTGCAATTATTATCTTCAATTAAACTATCTATGTTTTTATGTGTATTTATATTTTAATTAGAGTTAATAATATTTATACTGTCAGTCAGACTTAGATATTGGTTCATATGGGATTATCTGCACGATACATTTTATTGATTAATTACATTTTAATTAACATTAAAATTTTGTGTGCATTTTAAATCATCTGGACGATTTTCCTCAAATTATCTAGGCCTAGGCTATAGGTAAATATAATGTGTGCATAAATGGTGATTATGAAAGCATTAACATATATATGCACTTTACCTAAAGTAGCAAATCCAAAAAGTCTAGTGGTTACAATTAAATTGATTATATTGTTCAAACATTTGATAATTTTAGGAATACGGCAAGTTTCCGGGGTTAAATAGAATGATTGAATTCTAAGACATATACAACATCCAGAAGAAGGCCGAGAATTGATTAAATAATAAATATTACGCTCCTGCCAGAAATTGAACCCGATACCCTTTGCACAGTAGACCATCCCGCTATCGACTGGGTTAACGTGTCGGCCTATGGTAATATCATTATATCACATGTATAGCCTATATTTTCTTACGTTCTCTCCCACAGCTGTAAAACTATTAATTGAGTGGCCTCTTGAAAATATGCTTGATAAGAAGTAGATTTTTTATCGCCTTAAAAATGGTGTGTATGCAAGAATCTACGTTTAAGCTGGCAGTTTTTCCAGCATTTTTATATGGCTTTAATTTTGGATATTTGAATATTTAGAATGTCTCTGTTGATCCCACCTATTAGGGTATCATCAGGTCAAGTTTCTAGTTGCAGTTCCTATAAAAGTAGTCTATAATGATGTGTCAATCAGTGAGATATCCTGTTGGGTACCTAAACAATATAGGAAGGTATACTGTTCATTATTTATGTATTTCTAACACACTTAGAGAGTAATTTCAGGCCCAAGTATGATATTATAGTAGTAATAGATGTTTGCATTTGCAAGTGTGTGAGCACTCTGAATTTACTTCAAATGAAAAACCGCTATTTACTATTGTAACGACAGTCTTTCTACCAATCTTTAATTTTTTTTGCAAATAAATAATGTAATGAAATAATTATTTCATTCACAAAGGAATATATTTTATTACATATGACTTTCATAAAAAAAATATCATGTGTTTGAGAGAGAGAGAAAGTGAGAGAAAGAGAGAGAACGATTTTTATTTGAATAAATTTACTCAAAATAACTAAAGCATTCTTATCCAAATAATATGTGACTTATAAACATATATAATTACAATAGCTCTCCAAAGTTTTTAGGCACTTTGAATTATTTAGTGATTAGGTTTTGAGGTTTGAGTTATTCTAGGGTGCAAGGAGACGGAAACAAATTTTTATAGTAAATGCACCCTATTTACGTGGAGAGTGGATGGGAAAAATAGAGAAAGAGAACACATGTGGAAAGCCACCTAAAAAAGTGTAAACATTATATATATTTTTTATTTGTCTAGGTAAATTATTAATAAACCTCCTTTTTTTTGTAGACTCGAGTTTATTACTGCAAGTTCCTAGTAATTTTTTGAATACATTTTTTTGGTCTGATTCACCAACCGATTCAAGTTCTTATCGAAGTATAGCTTTATATAATATATGCTCACTTTGAAATATTATATAATTATATGTCACATAACTTGCACAAATGAACAACTTAATCATCAGTTTTGTTCAATTCTCTCTCTCTCTCGTATATAAACAATTACAACTTATATAGGTGTATAAAACATATTTATCTTTATAATACTCTTTACCTCTATTGCAAAATCATTAGTTGCCTGTTATTTATTAGAATAAATAATATACATTTTGAGATGATAATTTAGGCCCTAATATTTTTTTCTATTACAGAGAAGACATATGTGATACGGAGTACATGTCCGGTGTGGAAGAACTCCCTCCCTCCCCAATTGATAGCATTATTAGATATAAGTATTCTGATGTTGAATGTACCGATTCAGAATTACAAAGCTCTGAATAATATGATAGTTGTGATATTAATTCAACTGAAAATGAATAATTTCGAGTTCTATCGGAAAGTGACGATGACATACCTAGATTTATGATGAGAAAGATACCTCCGTCAACAATAATTTAACAGGAAACATAGGTATATATTTAATATTTTCTTAACCAAATGCAAATAATCCCACAATTTGTACCATGGGTAGGTACCAACTGTGAAAAAAATACGTCCACGAAGTTGCCCCCCCAATTTAAAAATTCAAGTTTTTTTATTGAAATCGTTTGTTCTTCGCTTGTTCCGGATGGTTCCGCAAAAATTCTCGTTTGTTCTGTTTTGATAGGCCCATAAATGATATGTTTACATTGGTGGGACCAACTTCACGGTAACACCCCCCAAACACACACACACACACACACACACACACACTTTGGAGAATTTACATTTTTATGGTTGCGAACGTTTGTTAGGATTGTATCTCAAAAAGGCTCGTTTGCTACGCATTTGTTCTTGCACAAATGGGACAAGTACTTGTGACACTTTGTCTAATCGTGAGGGGCCAACTTAACGGTATTGAAATTTTTATGGTTGCGATCGTTTGTTTTGGACTTTTTTTTATACTACCCCAAAATGAATGATACTTTAACATTTGACATCCATGAATTCGCCCTTCTCTCCTTTTAAAAAAAATTGTTTTATGATTACAATACTTTTTTCTTCGTTAGTTCCAGATTGTTCAGAAAAAAAATCCCCTTAAAAACATTTAAAAAAAAATATTTTTATGATTACAATCTGTTGTTCTTCGTTTGTTCCGGATGGTTGGCAGGACAACACATGATATAATTACTTACACTAAGAGCGTGGATTAACGCCTTTTTGGCAACCATATTCTTCACATGAACACATACAACTTTTAAGAATCGATATTTTAGCTTTGCAATCGTTAGTTCGTTATTAGTTTATTTTAGATTAATTTTTGCGAAGATCTTCATTTATTCCGTTTATAAAGCCTCGATAATTGTTTCTGGTAGTCGCTCTTTCACATTCTTTCAAAACTTGAACATTTTTTGTTTAAAGTTTGTTGTTAGTTTGTTTGAATGTTCCTTAACATGTTTATCTTTATTTTGTTCTGAATTTATTTATAAAAAATTTGTTTATTTCATGTTGATCGTTTTAAAATTAATATATTGTTTTATTCCTATGCTAAGCTCCATCTCCTCACCTCAACTTGATAAAATATAACAAAATTTGTATTTTTGATTTTATAACTTTATTATTTAGTTTCAGATTATTGTTTATTATATTTTAGTTTGTTAGTTCTTACAAAGGCTAAATAAACTAGTGTCACTAATGATGATGGCCTTTTGTGTGTGTGACCTGTAAGGTTACACAAAGCGGCAAGTAAAGAATGTCCCACCCTCAGTGTCAAAGTATGAAAAATATTGTCTTTGAATCGCTCACTATGCACAAAAAAAAGCAATAAATCGGCGAAGCAAGTCAAAAATACAAAAACTGGGAGACCCTTAGTCTACAACTTATTGAATGCCATAAAACTCATAGTAAAGAAAAGTATTTTATAGCCCTCACTTCCTGCTAAACTCCAAAATATTGGTTTCGTCTACTTGGTCAGTTATGAAATTACCGAAAGATACCCGAGATCTTACCTCTCTTCCCCCACCCCCTCAAGAGAGCTCAGAACTATGTTATCCTAAAGTATTGACATCGCATCCTCCTTTTGTTTGCTACTCTTACTGTTATGATGTAGTAAGTAGTAGCTTTGACCACAAAGAAGCATGTTTGGAAGGAAGTGTCGATTATTCCAACTCTTGACACGAAGAAGAAACTCCTTGACAATAAAAATTATTTTTTCAAATCAAATTTACTAACAGGACCTAGAATAAATTTCCAAAAAAGTGATTAAAAATATCAACAGAATAGCCTGAAAATCTAAAAATTGCTACAAATTTGCCTTTAAAAACCAAACTAAGAATTTAGGCAAAAAATCGAAATGAATACACATGACTAAATCAAACACGTACTTTACAAATGGAAACTAAAAATAGCTATGCAATAAATTATTTTAACAGCTAAACTCTTGCATTCTGGTAAATATAATATTAATTTACAAAACTTTACTTTAAAAAAATTCCATCCCAACTCAACTTTTCGCCGTTTAATTTCAGCGTCTCATCGGTTATGTGGTGGATTTTACAAACATGACAAACAAATAGGATAAATAATTAATTTTCAACATTATTTTCTCATTCCTACAACTGTTTGGTTAAAAATAATAGGTTTGAGTATCCAAGCATAATAAAATATACTAGTTTAACATAAGTGCCTGGATATTATTCAAACCGGAATGGGCTACCGTGAAGTTGGCCTCGCTCCCCCCAATGTAAACATACTATTTGTGGGATTTTAAAAACGGTACAGACAAATATTTGTGCCTAACAATCCGGAACAAACGATTGCAATCAAAAACCATGAACTTTTAAAAGTGTGGGGAGCGAGGTTTCTATGAAGTTGGCCCCTCATGAGTAAACAAAGTGTCAAATTCACGTCCCATTTGTGCAAGAACAAATACGCAACAAACGAAACTTTTTGCGGGAAAATCCGGAAAAAACGAAGAACAAACGATTGCAACAAAAACAATTTCAATTTTCTAAAACTGGTGGAGGATGGAGGCTACCATGAAGTTAGCCCCTCACGAGTAACAAAGTGTCACAAGTTCACGTCTCATTTGTGCAAGAACAAAGGCGAAACAAACGAAGTATTTTACGGAATAATCCGGAACAAACTCTATCGCAACCATAAAAATGTCAATCTTCCAAAGTGTATTGGGGGGGGGGGGGTGTACCGTGAAGTTGCCCCCCTTTCCCAATATAAACATACCACTTGTAGCTTTATCAAAACGGAACAAACGAAATTTTTTGCGGAACAATCAAGAACAAGCGATTACGATGATAAAAGCTTGAATTTTTCTAAATGACTGGACAACCATGGACCGAATTGACCAGCCAGAAATGTATTGGAAAAATGTATTGCTCTTTTTGCAAGCTAATCAACACATCCCAACACTTGCTACTCTGATGCTTCAACACTAGGACCAGCCAACGAAATTATCAAACCTTAAGTCCAAACAGTTTGACTAGCAGAGTATAAGCTTATGTCTGTGCCGACACAACAAGGCTGCTTGACGTACACTACCGTAATAAAGCTGAAGTCATGTATCCATGCAAAACTTGAGAGTTGCCAGTGGTAGTAATGCCCTTAAACAAGGAATCTATAGCTAATGAATTCATGTCTAAGTTAGATAGAAGTCACCCTTTGGTTACCCTTTGGTCCGAGCTGAATTGGATGGACCATTTTCGTCACATTAAAAAATGAGTTAAAATAAATACACATTTGTTTATATTATCTACTGACTATTTACAATTTTGCTTCCAGTCTCATTATTCTTAAAATTCCGGTCATTATGGCCGTTATTCATCAACATTGATTAACGATAATCACTGACGAAATGTTCATTTTAAAATGTTTTCTGGAATTCCTAAACATAAATATTCAAAAACAAAGAAATTCAAGAACACACTCAGCTCATTCAAAATAAATAAGATATTAAAACTAATACTTGTTGGCCAAACAAGTCATTTTTGTTCAAATATTGCTGAATGCACTGAGCCTATGCACTCTAACAAGGTTACAATATATATGTTTCAAATTCTACTTGTATCATGAATAGCAGAGCATTTATTTGATTCTGGAAGTATAAGAGTTTGTAAATGATCCATACATAACATAAGATTGTAAAGTATCCATACACCTTCATACAAATTTGCTAATGATCCATACACAAACATAAAAATTTGTTTAATGATCCACGCACATAAGTTTGTTAATGGTCCATACACCCTCAGTAGAGTTTGTTAATGATACATGCATACATACGTTTGTTAATGATCCATACACATATAAATTTGTTAATCATCCTTACATGCATAAGTTTGTTAATGATCCTTACACACATATGTTTGTTAATGATCCTTACACACATATGTTTGTTAATGATCGATACACACGAATACCAATTTGTAAATGATCCATACACACGCATACTAGTTTGTAAATGATCCATACACACGCATACCAGTTTGTAAATGAGCCATGCTCCTAGCCCACATAGTTGTGAAATAAACTCTACCTGTTATTTCCAGTTAATGCAGTAAAGGTACAAAGTGAGAAAACAGGAATTTTTATAAGACCCCAAAGATGCTTCTAAGTTGACATTATGAACTAAAAATGACCAAAGTACCGGAAAATAAAGAACTATTCAAATTATTCAAGTGAATACATGAACCAAAGTCTTTTGTTGATCATTTCAATCTTATTTTAAACCGGCTGGATAATCCTCTCTGTGATCGAGTCTAACAAGACGTTGCCCTAGGTCAGTACGCATGCGACAAACTGGTCCAGCGATGTGTCAAGGGGTCAAACGATTACAATGAGCCATTGTCCAGTTAAGATCCGGTCAGTAGAGGGGAAAAGTAACGTATCATAGGGTAGACTACCTGCTTCCTTCCGCAAGTATAATGTACAAACCTCGCATTTTTTATTTAGTCTCAAAGCTTGTTTCTTGTGTCTAGCAGGTCAGGGTTCTCCTTTACAACCTGTGCAGGTAGCTCTTCTAGGAAATAAGATGTATCTTCCGTTGGGCATTCAGGTTTGTTTACATCAGTTTTATAGCTTCCTCGTTCCAACTACACTCATCTCAAGGATGTGTCAGTACAGAATAGAATGATGTCACAAAAACAGGACGCTCCCGGAAACTATTTCGTTTATTAAGGTGTCTTCTGACTTTGTAACGATACTTTCACAGCTTCGTAATGGGCACTTTAAAAGCTTTATCAGTCTGTATTTTAAGATAATGTTTCAAAACACAACTTGTTTTAATACTAGCATTGGAAAAACAAATAAAACAAGATATATTGCAGTGATATAGATTATTCTGCATACCTACCAGATTTCAATTGTCCTACGAATTACCACCTGGGAGGTCTTTCTGCTACTATATTCCTGCTATATGGTAGGATTATGGTAGGAAAGCTATCCATAGGTAAATGCCTGCCTGAATTGCAATAGCACTCCCCTTAACATGCAAAGCAAGCATCAGTCTAACCTTGGTGTATTACACTATGATCCTATCTAGTGAGCGAGATCATAGCGGAACAAAGCTACAATACATTAAATATATGTTGGTTGGTATCAAACAAGTTTTATACATTACAATCATTTCACTGCCCTTTGTTTTAACACGTTTTGGTAGGTCTACATCTAACTGGCTACTACCATTTTAATCTCAAATGAAATATATGTATATTTTTGATTTGTCATATAGAGTGAAAGTATTGTAATCGTTACAAATTCTTCCTTGAAATTACTATGAATATTGACGTGTTATGTGTCCCCGAACCTTCCTGCCTGTTTGTATTTACAGGTCTGTACACAAAACAGTTTTATAACCTTTTTAGAAAATATTATTTGATGCTAAGTTCTCATACATCACCATTTCTATTATATCTCTTGAATTAAGGGTAGTTTACCAATGTTTGAGAATTCAAATTTTTTGGAATTGATTTAAAAATTTAATTTAAAACTAGGTGGTGAGCCGGTTTTTTGACCGGGGAATCTATAAAGAAGTTTTGTTGTGTTTTGTTTATAAAATTAACCAAAGAGAAAAGAAACCGAACATGTTTAAATACTAATTCTTTGCTGGTTTAAACTATGCTACAAATTGCGAAATTAAACTGATTAATTAAAAGCTGACATTTCTTTTGAAGATTAAATTGTAACTTCTCCAAAGGCCAACACAATACTTTGAACTCTTTTCTGTTGGTGCTAATAAAAAAAGAAAGAAGATTTACACCAAATAAATTGTGGTCATAGGGTTAAACCAAATGAAAGTTACATATTAACATAATAATAAATAATTCATTTTCAAGGTTTCTAGCCTAATTCAAGCCTCTATTTTGAATCCGGCATATTAAATTGTTTTTTTTGGACTTTTATAAAGACCATTATCTTAATACCTATTGAAATTCCAAACTTTAGAGTTCTGGGATGTTTACAAGTGTTCTAATAATTATTGAGGACGGAAAAATATCAAAACTATTTCGAATTAGATTGTCTACATCTGGCTGCACTCTTTATATTAATTTATTCCTTTACAATATTAAGATAACCATGACAACCGTAAGCCAAACTTTCTGTCAACCTAAAATACATTTTAAAAACTATCTTTGTAATGAAACATTAATTTGCTCATAAACTGAGTGCACAAACAAACGGAGTCCATAGAAAACGCAAGGGCGATATCAATATATTATGAGGAAATAAATTATAATAATACATTGCTACAAAAACAAATGGAAAAATAAGCACCATAGTTACAAAGAGCATACATGAAATAAAGAGATAGATTGGTCCATGCAATTATCCGACCAATTTTAATTTTATACTACAAAAGAAATATTTGTTTTTCTAATAGTTTATAAAATTTTTAGCCTCCTATTTCTTGCCTCTAATTTTCAAATTTCAAATTTTGATTATTTTGTTGTTATTGGTGGGGGTCTTTTTAACTACATGATCAAAATATTCCAATTTTCTACTACACCTAGAAGGGGTTTTTATACTAGTTTTAGAGATATTAGCCAGCCTTCCCCCTGATTAAAAATTTAAAACATTTACATTTTCTGACACACCAAGATTTTTTATTTATTCTTTAGGTTTTGTAAATTTCCCCCCCAAACCCCAATCCACCAGTCCTTATTTGAAATAGTAAATTTTCAAACTCTTATTTAATGTTGCCTATATACAGGTATGTAACTATTTTCCAATTTTATACCACGGGAAGGGTTTTATTCTATTAGATCAATAATGGTTTTACTACTTGCTGATGACGGGTAGAATGGGGTTTGAAATTTATTCGGGTGCCCTAGTGTGGTTTTTCCTTAATGGTTTTCCACTCCCTCCATGCAAATACGGGTACACTCCCTCTATGGTCTTGGCTTCTTCACCCTATCATATTAGTGGAATTATTATGTACAGACGTGCTCCATTTATTAGACTAAAGACAAGAGATTACAAAAATTTGCTTTGTTTTCTTTCTAAGAATTTTTTAATTTTGTGGGTTTTTACCCCAAATATAGTTATTAATCATTCTTAGAGTTTAGTTAGCTTAAATCTAGCACTTATTATGGTAACCCTTGTTTCTATCAACATTGCAAGCCTATTAGTCATGCTTCTAACTAAGTTGATGCAACTCCTTCAGATGTCAATGTTATTTTGCCACACATCATTCAGTTGTCCAATGAACTCGTCTCCTGTTGCGATCCTGGATTCTTTCAGTCTTTTCTTCATCATTGCCCAAAAATTCTCTATTGGATTCACATCTGGACTGTTTCTTAGCCATGGTAAAACACTTTGTTCCCTCTTCTCCAAGAATTTGGTCACTTTTTTCGCCCCATCGTCCATATACACCAACAGTTTTTTTTGAACCATTTATCAGTTTGAGAAAAGAGATGATCTTTTAGAACCTATATGTAGCCTACTGGTCTATTCTAATTGTTCCTTCAACTTCATAAAGATTACCCAGTCCCCCAAAGAGACATCATCCACGGATGTTGGGTGATTCAGGTTTGTTGGACGCACTCACCCCCCCTCTACAAGAGATTTCCTTACAGTTACAGGAGCTACATCAATTCCATAACCATACATTTTTCTACTCAAGTCTTTGCTCTCCCATTCCAAAGTGATGTTTTTTTTTCAATTTTCTTAAGGCTCTGTCACTTAATTTCCTTTTCTTCCCACATTTTTCGACTAGTTTCTGTTGGTAAACTTCTACTTTTTGTCCACAAATTTTAATTTTGCTTACGTACTTAATTTTGTGAAATATTTAACCTTTTAACTATCTCAAATTATGTATCTTATATTGTACTTCCTCCAGTAAAAGTCTTTACAACAGCTACCTTTTTAGGAATAAGTTATGTTACCTTCCCCATTGCAAAACAAGGTCAGTTCGTATTACACATACACCTCTAAATAAAATTGAATATAAAAAAACACAAAAGTCAGAAAACCAAATTAAATCACTCTACATACATGTGTTAATAACACACACTTACCCAACAAACATTGAGCACATGACCATATTGAGCTTAAGAAGATGATGAACAGGAAATGCCAAATCAGCTCTTGAATACCCTACATCATATATCTCGTTGCTGCCAACTGAGCTCAAAACAAAGGAAGGAATATTCTAACTTCTCATAGCAGACTAAATATATTTTATAGTAACCTAATTATATTTGGAGTAAAAACTCATAAAATAAAAATTTCCTGGAACGAAATTAAGCATATTATTGTAATTTTTCATCTTTAGTCTAATAAATAAAACAAGTCTGTAAGTGTATAGCCCTAACGGGTATTAAGACGAGGTGTTGAAAACAAACAAAAAAACTTCATAGTTGATATCGATAATATCTTTGGTTTCAAAATAATGGTCATTGATGAATTGTAGCAGTTCCTTGAGTGACGTTTCATCCTCTCCATCGAAAGTCACACATTCAGTTGATAAACCAACGTGCTGGAAATAGTTCTGATTACTGACCACTGCCACACTCTTCCATGCCTTGTCAACAAAAGGTATACAGCAAAGTGACCTGTCTAGCTTTGCTTGCTGCAACCACAGTATGAATCCTTTAAGGTGGAGTGTATTGTCTGTCTGCATTCAGCCTTTCATCCCCTTCCCATACCATAACTTCAATTGATCTATGTGCTAATAAAATAAGAACTCTGATAGAGAAACAATTTCTCAAGTCTAAGTTCAAACACCAATATAAGTTTGTTTTCAAAGAGTTAACAATTCTAGAAGAAAATTTCCCTTGTACGGTTTAGTTTTCATACTCACAATAACCTAGGTTGGTGGTGTAGGGTGGGGTGAACGGGAAAACAAGTAAAGGCCAGTGTTTTCATACTCACAATAACCTAGGTTGGTGGTGTAAGGTGGGGTGAACGGGAAAACAAGTATAGGCCAGTGTTTTCATACTCACAATAACCTAGGTTGGTGGTGTAGGGTGGGGTGAACGGGAAAACAAGTAAAGGCCAGTGTTTTCATACTCACAATAACCTAGGTTGGTGGTGTAGGGTGGGGTGAACGGGAAAACAAGTATAGGCCAGTGTTTTCATACTCACAATAACCTAGGTTGGTGGTGTAGGGTGGGGTGAACGGGAAAACAAGTAAAGGCCAGTGTTTTCATACTCACAATAACCTAGGTTGGTGGTGTAGGGTGGGGTGAACGGGAAAACAAGTATAGGCCAGTGTTTTCATACTCACAATAACCTAGGTTGGTGGTGTAGGGTGGGGTGAACGGGAAAACAAGTAAAGGCCAGTGTTTTCATACTCACAATAACCTAGGTTGGTGGTGTAGGGTGGGGTGAACGGGAAAACAAGTAAAGGCCAGTGTTTTCATACTCACAATAACCTAGGTTGGTGGTGTAGGGTGGGGTGAACGGGAAAACAAGTATAGGCCAGTGTTTTCATACTCACAATAACCTAGGTTGGTGGTGTAGGGTGGGGTGAACGGGAAAACAAGTAAAGGCCAGTGTTTTCATACTCACAATAACCTAGGTTGGTGGTGTAGGGTGGGGTGAACGGGAAAACAAGTAAAGGCCAGTGTTCCTGTACTTTTTTTTAGCAAAACTTCTTTTTTGCAAAAATAAATCAAACTTTGCACAAGTATAAATATAGAGTTTAGTTTTATACACATGGTTTTATGAACAGTTCTTGAATATTGTAACGAGAATAGATGCGAAAGCTTTTTTTATTACTAGCACTACGTCTTACTACCCATTCGGGCTATATGATTATATACTAATTAATTTAATGGGTAAGGGAAGAGTAAGGTTGAATTTAAAGGTAGTGTACCCACATTTGCGTGGAGGGAACCATCCTCAGTACACCCGCCTGGGATCGAATCACGATCTCCCCATGATAGGTAGTCTTGTTTATTGTGAGAGTAGCGCCTAAGACCATATGGCCACCTAAGCGTGTAAGAAACTTTTTAAATTAAGTGAAAAAATTGTCATTAAATTTTATGACACCCTTGACATTCAACAACTGTTGATGTCACCACGTGACTATGTTTCTACTGGATGATTATTTGATTATTTTACCCCAAAAAAGTTCTGATAAACTGCAAAAACCTAGGTTGGTGGTTTTCTCTTTTAACTTAAGCATCAAATAAGGATAAAGATAATAAATCCAAGATGCATAACCCAAAATTTTCTCAAGAAAATGTAAGTATATTTTCTTGGTTTTAGTGCTAACTAAACTAATGGTCAAGTGGTTGAAGGTGTCAGGCTCATTAAAGTATATTGATAAATAAAGGTCTTGAAGTGACATTGCTATCACACAAGTGTACACAAGATTTTCTTGTATTCTCTGGAGTTCAAGTTGCCTTTTAATGGGAGAATAATTCACACATTTGTCTGAATATTTATTATGTGTAAGTTGTATTGTGTTAAATAAAGCCAATCTGTCTACTAATAAGAATACAAACTAACCAACTCAAAATATATTTTATCTTTGGATTTAAGATTTAAATATTCTTTGTGATCAAGTAATAAAGAAAGAACTGAATTATACATTCAATAGGATCAAATGATTTAAGACAAATATTTGAAGAACAAGATTTTATCGAATTATATGGAAAATATATTGCTAATGTGTAAACCGGATGTCCAAGCTATGTCCATGCGAGATTTCAGCGCAATCGGTAAAGTGATGTTTATTGAATGAATTACCAACTTTTGTGTACATAATACACCCGTTCTTCGCACGGGGAATCTATAAAGTAGATTTGTTACTTATTATTAATATCAAAAAACTCACCACAGGGAACAGTAACCAAAATCTTAAATTATGCTTAGTATTAATCCTTTATTGGATGAAATTGTGATATAAAATTTGAAAGTAGGCCGACTAATCCACCATGTCAAAATATAAATATAGTCTGAACTTGTTTTAAAAGTGGACATTTCTCGATTCAAACCCAATACTTGTAGTTCTCACCTGTTGGTGACAATCAAACTAAGAGCATGGATAATTAGTTGCTAAAGGGTTGTAATTCAATACAATCAATATCATTTTAGCATTTTTTTACAGCAATTACCACGTTTATCTTTTTTACCTCATTTAACTTTCAATACCCTTTATATCCTTTGTTAACCTATTTCTTTTTAACAACCATTTTACCCTCTTTTACTGTTTTTAACATTTTTTTTACCTTCCAACCCATTTTACTATATTTACTTATTTTACACTTTTGACCATCTTTACCCAATTTTGCCCTTTTGACGCTTTTGAATTAGTTTTATCATTTTAATTTATTTACCCATTTTAACCTTAATAACCTTTTTACTTTTATACTATTTTTACCTTTCTTAACTTTTTTTACACTTTTAAACCATTTCAATGTTTATATTTTGAACCATTTTGGCCCTTTTGGCCCTTTTTAATTTTTTACAATTTTTTACTTATTTTACCCTTTTTAAACTTTATACCCTTTTAATTTCATAATATTTACTTTATGATATTTTTACTATTTTTAGCCCTTTTTACCATTTTTGATTCATTGTACACTTTTAACCCCGTTTGACATTTTCTCTTTTTGGCCGTTTATTAATTTTTTTCTCTTTTGATCTTATTGCCTATTTTTATTTTATTTACATTTTACCATTAGGGGTCTCACTGCTCTTTTTTTAAAATTCTTACACCTTTTTCTATCAACTACCTGGCTAAACCCTGGGGAAATATTTTGGGATGGAAAGGTATAAACAGTGCAAAAAGAGGATAAAATATAAATAAAGTAAAAAGTAGAAGTTCGATCAATTTTTTTGCTAAAGTAATGGTAAAAAGTAAAACTGTCAAAAATATAAAATAAATTATAACCATAAGAACTTCGCCTTACAGGTTCACATGCTCACGAACAAGGTCAGCCATAGCCCGGATATCACAACTGGTCGAAATGTATCACTAGATCTATATCAATGTTCACATGCTCACGAACAAGGTCAGCCATAGCCCGGATATCACAACTGGTTGAAATGTATCACTAAATCTATATCTACACCATCCTGCCGAGTTAAGTTTGGTATCTCCCTTGTAAGTAGACTCTGCTATTGGTTTGGAAAGTTTTGAATGCCCCATTTCACCAACCCAACTTTGAAATCTCAAATTTTAAAATCTGTTTGATTATTTGGAGTAGTTCCTCTAACGGCATGCCAAATTTCAATTATTTATCGTTTGACCAGGCGTTAAGTATTTTTAATCGGAAAATATCCCAGAAATCTGGAAAATATTTTGATTGTTTTATTTTGAGGGTCTAATTTACATACTACATACATACTCATGCAAAGTCTGCGTTCGCCCCAAAAATGAAAAAAAACACCATAAGACTAGTTACTTTCTCTCTATCTTACAGGTAGAGAAAGTATGGTGATCGTCAAAAAAATCGAACTCGAGATTTTGATGAATTTTGACGTTTCATGACTTCCTGAATCCGAAAAAGTGGTTTTTGAATTTCCGTCTGTCTGTCTGTCTGTCTGTCTGTACCTCCAACTAGAGCCTAAACTATTTTACCGATTGAGCTGAAACTTGATATCTAGGGTTTTCATAGGGTTGCCCCGAGGAGTTTTTGGAATTGGATATCTACCCCTAAAATTAAGGGTAGTTTACTGAAGGGCAAAAAGAGAAAAAGTCGATTTTCTCAAAATCGGCTCTAACGATTTTGATTAAATTTCATTTATGAACATTAATAAATATTACAAACAAAATGGCTACTCTCAACATTTCGGCAAAATGGCTTTAAGGGCTCCGGTCTGATGCGTAAATTAACATTTTTTATAATAGCTCCGAAACTATTTGAGATATGAAATTACTTAGCATTACAAATATGTATATATATTTATAATACAGATATTTTATCCGAAACATATTTTTATAAAATCAATAACTTTCAATCTATACGCAATTATATGAATTTTTTTTAACTTTTTGGACATTAAAGTATAAGTATTGCGACCGTAAAAAAAACTAACCTGAAATGTTGATGGATGTCGACGTCTCATGACCCCCACAACCCTAAAAAATAGTCTTTGTAATGCCGTCTGTCTGTGTGTCTATAAAAACTTAAAATTAAGGGTAGTTTACTGAAGGGCGAAAAGAGAAAAATTTGGTTTTCTCAAAATCTGCTCAAACGATTTTGATTAAAATTCGTATCTAGGCGTTGATTAAGATTATAAATAAACTGGCTATTTTCATTTTCCTATGAAAATGATTTTTAGGGTACTTTACAGAAGCGTTAATTTCCGTATCTCCACAACTATTTGAGAAACTAAACAACTTATCATTGCAAAATTGTAGGACTATTAGAAATAAAAAACTTTTATTTGACATATATTTTTATAGAAGCAACAGTTTCTGAGATATTTGCAAATATATTAATACAATTTTGTGAGCTTTAGTTGTAAACATATACTACTTAAGTCTTAACGCAATAATTCTCCAATGCCATAGAGTAATTAAATATAAGTATCTAAAAAAGTATGTTATTTTTCCTTAAAGCTCTTAGGAGAAATGTTTGCATAGCAATGATCTATCTCCATTTTAGACTCAATAGTCAATATTTACATTTTTTATTGGTCAAAATGTATAAATGAATAATTAAATATCAATGCAATGACTTGAAGATCTGCAACACCTTATAAAATGTTAAAACTTTAATCAGAAATCGAAATTTTAATACGAAGTGTTGACCCTTGTGGAGGACATTAAACTGTTTGAAATGTTCTTAGGTGGACAAAGATGCGCCTCTTTTCTCATTGATTCTATATCATTGTATATTATTTTATGCGTGTTCTTATGTGGAGTGGTGATGATACAATGTACATTATTCCGTTTAGAAATCTTACGAGTTTATAGAAAGAGAGAGAAAGTCTGTGCGGTGCGCCGTACCATTTATCTTTTTTTCAATGTCATCTTTAACGTTATTAATACAATAAAAATAGTTATAACCATAATTAAACAGAATCATATCTTAATATATATAATTCTTCTGTACGTGTGTATGTCACTGAACTACTCCTAAACGGCTGGACCGATTTTAATGAAATTTTTTGTGTGTGTTTGAGTGGGTCCGCGGATGGTTTGGATTCACAATTGGACCCGGTAGGTGGCGCTGCAATTGGGTTCTAGGATTTTTTTTTAATTTTTAGGGATTTTTTTGGGGGGAATTTTTTTTTTTTAGATTTTTTGCATATCAGAACATGTAACCTCAAAATTTAACTCCCCACCACCACCACCCAGTATTTATAATAATGAATATAATATTAATAACTGACCATTAAAACCTTATGAAAAGTTTATGAATAATTGAACTTCTGAGAATAATTCATAGTTATGTTTGTTTTTCGATACAGCTGATATTTGTGGAGTTATGGGCGAAATGCCAAAAATGAAAATATGTTTTATTTTGTATATTGTCTTGACAAACACTGAATTTGTAATATTTGTGTTACTCCCTAATTGGAGTTCATTGTGAATTTGTAATTGTGATGATCACATAGTATTTTTTTTAATTATCGAAATCAATTATGCCACCAAAACTAAAAGTCAACTTTCGGGCAGGACAACGTCTGTCGGGTCCACTAGTTTTCTATAAAATAATATCTGAGCATATTTATAGTGCGATGGATAGTTTTGTGCAACCATACCTAATTATTGTTTTACTTTGTCGTATGTCTGACATTTAGTCTTCGTGTCCACCAATGTGGGTCTTCATAAGCCCTTGGTTATTTACTATAAAACAATATAGTAAATAGAGTTGCACAAGCTTCCTCATTTGGTGTATTATAGTTTCTGAGATCATTTTCAAAATTAGCTTTAAATAAACTCCTTAAGTATATTTTCCTTGTAAAAACAAACACATCATCTTATTAATCACATAATAAATGTATACATTTTAAAACAAACTGTTAGCATGTTTTTAACAAATCTCTAATTTTCAAAAATAGGTTGTTTGTTAACTAGCCTAATCTTTTTTGTAATTTATAAAAATAAAAACTTATTCTTATCTATCATTAAAAACTATTCCCAGGTACCCATTTTGAAGTCAATCTTCAGGGCCAATTTCAAAAAATATTTAAATGCTCTATAACATGTTTTAAATAAACTACCTCTCGATTAATTTATTTTAGAAAAAACAGATACACTCTAACTGATCACGTAAAATAGTTCGCTGATACCCATGTTGCAGCGAATCGATGGATCCATTTTTTAATATGTTAGATTTAAAAAAATAGTAATCATCAATAAACTACTTTTAAACTGTTTTTCACCAATAAAACAACTACAGGGCACGTCCAGAAAGTAAGAGTACTCAATTTTTCTATTAAAAAAAATTGTATTTAAACAAAATTACAGATTTTTTTGGTAAATATGTCAGTTATTTCTCCACGTAGTCGCCTTCCCGTTCTATGCAGGTTGTGAGCCGTGGTACAAGCTTTTTGATGTCCTCCTCAAAGAATTATCCCGCCATTTTCTTCTTCCAGTTCAGGACCTCTTGTTTCACCTCCTCGTCGGTTGAACATTTTTCTCCCACCCATGTGAGTCTTCAGGGAGGTGAAAAGATGAAAGTTTGAAGGCTCCAAGTCAGGATTGGTTCAAAATGTCCCAACCGAATGAGTCCAAAAGCGCCTTGGTGGCGTTGGCCATGTGCGGGCAGGTGTTGGCGTGCAACAAGCGTATTCCCTTCGTCAGCATTCCCCTCCGTTTGTTTTGAATTGCTCTCTTGAGCTTTTTTAGAGTCTCACAGTATCGTTCTGCTTTAATCGTCTCCCCCTGAGGCAGAAATTCGATCAAAATGATCCCTTTTTAGTCCCAAAACATAGTGGCCATGATTTTTTTTGCCCGAAATTGAAGTTTTGACTTTTTGGCAGATGGGAAACTGGTGTGCCGCCATTGTGATGACTGTTTTTTCGTCTCAGGAGTGTAATGAGCCACCCAGGTTTCATATCCAGTCACAATCGAGCTCAGAAAATCCTCACCTTCCAATTAAAATCGCTCAAGGTACTCGCGAGCGCTAGCGACCCGATTCACTTTGTGCTGCTCTGTCAGTTGTTTTGGGACCCATTTTGCGCTCAATTTTCAGAATCCCAGCGTTTCTGTAATTGTTTCGTGTAAGAGAGATCTGGAGAGTTGTGGAAACATCGCAGAAATTTCATCCACTGTCAATCGGCGGTCTTCACGAACAGTTTTCTCGATTTTTGGCACCAACTCATCGGTCAAAATGGAAGGTCTTCCACACCTCTGATCGTCATGATCATTCGTTCTGCCTTCATTAAATTCACGACACCACTTAAACACGTTCGTTCGGTTCATAATACCCTCGCCATAAACAATTTTGATCCGTGAAAAAATTTCAGTCGGTGTTTTTCCTTCAGCGAGAAGGAACTTGATGAAAGCGTGCACCTCGCACTTGGCGGGATTTCTTATCGACATATTTCACACAAACGGACACTACAAGGCGAGTTTTCATACTAACCAGTTCCGCCTGTGCTCGTTGTGTTCAGAAGAACCCCCACTAGCACTCAATGTTGCCAACCTTGGAAACAGATTTCTCACAGCACGAGAGGACAATCAGTACTCTTCATTTCTGGACGTGCCTCATATACAGTTTTGTTCACATGTAAAACACTTCCCAGATCTACATTTTAAGCAAAATCGGTATATCCATCTTCAAAATAATTTTAAATTTTCAAAAATTACTAATCAGTAAGATACCTTTTATCGAATTTTTACTTAAAACAAAATACACAGTGTTTTTTTCATGTCAAGCACTCCCAAAATAACCATATCTTTAGAGCAATTTGTAAACTGTTTCAAGTTTTTGAAAAGTCAGTCATTAGTAAATTACACTTATCGAATATTTCCTAAAATTCAGTTGTATAGAGCTATTTGTTATTTCAAACAAATCCTAGATATACATTATAAACAAAAATATTAGAGCCATTTTCGAGAAATGTTTAGTTAAAAAAATTATTAATCAGTGAACTACCCGTAAATGAAGGGTTAAGGTTTAGAAAAAAAATTTGTGACGTAGCCCTATAATATCAAAATATCAAGTTAGAACAAAATCTATTAAACCATTTTGGATCCGTGGCCAGGGACAGACAGATATGCAGACATGAGGACAGACAGAATTGTTAAATCCCCTTTTTGGTTTCTGTTAACATAAAACGTAAAGATTCGTCATAATATCTATATAGAGTTTTATCACGATCATAATACTTTCTCTTGATATGAAAAAGTAAAATAAATTGTACGGTGCACTACACAGACTTTCTCTCTCTTTAATCTTAAAATAAAGTCATTTACCAAAAACGTGTACATTTACCAAAAAGTGTACATTTTTATAAAAGCTATAATATACACGGTTGCAGAAACACTCCACCAAAGAGCATAAATATAATAATTTACACTGTTACAGAAACATCGAGAAAAGAGGAATATCTCTGTCCACCAAGGAATATAACAAACAAACAATTTAATTTTCAAAGATTTGAATATATATATATATATATATATATATATATATATATATGTATGTATGTATATATATGTATGTATAGCTCAAGAACTAGTGAGTTTATAAAATAAATTTGAAACAAAAGAGTTTTGTATTTAATGGTTTTAAATATTTACGATGATAAGCTATTTAGAATATCAAATAATTGCAGAGATATGATTAAAATTAGAAATTTCTGCAACAGTATATTACCCTTAAAGTCAATTTCATGGAATATTGACAATTGCTCTTTTGTTTGTGATGTTAAACACCGTCGAAATACAAAATTAATCAAAACTGTTAGAGCAAATTTTGAGAAAATAGATTTTTTTCTCTTCTTACCGATCAGGAAACTACCCTTAATTTTAGGGCTAAATATCTATTTCCAAAAACTCCTCAGGGAAACCTTTTGAAAACCCTGGATAACGAGTCTTAGCCCGATTGGTAAACTGGTTTTGGCTCTAGTCGGAAAGACAGATAGACGTCAAACCAAAAACAACTTTTTCAGTTTTAAGGAATCATGAAACGTCAAATTTTTTTAGTAAAATCTTGAGTTCGATCATAATTTACAATACTTATTTCTTCTAAGGGTCATGGAAAAGTAAATATACTGAGGAATAGCCCTATCTATCTATCCATCTATCTTATATATTAATTAAAGGAGGAATTTGTTTATCTGCCATGAGGGATGCGCAGTACCTACCGCACGTAGAGATCTGAAACTTAGATATTAGTGGCATCAACATGTGCACCTTCAAAACGTAGCTTTGCAATTTTGATAATTATGTTTTTAATTAACTAAAAACAGAAAAAATTAAGAAAAGATTAACGCTGTTATAAAGGTTTATTATTACATTTAATTTAATTTGTAGTGTATTTTTGTGGCTATGGTAGCTTGGTTGCCATGGAGAGTAAACAATAAGAGTTTGGTGGCCATGGTAGCTTGGTTGCCATGGAGAGTAAGCAATAAGAGTTTGGTGGCCATGGTAGCTTGGTTGCCATGGAGAGTAAACAATAAGAGTTTGGTGGCCATGGTAGCTTGGTTGCCATGGAGAGTAAACAAGAAGAGAGCTAAGACACGAATTTCACTGTATGGTATTAAAAAATATTCAGAACACGTTGTGGCTCTTCAAAAGTAACCAGGAAGCGAAGTTTATTGTTGTGGCTGTTTCTCTGATACCACAACTTGTATTGGTTGTATTTTTTCGCTCATTGAGCATTTCCTAGTTTTGAACTAGGCCTACTCTTCTCATGTCGCACAGTGGGGAATTTTCCCGAAAACGTGGCCAAAACCTCTAAAACCATATATATTGACATTAAAACTGTAATTAAGGGCTTTTTGGGATCGCTGATTACAAATCCGGTGTCTAAATTAAAAATGGCCAATCCAATATGGCTGATCAAAACTCAAAAAAATATTCTGGTGTGTCTGAATTTGGTGGTCGGGTGTTTATGGGGCTTCTAATAAAGAATAAAATTAATTTATCAAATATTCTAATAAAGAATACTATACATTTAGCAAATAAACATAATCTTTAATATTAGTAACATACCCTACATTATTTATTTACGTATTTATTCATTTATTCGCTTGTGCCCAACAGGAAAAACTATACTAAGGTATAAAGAACTCAATCTTTAGGCTACAGATAATTTGATAGAAAAATATATTATAGATAAGGATACAAAAAGTATACATTAATACAAAATGTAAAATTGAAAATTTTTAGGTGAAAACAAATGACTAATTACAATTCAGTATATATTGTGCACATAATATACAGTATATACATTACATTCAGTACATATTCTGCATAAAATTCATTACATTTTTCCACAGTTGTGGATCATGGACGGTTTGTGACCTCTGCCAAGAAATGTTTTATTTTCTTTGTGGCAATTTTTTAATAATGTATTAAATAGCTAGGTTCTTTTGTTACAATCCCCCTACCCATTTTGACTTTTCAAATGTGTTTTAAGCTTCTGTCCTTCTTAGTATTTCCTCTACCTGTCCGATTAATTTCAAATTGAAACTACATCCAAAAGTTTTTATTCTTGCAACTGTTAATGTCCCATCTCCATATTTTGGGTATCCATTATGAATTTTAAATTGTAATACTTGTTTGATTATCTGGGGTTGTCCGTCTATCTGTGTGTAAATATATATGTTTTCCCCCACATTTATATCTATTTCTACTAAATTTGGAAATTTAGAGAAATTTACCATCCTTTCCAGGACATTCCAAATTTAGGACTTTATGATTATTTACCTGGGTAAAAAATGTAAATACTCTACCATACCAAAAATTGTTTTTAGATCAAACAGCAAAAAATATATTTTTCAAAGAACTACTATGTTAGGATAACATTTTTCTTAGAGGTTTCAATTTTTAGGTTCACTAAAACCAAGGTTGACAGGTTGACTATATTTTAAACACATAACAAAATGTATGTGAGTCAGGAAAATGAATTAGTTTCATTATATTCGAATGTTCCCTACAACCGATTCCACTAAAACCAGAGTTTACTGTATATAAAGGGTGTTCCAATATATTTAGGAAGTAGCTGAGGTTCGGACAGTAGACATTAAAACAACACAAAATGTTCTTATGAACAAAGGTCCAATGTTCGATGATTCCTGAGATGAGGTCTTCAAAGTTTCTGCTGGAATTGTTAATAGCCCTATTTGATACACCCCTGTTCGTGTAGCTGCAATCCTGCCTGTGTACCATCAATGCTACGTCACAAGAGGTGCAACAGGGGTGTATCGAGTAAGGATAATAATAATTCCAGCAGAAATTTGGAGGACCTTATTTCGGAACCATTGGACATTGGATATTTGTTGATAAGAACTTTTTTGTTATTTTGAGGCCTTAATTACTTCCCACAACCTGTATATACAGTGATATCTCCCTTAACGGACACCTATGAATAACGGATTCTTCTTTATAACAGACATTTTAAATTTCCCCAGCAAACTATCGCACCGAATAGTTGTGTTATCTTTTTGTATCTCCTTCCTACATTACATGAAATTTAGTTGTAAGGTTTGATATATATCAATGGCACAGTATGCCAAAGAATTATTATTTATGACAGGTTTATTTGATTTTTTCTACTTATGCGAGGTCTGCTTTCATAGTGAGTCATAAATCCTACCTGACCGGTTGACTCTCTACCCTACAACCACAATTGGTGAGTCATACACCCTACCTGACCGGTTGACTCTCTCCCCTACAACCACAATTGGTGAGTCATACACCCTACCTGACCAGTTGACTCTCTCCCCTACAGCCACAATTGGTGAGTCATACACCCTACCTGACCAGTTGACTCTCCCCCCTACAGCCACAATTGGTGAGTCATACACCCTACCTGGCCAGTTGACTCTCTCCCTTACAGCCACAATTGGTGAGTCATACACCCTACCTGACCGGTTGACTCTCTCCCCTACAACCACAATTGGTGAGTCATACACCCTACCTGAACGGTTAACTCTCTCCCCTACAACCACCATTGGTGAGTCATACACCCTACCTGACCGGTTGACTCTCTCCCCTACAACCCCAATTGGTGAGTCATACACTCTACCTGACCGGTTGACTCTCTCCCCTACAACCACAATTGGTGAGTCATACACCCTACCTGACCGGTTGACTCTCTCCCCTACAACCACAATTAGTGAGTCATACACCCTACCTGACCAGTTGACTCTCTCCCCTACAGCCACAATTGGTGAGTCATACACCCTACCTGACCGGTTGACTCTCTCCCCTACAGCCACAATTGGTGAGTCATACACCCTACCTGACCGGTTGACTCTCTCCCCTACAGCCACAATTGGTGAGTCATACACCCTACCTGACCGGTTGACTCTCTCCCCTACAACCACAATTGGTGAGTCATACACCCTACCTGACCGGTTGACTCTCTCCCCTACAACCACAATTGGTGAGTCATACACCCTACCTGACCGGTTGACTCTCTCCCCTACAACCACAATTGGTGAGTCATACACCCTACCTGACCAGTTGACTCTCTCCCCTACAGCCACAATTGGTGAGTCATACACCCTACCTGACCGGTTGACTCTCTCCCCTACAACCACAATTGGTGAGTCATACACCCTACCTGACCAGTTGACTCTCTCCCCTACAACCACAATTGGTGAGTCATACACCCTACCTGACCAGTTGACTCTCTCCCCTACAACCACAATTGGTGAGTCATACACCCTACCTGACCAGTTGACTCTCTCCCCTACAACCACAATTGGACAGTTGTTTATTGCAGCACTTTACGGACCCCTGAGAAATGAAAACATCTTAGACCATCTAAGATTCCAACTATTTGTGAGATCTTTATCAAAAATTACATTCAATCTCATCTTTACCTCATATTCTGGCAGGTGCACGTCAGCATTTGTTTCGAAACTATCACCAAGTTCAACAATGTAATGTAAATACCAAGAGCCTGGAAGATTGGGGTTAGAAGAACACGAAATACATTGCCACCAATAAAGATCCAGCTCCACAAAGGATCGTAAATACCATATCCTGAAAATATGCTGTAGGCTTGCAGTTGTAGAGAAAATGGACCACGATGTTCCATCATCTGCTTCAATTATCGGGGACAATTGTAAACAAACAAACTAATAAACCAAGGTTCAACTGGACCACATCATGACTGAAGAGTAAAGCGAGGTTTTTGAATCAGAAAATGAAACACATTCACAAAGAAATGAAGGGATCGATAAATAAGAGGAGATTTTGTTAACCTTCAATTTCCAAATGAATAAAAATTAAATATATATATATATATTAAATATATTCTACCTCATGGTGGTGTGCAAAAACTAAATATTGCTCATAAATATTATTTGTTTGGCAAACCATGCCTTGAATATTTAGCGATAAATAAAATCGTTATTTTTCAAACACTAGAATAATTAAATATCATGCAACGTAGGAAGAGAGATACGACCAAGTAATCTCAGAGAAATTCTATCATTGGTGCATAGTGACACAATACTTGTAAGAAAGCTACTCAAGCGGAACCGGGAGAGATGTGCTACCGCGCATCCTATCTTTCCACCCTCTGGCATCAACCGGAGAGATGTGCTACCGCGCATCCTATCTTTCCACCCTCTGGCATCAACCGGAGAGATGTGCTACCGCGCATCCTATCTTTCCACCCTCTGGCATCAACCGGAGAGATGTGCTACCGCGCATCCTATCTTTCCACCCTCTGGCATCAACCGGAGAGATGTGCTACTGCTCAACTAATTTCGCACATCCTATCTTTCCACCCTCTGGCATCAACCACCAATGAAACTATCAAGGCATTACTAACACTCCTTTCGAGAAACACGTGGTTTAATCATATCATATTTTCTGACTTTGGGTGTGTTCGGGTATTCTTGCTTCTTTTCAACCACATTTCATGGTCAGTCTTATCGCAAAATGGACGGAGAAAAAACAATTTTATCAACGTGCAAGCAAAGTCACACATTTGATAAAAATTTTAAGAAATTCTGAATAGCAAGATGCATCATTTCCCACAATTCAAAATAATGTATCGGCAAACCATAGCTCATACATTGATAGTGCTAGTATACTTTTACAATAATGTATAGGCAAACAATAGCTTATACATTGATAGTGCTAGTATACTTTTACAATAATGTATAGGCAAACTATAGCTCATACATTGATAGTGCTAGTATACTTTTACAGTAATGTATAGGCAAACTATAGCTCATACATTGATAGTGCTAGTATACTTTTACAATAATGTATAGGCAAACTATAGCTCATACATTGATAGTATAATGTAGCATTTTCTCTAATCAAACTATGTTGCACAGTTTCTGAGAAAATTGTACCCATATTAACACACACTCATGGTCTAACGTGCAACTCTCGCAGTAGACTAGACTGCCGACGACGGGAAGATCGAGGTTCGAATTTCGGTCAGATGTATTAAAGGTGGTTTTCCAAAATGGTTTTCCACCCCCCTCCATTAAAATTTGAGTACATTTCCTCTAAATAGCCCATAACTTAAACCATTAGTGTAATTTGTGCATAAGCGTATAGCCCTAACGGGTTTTAGTAAGACGTGGTGCTAAAAAACAAAACAAACAAAAACAGCCTGTAGAGTATAGGAAAATGTGTCCCCCTAACTCTCCTTCAATTGCTCGACTTTTCTACAGATGAACAAAACTCCCAGACAGCGCAAACATGTACAAACTTGACATTGGTTCTTAATATGAAACTGTTCCATGGGAGCAGCCAAGGTTCTCACATTTGGAGGTTACGTTCATTGCAAAGTGCAAAGTGAAAAAAAAAAAATCTCTGTTGACCAAAAAATATTACAACTCAATCGTATATTATATTCTGAAAATTGAAAAATAACACCTGGACACGGGAATTGACCCCGGAACCTTTGGCTTAGTGCACTGAGCTATCCAGGAGTCGTCCTGTGCCCTGGGTCATTTTTCACTCATATTTTAAGGCTAAGTCTATGATGGACGTGCAGAAATCGTCAGCTTTATTAACGAGCCATCAGATAACTCAGCCATCTTCGACTCGGTAGTTGGCTTATTACAATTACAATTCGTACCATTATTATTATTATTATTATTATTACTATGTGGATACATATTAAGACATACTATGCCAAAGGTCCCGGGTTCGATTCCCGTGTCCAGGTGTCATTTTTAAATTTTCAGAATATGATATCTAGATGGAGAATTCCTCTCTAAAATGTAGAATAATAGCTTCGGCTATTTGATTCTTAATCGTATATTGTCTTAGTTAATATATAGTAGTGCAAAACATAATATAAAAAAAGTAAACTACCCTTAAATAAGTTCTCCTTAGAGAAACTTAGATTATATTTTGAGAAATATCAGATCATTTTTCGGATACATATTTTGAGCAACGTTACTAAGACAATTTTTTATTTATTTTAGTAAGTCCTTCATAGTAAGCCAATCGCAGCTTCAAATAGATTTATTTATGTAGATATCTATTTAGATAAACCAACACACATTTTTAATATCAGACATCCCCCATACACTCATTTTATTTTAAACCAAATTGTTAAAACCAATTCTGAACAATTTTAAATTTCCAAAAAGCAGTCATCTGTTAACTATAATCAAGATCACAGCCTCACTTTCTAATATGCTCATGTAAAATATATCTCATATATATATATAATATAATATATATAGAGAGAGAGAGAGAGAGAGAGAAAGAGCTTAAACTAAGATCATAAAACTATTTAGGCTGTAACGTCAGGTACAAACAGACATCGGGACTAACAGAACTGTAGTACAAACAAACATATATCAAGTATACAAACATTGGGGAAACATAACTATAGTACAGATAAACAGAATTGTAGTACAAACAAACATATATCAAGTATACAAACATCGGGGAAACATAACTATAGTACAGATAAACAGAACTATAGTACAAACAAACACATATCAAGTATACAAACATTGGGGAAAACATAACTATAGTACAGATAAACAGAACTATAGTACAAACAAACATATATCAGTATACAAACATCGGGGAAACATAACTATAGTACAGATAAACAGAACTATAGTACAAACAAACACATATCAAGTATACAAACATTGGGGGAACATAACTATAGTACAGATAAACAGAACTATAGTACAAACAAACACGCATAGGGACACTCATTAGAGTTTTTTAGAGTTCATGGATCCATGAAACGTCAAGAACTCAACAAATGTTAGTAGCAACAATAACATACTTGCACATCTGCAGCTCTGTCCCATGGGTTGGTTGGAGAGTCTCTGAAACATCTGCAGCTGTGTCCCATGGGTTAGTTGGAGAGTCTCTGAAACATCTGCAGCTCTGTCCCATGGGCTGGTTGGAGAGTATGTGAAACATCTGCAGCTGTGTCCCATTGGTTAGTTGGAGAGTCTCTGAAACATCTGCAGCTGTGTCCCATGGGTTGATCGGAGAGTCTCTGAAACATCTGCAGCTGTGTCCCATGGGTTAGTCGGAGAGTCTCTGAAACATCTGCAGCTGTGTCCCATGGGTTAGTCGGAGAGTCTCTGAAACATCTGCAGCTGTGTCCCATGGGTTAGTCGGAGAGTCTCTGAAACATCTGCAGCTGTGTCCCATGGGTTGGTCGGAGAGTCTCTGAAACATCTGCAGCTGTGTCCCAGGGGTTAGTCGGAGAGTCTCGCTATTCACTGATTTGACGATAGCGGAAGGTCAGGAGTCACATCACACAAGTTTGTTTTTATATCACCATAAATAATTTCACAATCCTTTTACATATAAATAGAGGTGAACTTTCTTTAAATTCCACCTTCCTCATCCTTAGCCAATTAGTTTAGATATTAGGACAACCAGAATGGCAGTAGAACATGGTGCAAAAAATAGTTCAAGTAAAAGAAAGAATGTAAAATATTATAAAATGACCATAGCACATGAACATTAATAATAACAAGTTTTATGTGACGCTTATCCAATTTTCGACTTCTTTGTTACATAGCCTGTTTTATCTGATCAACGCATTGATTTATAATTTGGTTGATTCATTTATGTCAGCGCACTCTACACCTGCTGGGCTTGAATTTAATCAAGCCATTGAACTGATTTTAATCTAGCACAATAATGTTCTCACACTAAACAACTTTATATATATGTATATATAATTTAAATTAAATAAACTTAAATCTATATGAAGCAAAGAAAGCGTTACCAGGTTAGCCATGCACTGTATTGAGTGGTTACCCCGGGCAAAGCCGGGTACTTCGGATATCTTATAGCAAATAACAAAAGATGAAATAACAGTAAACATTAAAAAAAAATTGTGTATTTATAACGGTCTAGTATTAAAGTCAATCTTTCAGCATTAAGGTCTAATGTTTCTTCAAAGCGATCCAAAATTTTATGTTCACACTACAGTAATGAATAACAGGGGTAAGACGAAAAATTCGACAATTTTCTTAAAATAAAATGAAAGAAACGTCTTCTAACACCAATGCAAAAAAAGAAAATATATACAAATGAAAACCTGATAGTTCCAGGATCCTAATATTACTATATAATTTTCCACCGCAAATTTTTACTTATATTCGAACCCCATCATATTGTCGGTGTTCATTATTTATAAAAATTCAACTGGCAGTAACTAAAAATATGTGATTTATAAATCTATTAATTTATTCTTCCCTTACTTTCAAGGTCATAATAATTATCACTCTGTTATCCTCTGTGTCCTGGATTGTTGACCAGTTTGATGAAATGTCGATTGATCTAATTGCAGTTATGGTTGTAACTACATTTTTCCAATTTGTCGTAATGTCGTAATTTTTTTAGTGATGATGTTGCCGATTTTTACTTTGAAATAACCACATTAAGATAAAATATGCTAGTGATGTTGTCCACTAATATTATTATGAAATATTTATAAATAAGTATCCCCATTCCAACTGTATCTTATCACTGTCGAAATAGTCGTTAGTGTGAATTGTCCACAACTATCCGGTTCCAATCGACGTCACAAGTGGACAAGTTCCAAAGACAACTCAACGTGCAATCAAATAAGGTACAGTAGCTATAGGTTTGGATGATTGTAAATTGCCTTTAGACAGCAGTTGGGATTGAACCAGAGTCCCTATGCGTATAGTTTGTCCACGGGTTGTTTAAGGTCTGCCTGAGTCAGCCAAACATTTTCCCATAGGAACTGGTCAAGATGCTGCATTAGCAACTCCACTCTAAACCCAAACAAGGAGTTCCTTTACCTGCAAAGGTGTTTGTATTTAAATCAAGTGACCGCTCTACTTCAGTAACTAGATCATGACCATACACAAATTGATCCTTACGATAAAAAACTGTTTCATCTACCTGTCCCACCATTTTATTACATACAATAAAATACACTTTCAATAAAATATAGTTTAAAGTTCACGAAAGTAGATATTTAAAGAGTGAGCATCTACCCTTTTTTACCTGAGTATGTAAGCCTGTACCTGAATGTAATATTGAACAGTATTTTGTGAGAAACGAGAACTGGTTCAAACAATAAAGAAAATTAAACATTTGTAATGACACCGAAGGCGAGAAACTGGGAACTAACTGGTAGGTGACTAGATCTACCTGGACTTTATTTGAAATATTTAGGACCCGCCTTTTAAACAATAATATTAAACACCCACAGTGGTGGTCATGGAGTCTAAGGCTTCTAGCTCAGAAGCTCAACTGTCACCCGGCTGTACAGAGTTATAGGGTTGTACCACATTGTTAGTTATAACTTTGTCTTACAAAAAAAAAGTGTAAGACGTAACAATAATGCTTTAAGATGTTAAATCTATGGTGTAAAAAGTATTAGTTTAAAAACTACACTAACCTGATTATGGCTAGTATCAGCACACAACGTACAGTAGACTTAACCTAAATAACACCCCCAACAATATATCTGATACCAGCGCCATGAGTGTAACAGCTGTGTGTGAACTGTTACTTATTTTAGGTCTTGTACAGGTCACCCCTTTCTAGAATTAATAACTCTAACTGACCTCTTACAGCTGTAGATTTAATACAAAGATAAATTATAGACTTTAGAGAATAAGATGACAATGCTTACATTTTTGACATAAGTAATCACTTTTAACAATAATAGGTCTTACAGTGTGGGATACATTTTATTTGTTTGTCTCAAACAATTGCCTACTGTATAAGCGAAAAGTTAATCAACCCGTGTTTATTTTAAATATTGATACGCACTAATCTGTAAGTTGTACAAACCCCCGAATTTATGAAATATATAGCCTCCATTTAATTAAAATTTCAGCCAGCTTTCCTTGCATGGTTTGACTAATGCGTAGCTTATAGGGTAGCCAGCCATCGAGGCAGGATTGCTAGTCTTCACAGTAAACGATGCGTATATTCGAGTAGGATGTTCGTTTTAATTCTGTTTGAAAAGGGGAGAAAATATGCCAAATATTAATTATATCTCTGTATGATCCAAATACAATGCAGGTAGGTATGATATGAGCACTGGTTGTGTAGGACATCAGACTCACAATATATCGGATATATGGTAGGTAAAAGTTATAATATAAGCGGGCGTACTAAGTATAACACTATGCAGAATATGATTACGCTTTCACATAAATGCACAGCAATAACGTATATCCCAACCCAATAGTAGTTAAACGTTATGTTAAACTTTTAATAATCCTTGTGTTAGACTTAAGAAAACAGCAGCATATAACTAGAAGGCTGATATAAAAATTCCCTAGTGCATCCAGCCTGGAATCATCATCTGGTACTAATTTACAACCTGAAACCATTCTCCAATAATTATATTAAGACGTTTAGTAAAATGTTACTAAATGAGAACCTTAGACTGATGAACAAGCCCAGCCCTCACACATCTGTTAACTAATACAAAGTCATAGTACTAGAATATACAGTCATAATACCAGAGTAATGTAATATCTGGCTCTCAACTACTAAATACACAGGCTTAGTAACATACCAGGAAATTATAAATATTGTCAGAAATGGGGAACATTATTTAATTTTATATTTAGAAAAATAACAATAAAATTAAGCGTTTCCCTTGGTTAAACCGCTAAAGCATTTCCTTACTGACCCAGTAATCCCAGGATCGCTGACCGGAGAGGCTGGAGAAATTATTTAATTTTATTTTAGTTTGTTAACGGGTGAACTGATGTTCCTAAAAGTGATTTAGAGTAAACCTTTTATAAACACCATTAAATTATAAATACACTAAAACTAAATTTCTGAAACTACGCCATTTAAGTGGTAAAAAAATCTTGTAACTTGTTCTCCCTTGATTAAAGATCTATGTTATGTCAGTGCAACAGCTTATTTTGAGAGTGCACTTTAGTTTGTTAAACAGTGGAAAAAATATATTTAAAAAATATATTTATTAATGAATTTAGTTTTACTCCATTTTAAAGTGCAAACAATTAAACCTATGGATAAATATAATGAAATAAATGCTTACAAGACCTAAATATGATGATGGTAAGTATCTTCTATTTTTCCCATGCTTTTTTTATAATCTTTCCCAAGTTTGATATTGCGACCCAACCCCTTCATTTCACGTAACTGACCGTTAATAAATATAAAGGAGAGCACTTCCTTGCAGACCAAATGACCACTGCCCCGATTGTTACATATAATACGACCCAACCTTCAATTAAATTGACCAGTGGTTACATTAGGGTCCGTTGGCTACCTTCAAAGATCGTCTTCCAAAAAGGGTTGTCCTTCGAGGATCTATATTTTACCTGAGATAAAAAAACTTTTACCTACGATAAGGCAATTGTTATGCATTCTCAAGGAACTGTTGAAGGGTTCAAATATTTTTTATGTGAGCTGACCATTGGATAGTGAATGATTTTCCTGGTCTAATTCTCACGACATGCTTTGGATGACCATCAAAAGTTTCATATAAATTCAAGCGTTCCTATATTTTTTATGTGCGAGGTGATCTAATTGTTCCAAATGCACAGGTCTGTCATGGACCTTTCTTTGAGATATAAAATTGACCAGCAGTTTGTTGAAAGGGGGAGAAAACATAAGAGTTTGTTGATTTACATTCCTGGCCTCCGAGTAACCGCTTAAAAGGTTCACAGTCCCTCTCAGACATTGGTTTTTTAAACTTCCAAGATATCATGTGAGAAAATATGTTTGATGCCATTCTCTTGGCGAAACGGTTCTATTTCTTTTGTAATCATTTACGTAGGTAGTAGATACCTAGGGTGTACAATATACAATCTTGTTTGTATCAAATAAATTGAGCCAAATAATAATAATAATATAATATCGTCTTCATTTGGGTGAAGTTAGGGCTAGCGCCCTTTCTTACACTTAACCCCTTATTAACAAAGAATGTACGTTGTGCTAGAAATTGATTTATAATATCGGTACCAAAATAATAAAAAACGAAAATGTTGCCAACATACATAAATGTACATTTATGGACATATTAAAATAAAATAAATGAGGAAAGTAGAAATAAATAAAGAATAGAGAGAGAAAACAAAAACAAAGAGAAACATCAAGTTACACAATCATACCACGCACAAATTCACACCACTATACTAGGCATTAATGTTGGATACATCATAATAATAGTAATAATTTACCTTCCACACACATTCCTACTGTATCCGTACAGTTCCTCGTGACCGAGACAGACCTTGAGCAACAATGAGTAGACGATTAATGATTAATGATACAATGATTAATTATCTCGTTTCTCAAATAGTTACGCAGATAATTATGGTCAAAATTGTAAATGTATGCTTATGTAAAGTATCTTTAAAGTGATTTTCATGGGAAATCGATGATTGTCATTTCGTTTGTAATGTTAAACAATGTCACGATACAAAACATAATAAACAATTGTTAGAACAAAATTTTAGAAAATCGATCTAATCTCCTTTTTCCCTTCAGTAAACAATCCTTAATTTTAGGATTGGATAACTAATTCCAAAGCAAATCCTTGGGGGGACGTTAGGAGAACTCTAGATACAAATTCATAGCCAGATCGGTGGAATGGTTTCGATTCTAGTCCGAAATACACACAAACAGACTTATACACAACAAAATGTTTGATCTCATAGTAAAACATGTTTTATCTACTTTTTAAATATTTATTAAATTAATGTAATTACCATTCGGTAATATCTTCAATCACATTTGTTATAGATAGATACGTATTCTTAGGACTTCTTTCTAATAGTATAAAATACACGGTGATAGTTGTAACTAGAGCTTAGCTTAGTTTTTAACTGAATTATAATAAAAATTTACTCACTCAAAGGAAAAAAAGAATTTAGAATAGATTCACTTCTTTAAAGATTGAGATTTTAGGAGCTACAAACTGACTAATTCTTACAAAGTTAGAAGAGTGACAACAATATAGTGTGTAGGGCATCACCAGAAGATATTTCGGCTCTTCTTCTTCTTTGGTCAACTGTTAGGTCAGTTGGCAGCGGACCTTCGTTCTTACCTTCTTATTGCTTTCATTTCATGATAGTTCTTATAGCCAGCGTCTTCTCACCTGATTTAAGAATCTTTCCCTTGATGTTCTCAGAGCGAACGCTGACCACCAACTGGCCAGGAGTGCTGACTGAGAGAGTAGGCAAGCAAACATCTGATCCATCATGTCCAAAATATGTCATATGTCACATTACTCATTAGCATGGCCTTGAACAGCATAAGGTTGAAAAGAAGAGAGGTTTGAAGGTTTTTTCACAAAGCAGGGAGTCTGTTATGCCAACTTGACTGCGATTGCTAGCCACTTCGCCCACTTCACTAGAGAGAGTTTACTTACACACTGTTTGACTTTAAAGAGGGCGTAACTTTAAAACTATGGGTTATAGAACAATTCTGAGACCAGTTTCGAAATCAGCGGAAAAAATACGTATAGATCACCCTTGAGTTTCCTTGGGACAAAATCTTTGTTGATAAGTGTAATAGGTATCTGAAAATTAAAATTATGGATAATTTGAGGGTGTCTTGGCAAACTCTTTTTTGGATGACATTCGGATAGAGTCACGTCAGAACAAGTGTTTATTATAATCAAGGGTAGTTTATTGAAATAAAATTTATTCCAAGCTATAATTAAACGATAATTAATTTTGATGGTAGTTTACTAATGGTTGAATATTATTTAAAACAGTATAAACAGGGGTGGTTATAATAAATTGAATAATATATTTTTATTTCAAACTAAACAATTATTTGGGCGTTGTTTACTAAAGACTAGATTTTTTTTAAAAAGTTTTGATTAAGTGTTTATTATAATTAACAAAATAATGTGTTTATTGATGATAGTGTTTTAAAATACCACAATGCCATAATTTTCTGCGACCCCTGCACTTATGAAATACTTTGAATAGTTCATCTTAAATACATCAGAAAACAAACCATTTAAAAATAATTTTTGAGCTTCAAAAGCACTCTAGCACTGTTTGAAAGTATTTAAACACCCATTGTCACCGCTACAAAATGCTGCATATTTACAAAAGCGACTAGATCTGCAACAGTCATCATCCTGTACATGAAGGATATATGTAAGACTCGACCGTTAACTGAGGACGCCCGATTAATGTCGAGCTTTTAAATATAGATATCAAGAACAGGCTAACGCTTCACAGTGAGGGGTATGCTATCATAAAGTACACATGCAAAGATCATTACTTTGGACGTGCTACATGTCTCAGATTCCCTGGATATTATTTTATCTCATTGTAGCATTATCTACGATAGCTACAAACAATATCTCAACTTACCTAGCCGCCCCTCCATTCAACGACATGGTCCGCGCACCACACCGAACATGTTTATGCTTGTCAAGAAATGAATGCACTAAAAGTGGGAGTGACTCTTGTCGAACTGGCAACCCCTGCTGGCAAGGCTTACAACTTCTTCCCCCTCCCTCTTTCGTGGAGAGCAATTTCATGTCCATATAGGGAGATTTTTTGGATTCTACACTCCCCATTAGTCCTTCCCTATAATACGTGAGTGTGATGACGTTGTGTGTATATTGAGGTAATTTAGAAGGGAAAGAGGTACTCAGTTCTACAGGGTTTTATGGATTAGCCGTGCACTATTATATAGTTTTTTCTTCTAAATTATCGTTATGACATTAAAATATTAATATTTATAGATTCCACTTTTAATATTTATCTTATAGCTCTAATTGGACCCTTCTGGCTGTCCGAGATGTCTGCCTCATTTGACATAGGTATATTTTTTTAACATTTAAAATATTTATTTAAATAATAGATTTTATTTAAATATTCGGAGAAATTAGTTATATCTAACGCTCGTGCACTATTACCATTCTTGGCCTTCTCTGGGAAGAAGGAAATGTTCAAATTTTGTTTATTTATGCCAGCGTAGGCTGTTGTAGGTAGTCTCGACTAAACATGTATGTTGTGAATATTAAAATCTATTTTACTATTTTATTAAAGAAAGATTTGGACCTTTTTTTATATAGATTGCAAGTATTTGTCTGTTTTTGCATCTTCTCCTGAAAATGACCTATTATATTTACTGTTTGGATCAAGCCTTAAGTGGCGGGCGAGGATTGATTAGGCCCTACATTATTCATGTTATAGATAGAAGATAATCTTTTTATTTCAATTTTTAAAGATTGCAATTGCTGGAACATTTAGATCCTTCTGTTCTTTAACTATTTCACGATGGATTAGAGTTCATACTTATGCATTATTATTGATGGTAATTAATAAGGAAGGTATTTAATATTATAATTGATTGCTAGTTGCCCATTAGCCAATTTATACAATACTTAATACGATACAATTAATTAAGGATTTGCGCCATGCTAACCAGATTCTCTCGCAAACTAAACTATGGACGCACTATATTGTTTGTATCTAGCCTTGGTCGTGCCCTAAACTGTTCTTCTGTTATATTTAGGCTAAGTAAATTTTATTGTGCCACTGAAATATTGAGATTTCTTTTTGTCGTTGTACACTATATCGCCTAAATAATCAGTCTAATATTTTTAAATTCAAGCAATACTGAATATCAAACTAAGCTGTTGCGTTGTATTTTTTATAGAATGGGGTGTGGGGAGATTTGCAGACATTCGCGGATCTGATGGTCTTTGGTATCTACCTAGAGGAATTGACCGCAAATTGTTGTTAATTGCTGGCCAATAAGAGATCAGATTTGTAAGAAAGAATAATTAGCATTTAAAAGCAAAAAAACAACAACAAAATAGCATCATGCAAAATTGCTTTGAAATGGGAATTATGTAATAAATTGGTGTTTTTCATATGATAAATTATAATTTTTCCATGAACAAAATTGGGGATTATTAATTTTTTGTTTTATAAATGCTAAACGGCAAATATTATAGTGATTAAAGGTGATTTTCTTGTTGCAATATTATTGTATAACACCTTGGCTCAGTTGGTAGCAATATTACCTTATGATCTAGGTGGCCCGTGTTTGAATCCCGGTAGGACCAGTTACAAAAGAGTTTGCCCTAAAAAATAAGTTTTCGAGTATGTTGTTAAGTATTTGCAAAGTTTACACCTCTAATCAGGCCTATATCCACGGTAGAAGAAGATGAAGCCCCTCACTGACGAGTCAAGCTGGAGAGTGATGTTTGGTGCTCTATGGAGAGTCCTCTGGATGTCCCTCACTGTCGATCCAAGTTGGAGAGTGATGTTTGGTGCTCTATGGAAAGTCCTTCTCTGGATGTCCCTCGTTGTCGAGTCAAGATGGAGAGTGATGTTTGGTGCTCTATGGAAAGTCCTTCTCTGGATGTCCCTCGTTGTCGAGTCAAGATGGAGAGTGATGTTTGGTGCTCTATGGAGAGTCCTTCTCTGGATGTCCCTCGTTGTCGAGTCAAGATGGAGAGTGATGTTTGGTGCTCTATGGAAAGTCCTTCTCTGGATGTCCCTCGTTGTCGAGTCAAGATGGAGAGTGATGTTTGGTGCTCTATGGAGAGTCCTTCTCTGGATGTCCCTCGTTGTCGAGTCAAGATGGAGAGTGATGTTTGGTGCTCTATGGAAAGTCCTTCTCTGGATGTCCCTCGTTGTCGAGTCAAGATGGAGAGTGATGTTTGGTGCTCTATGGAGAGTCCTTCTCTGGATGTCCCTCGTTGTCGAGTCAAGTTGGAGAGTGATGTTTGGTGCTCTATGGAGAGTCCTCTGGATATCCCTCGTTGTCGAGCCAAATAGGGAAGTGGGAATGTAGGGGATTGTATAATTCTCTTTTTTAGGAGTCCTGGGGTGGAGTTTGTCGCGTTGATTATATGGGTTTTGGTATTGATATTATTGATCTGTATAAAATACGCTAATTTGTTAAAATTCATTATTTATTAATTTAAATTAATTTTATTCGGAATAATTTTATTGGCTCACACGATACGGCAGCTTAACGCGCCGTAGACCATTCCTCTGTAAGGTTATGGAACAACTAGCTAAATAATCATTTTTTGAGTATATCGTTCAGAAAAAAATCATTCTTGTACGTTCTTTGTGCCTTTCTTTCTCCATTGGTTCTAGAATAGAGGGAGAGAGATAGAGTGTGTTTTCGAATCTAGGTTACACAAGTATTTGCAATAAAGGTGTGGGGACGTTTTAAACAATGGGAAATATAAGCTGACGTCAGAGAGTCGTAGTAAACAATAAATAAATAATTGATCGCCTAAGTGTGTGAGGAGATTTACTAGCACATCTAGACACTTTTAGTTTTATATTCTGAAATTATTCATTAATTTGATATATGTTAAAGTTGGGAATAATTGGTTTAGATTATTGTGAAATGAAAATCTATTACTCTACAAAGAACAAGTGCCTACGGATGTAATGTTCACACCCCCCACGCCCATAACGCCTCCAGTGACAGTCGGGGACATTTTACGGCCCTGGATCAGCTTGATGTCTCCAAAGGGGCAAGCATCTTTTTATTTCTTTATAGTGACTAAACTTTTGATAGATAATATCAGAAATTACAAAATAAATAGGTTGAGATAGAATATTTTGACTAAAGTGTTTAGTAAACCTCTATAATAGAATAATAATAGATTGAAACAATTGTCAAATTGAATGGTATATACATTTAATGATAAATCTTTTAACATTGCGTGAAATAAACAAGTTTTAAAAAAATATCGAAAATCTGGTTGTTAAGCACCCGATTGCTCCACCACTATAGTAAGCATGGAACCCACCCCCAGAAAAATTATTAATCAAACTAGCATTTTAAGTTCGGGGAGTATTGAGGTAATTTATATTATAAATTACTTGATTTAAAAAATATATTCACTGAATCTTCTACTTTTGTTACAGATAAGATGGAGACGGCTGCTACGAACCCTGTTACATCAAACACCATCGAAACTGACGCCATTTGTGGAGACACCCTGATGACGTCAGGGTGCAGGGACCCCTTGAAGGAAATCATTGTGATGGCAGGCCCATCAACAATATCTCAGCCTTATTCCCTTCGAACTAGTGACCCAATTGATCAAATGGGTGGAAGCTTGGCTAGAGGCATCTCTTTTCGTATCGTCAAGGAAAGAATCAAACAATTGAGGTGCTTTTGTTACGTGGGCCGTGAGATGGTTATACGATTGAGGATGCCATAGACTGATCGTGACATTCAGAGCTGGTTTGAGGAATAAATAAATGCTTTGTTTGGCCATCTCCAAGATCATGGAGTCAGTGCTGAGGCTAAAGAAGGGCTATTATTAAACAGCGCAGACCCGTCGTCAAGACCTATTTTTGTGTCATTCAGACACGCAGATAAGCTTGACTCAAGAGTTTTGCTGGATAATGTAGAAAAAGTGCTACAAATCAATGCAACGTTCCTCACATCTCCTTCTATGTATGTCACGTTGCACCACTTAAAATATCCTTAGGGAGTGGTAAGCATAAATGTGATATAATCTCCCCTACTCTCACATACAGCCAACAAAACAGAAGAATCATTATGATTCAAAATGGAAATGACACACTTTAACTTTCTCGTGCATTAGTCGTTGCCAAAACTGTATGTGATGTTAAACGAGAACCGGGATCCATAGACACGAACAGTTTTAAACAAATAAAACCATGTCACAATATCCAAAAAATCAGAGCAGAAGATTTATGCCGTGATGCAAGTGTGAATCTTTTGAAAGGTGCTGGAGTCACTGAACTGAAACAATTTAAATCATATCTCTACAAGTAGAAAATTACGGTATTCCGGGAACGTGGGGGAAGGGAAGTCCTTTACGAGGGGCAGGGCCCTCCCACACATTTATTTAAGGGTACATATATTTGTACTTTCACGAAGATTTGAAAAACATATGCTGGAGGTTAAATAGTGGACTCCATATCTCTTAATAAACGGCGGGAAAATCATGTCCTTGTTTTACGGCCGTTTACATTTTATTGACTAGCTGAAATTTTTACCCATGGCGTTGTACAGGATGCCCAAAACATTTGGCTTGGCCCATTTTTTCAATAAGGAAAAAAGTGGGGTGCAGGGGTCCCTTGCCAAATCAGTGTTCAAAGAAATCTATATCTTAGATTTCAACCATGAGCTGGAAAAGTATTGAGGGAAAGACGTAGAGATCCTGTGGAAGGCCTGCCTAAAATTTAGAGACGTGCTTATGGCAAAATTAGAGGTGAATCCTTTCAGAGAAGTGTGTATATCGCTGGTGCCGCCGTGTTGGTTTATCGCTGGGGTCACCTTAATGAGAATGCCATCAGTATAGTCCCTAATAGTGGCTACCGGTACGCAGTTCAGCAGTCGTATGTCATCGTACAATGGCTCAGCCTGAAAGCCCACCAGCGACAAGTCTCTATTCTTCATGCTGTACTGTCAACGCATGTGAGGAATATGTTTTAAGGTGACACTTATACGGCATTGTTAGGCTGGGGATACCAACACCGTCTACCAGTTTTCTGCTGTTATTGTCATGGGTGCCCCTTGTGATATCCTGACAGGACCCCCCCCTATCAAACACAGCCACCACGATCCCATAGAGACACCTTAGGGAGCATCCATGTCCTGCGTCGAAAAGTATAATAATACTAGATATGCAGTTGTCGAAATGTGGGAGTGTTTGTTTAATGCAATGAAACGCACCAACAAGGAATTGAGACTTTTTGTGCTTCAAAACAAGGTGTACAGCAAGGATACCCTCAAGTCCATGGATGTATTCTTTGGTGGACGCACTAATTGTATCAAGCTTTTACACGAAGTAGACCTTTCTCGTGGAGAAACTATAGAGTACTTAGATGTGTGTTCATTGTATCCTTACGTTTGCAAGTACAAGAAATACACCATCGGTAACCCCAAGATTCACTTGGAACCAAATTATTGTCTGTCCATAGATCAATTATAAGGCATAGCCAAATTTTCCGTGACACCTCCGCGAAATTTATTCACGTCCATATTACAGACACGGATGCATGACAAACTCATGTATATTCTATGCCGGAAAAACCACGGAGAATGTCAGCATGACGACAAGAAATATCGTTGGCTGACAGGCGTCTGGTTTATTAACGAGATCCACAAAACCGTTGACCAAAGCTACAGTGTTGATGCAGTGCACGAAGTTTGGGAGTACATTGTATCTGTGTACGATCGTCAGACCCGTTCTGGTGGATTCTTTCATGGGTACATTGATAATTTTCTAAAAACTTTAAAAAAGCACGTGGGTGGCTAGAATGGTGTACTTCACAAGATGTAAAGTTAGCCTACATCAAAATTATGAGAAAACGGAAGGTGTTAAACTTGATTTTGATTCTTTTTGTAAAAAACCTGGTCTCCGCACACTGGCTAAACTATTTTTAAATTCACTATGGCGAAAATTTGGGCAAAGAGTTGATTTAACACACGTGGCCGTTGTCAACGACTATCAGGGAGTTCACAAGTACCTGTTAGACCTATACATCACCGTGGATAGCGTCATTGACGTTAATGAAGAAGTTGTGTTTCTTAATTATAGGGATGAGAGTAACTCTTTGCATCCTAAGCCTAACATGAGTGTAGCTGTGCCATGCTACAAGACTGTTATGGCTAGGTTACACATAAACGGCATTCTTGATATATTGGGGGACCGCATTTTGTAACATGATATGGATAGCTTCCTATTCACGAAACGCCATGATTATTGGATTCTACTGACGGGATACTTTTTGGTTGATCTTACCGACAAGGTTCAGAATTACAGTCCAGGAAGCTAGAAAAGCCCCCTTTTTATCTCTTGGTCCTAAGAACTATGCATACCGAGTTTGCATTGGTGGAGATCCTACTAAAACAAAAACGGTGTGCAATGTTCACGGGATCACCATAAACTATGGCAACCATAACGAAGCAAAAAGTGAGACGGTGGATCTTTTAGGGTATCGACATGGTAATGTATTTAGCAAAGAGAAATACCTTTTAAACAACACCGAACTCAGAGTCAATTTAGTCCATTCTAGACATGGGTTTAGTCTAGTGGCTGCCCCTGAGTTCACATACTTTAAGGTTCACATAGTTAAAGCCTATTATCTAGTGAAACGTGTCAAAGTAGGACCTTCAATTTTGTTGGCACATTCCGAAGGAATACACGTCAGTCACACCAAGTATCCAATTACCCGCATAGAAGTAAAAGAACTTATTATTCCTATGAGTATGCAAGGGAAATCACTTGACAGCGTATTCACGTGACCGTTACTCAAAATATGCATCATGGGATTCGTATACAATGCTGCGTTCAATGGAGACACCACCAAGAATCCATTCAGTTTTCAAACCAATCTCATGAACTTTTTCTTATTTTACGTGAACGGCCAATAAATGCCGAAGAAACCATTACTGCCCAATTTTTCAAACGGCAATCATGCCATATCCTACCACACACTGTTTTCAGGAACGGGTATCCATTTCATGAACGAAGGTAGTGACATCACGCGGGAAACCTTCCCTTAGGGATATCATCTAATGGCTTTCGATCTCACGCTTAATCTGTCTGCTCACATGACGTCTTATTGGAATATGACGCAGCATGGCTCTCTGAGCATCAAAGTGACCTTCATGAGGGCACTCACTGAAACCGTCAACTGTATCGTGTACGGGGAGTTTACCAACATCATCACCATTGAGAAAGACGGAAATGTCGTGAATGATTTTTGGAGTTAATATAAGTGATTTCCCTCCCCTTATCCCGGTCATTTAATACAAGGACATCATTGTAGTTTTCCAGATTTTCATCAACGACAGCAAAGAGTTTATCGCAAGGAATTGAGTGTTTTATCTGAATGCAGTACATTACTTCAACATTGGGTGTTAAAACCCCATTTTGACATCGAGGAACATTCCGCCGCTGCTAAAAAGCAAACCGTCTATATTGTCAACAAACTTCACGGTATTCCCTGAGATAGCGGCGATGTGGATTACAGCCTGCTCAAATCTCTCATCTCCCATGCTACAATGCTTGCAGAAACCATCTACGTCAAGGGAGCAGAAAAGAATAAGTTTCTAGCCAAATACATGCCTACGCCTGTCGTAAATCTTTACGACAGAGTTTGTTCGTCTTTGAAAACACTTACAATGAGCCACACCATGTGCATGGCACATAGTTCTGTATGGAATTTATGTTCAGCCTCCCTCGTTTGGGGACTTAGAGTTTGGATTATTGAAGATGGGCACACACACCACATGACGTGTGCTTCCGTTCTATAACTTTAGGTGTTTTCTCCGCTGATCAATTGCCAACAAGAATAGCGCACCCTACACCTCTCTTCATCAACACAGATCCACACTACAAGCCCAGGACGCATTGGGGTACCATCTTTATCGACAATAACGGTGTGGGAGAATACTTTATCATTTATGGTTTTCCATCCCGCATGAAGTAACATTTGGTATCAATACACAAAAACGTTTCCCGCTGGTCTCATAAAATGATACAAATTCAAAACATAGCCTCTGACGTTTGCGACCATTACTGCCTGATGTACATTCCAATAAATACTTTTATAGCCTTATTCTCTCCCATTAATCATCCATACAAAGACGCTAAATTGTTTAGCTATTACAACACAATTTTCAAGAGGTCAGCGTGCTGCCACCCCTCTAGATTCTGCGTCCAATCGCCGTGAGCTTTGTCATTCCTCATTGGCTATAAAAGAGGATCCCGACGGCATGCCAGGCATAATCACGCTAGTAGTCGAAGCGATCAAACATCATGAAAGGTTTAGACGTTTGCACCCACAAAGCAAAGCCGGTAAAGCCGCTCTACATCACAAGTATTTTCAACGTTTTACTTCTGCTGGATGAAGTTGGTGCCAAGTCATCGTCAACATGAGTGTCAAGAACAGTTTTACGCCTTATGTCCAGCTATGAAAATGCTGAGGGAATTGTGCGGTGTTCAACAGTACAGAGTGGCAAGAACTGGTCAACTACAAGTCAGTCATATCAAAGTTTTTCAGAAGCACGCGACCTCTTCATAAGATTAGTCTGACTAATCATGAAATATCTCTGAGACGTATGTGTGGTGACCGTATGGACGTCATCAGCGAGAAACAAGATGCCAGACTCAAACGGGTTGCCTATCTAGCTTCAAGCTGGGCTTGTTTTTGTGAGGTGTGGGACCTCATCAACGTCACCATTGACCGACGGGATATGTGGTTGACCCCCGTCACCTGATATTGCAACGATTTGATCGACACACTCGTGGATGTGTGCGACACGCTAACCGAGACTGTGAATGACATCGGCCTCGACCAGCCTACGGTGGAAACACACATCAGAAACCTGGATTTGATCAGTTCTATCTATTATACACGTCAATTGGTCGGTTTGGACTATTACATGTTGGATTGTGAACTAAAAACCCTTTTACTATCAAATCTAAGAGACACTTTAAAGAAACGGATGAATGAATATATGCGTCATTCGTGTAAAAATGTATGATAAATATGATGTATGTTTGTAAACCTTTAATGTAAAATAAGTATATATATTTGTAAGATCGTGTTTTATTCAAGCAATACCTGTTTGAACCTTGCCCTTTTTCTACACCAACACGTCGGGGTCACCACCTGTCACCAGATATGAGTTTTTCGATTTGTCTGACCGCCAATCTGGCGCAAAGTGTAAGTCATTAGTTGTGATTATTCTTGTCTCAACTATTCGACCCACCAATCTGACATCAGTCATCAGAATGAACAGCGTCAATGACCTCATGTACTAGATTATGGTCTCAAGGTCACGATCTATTCCTGTCTCGACTTGTTGAGTTGAACCACCAAACTGGCACCACGTGTGAGTCATAAGGGTTTGTGACCGAGCGATGACGTCACCAGGGAAAACCTATTGTCAAAGATAAGCTGGGAAGTAGTAGGGTAGTGGGAAACACATAGAGAGAAATTATTGTTGGGGCTCAAGTCCCCACCCAACTACTCAGCTCAAATGTGTAGTACAGAAGTGATGGAAAAAAATACTAACTATATATATTTTAAAATTAAATTAGTAAAGGATGACTCCCGTTCTTAAGAAGGTAACTAGCCTGAATAATTTATAATTTAATGTTCACAGAAATGTGTCTAGATTTATTGTTGGAAAAGAACACATGGATTCTGTAATCAAGCTCAGGACCTTTGGCTTTGTTCGCACTTTGTTCGCAAGAAATTAACCATCACAACTTGGTCCACACTTAGCTGTATATATATATATATATATATACCCAGTTGGTCCTTTCATGTCAACCAGTTGGCTATCACATTGTCCTAGTCATGTTTGCCACTTTGTCTACGTTGCTCCTGTTGGTCAATTACTTGTCTGTCTACCAATTTGTCCTCTTATGTTGACCAATTTGTTGTTTATCAGTCAGTTTGGAAGGATGTATGGGTCAAGTGATCGCAATAGCGGGGACATGTAGTACAGAGTCAACTGGTCGACAAGTTATTACAAATGAGGACAAAATAATAGACATGCAACTGGTCAACACGAGATAACCAACTGATAGAAAAAATGTCAAGATGGTTATCTAAAAGTGTGACAAGTAATCGACAAGTTAAGATCCGGATGGACATCTCGAGGTTTTGAAAATATCTCTTCCAAGTAGTACTCTGTATTATCACCTCACGAGAGATGCGCTACTGTAGCTATGGCAGCCACCACACCTACCCCTCTTACCCCTCCTATTCTTCTACCCCTTTAAGAGTGTCCTTACATTCCACAGTTAATCTAGGAAGCCATTACCACCCCACCTAATCCTTTCAAGTTTGTTGTTTGTTACTCAACAAAATACAAACTATCACCAATATACTCTCCAAGGAATGATGCTGACTTTTGATCCGAAATCTGGGGGTTTTATATAATGACGTCCAAATTTGAAGGACAAGGGCTCGAATCCCTGTCAAAGTATAATTTTTCTGAGTTACCGTAGGAAATCATTATTTACATTAAATTGTGACATTTTTATTTGGTCTATCTATTACTGTACAAATACATGTAAAAATATATTTTCTTTCCTATATTTAAAAGGATATAGTCATTTCTTTTTGTTTTTTTCAGTGACGTAGATTTTACAGTCGCTACTTACGATATTTATTTAAAGACATGGTACAAGGAGGTTAGAATTAAAATAAGTGCACCACAATTGATTTGGACAAAATATAGAAAAAACTAAGGGAAAACCACACTTTGTTCTAGGTGATAAGCTGTTAAAAAAATGGAAAAATCTTAAAACAAATTAACGAGTCAGTAAAAGTTGGCTAAAGTTGGTGAAAAGTGGCAATAAGCTGTTACTGTTAATTTTTTTGAGCACCATACTAAAAAAACATTGTATTCTAAGAGCTAAAAAGAAATCTGAATTAAATAAAGCTCGGTAAAATGTGTTTCCATTAAAAATCAATAATTTATTACTATAATATAACTATAAACCATCTAAAACTAGGTTGTTTTTGTTATTTTTACGTTAAGCACACAGGTTACTAACGGGTTGATCTGATTTGGTAGAGATGAGGAAGGTAACTAAGAGAAAGTGAACCCCCATTAGCGTGGAGTGAAGATGGGAAAACCAGAGTGATAAATCACTTGTGGAAGCCCGTTAAAGGTGTATATACACATTTAACGGGAACACCATCTTCAGCTCACGCAAATGATATTCGAACCTCGACATCCCCTTAAAAGCCGATCAAACCAACGGTAAGCAACGGCTAGAACACCATTACGGGTAACTAAGCTTTGTAAACAAATATTTACTTTCTCTCGACACCTCGGAGCGAGAATGTTGTGATCGTCAAAAATTATAAATTGAGATTTTGATAAATGTCTAAGTGTCATAACCACCTGAAACAAAAAAAAAGTGATTTTTTCAATGCCATCTGTCTGACCGTTTGTACCTTGGCTTGGGCTAGAGCTGGAACCATTTTACCGATTGGGCTAACACTTTTTATCTGGGGTTTTCATAAGGTTCCCGTCAAGTGTTTTTTGGAATTAGATATTTAAACCTAAATTTAAGGTTCGTTTATTGAAAGTCAAAAAGAGACTACATCTAATTTCTTGAAATTCGGGCTAACGATTTTGATTAAATTTTATATCCAAGCCCTGTGTATCATTATAAACAAGATGGAAATATTCATTTTCTAATGAACATGACTTTTAGGTTACTTTACATAGAGGAAATTTTTAAATTTTCATAATTTCTCCGCAATTATTTGAAACACGTAATAACTTATTATAGTAAAGTTGTAGTATTATTAAAAGTTAAAATCTTTTATTTGAAATATATTTTTATAAATACAATAGTTCTGAGTTATAAACATATATATATATATATATATATACTTTTAAATACAGATTATTGAAAATTAATTTAATCCTTATAATCTTTGGTGGACAATATCTCATGTTTTATGTAATATTGTTCCTAGTTCCTGATGCCATAGAATGTTATTTAATTTGTGATTATTGGTGTAGTGTTTTTGCAACAATGTATAGACCTCTTATTTCGTTTCAGAAAACTTACGAGTTTTTAGTTAATGTCTATTTCAAGATAGAGTAGAGAGAAAGTCTGTGTGTTGCACCATACCATTTGGTTTTAATTCCTAAAATATAAAATCTCCTTTACCTCTATGTGAGTTGTTTGTGGACCTACAATTTCTAAGACACTTTTATTATTATTATTATTATTATTATTATTATTATTATTATTATTATTCGAGTTTGCTGACGTATAAACACAATTAAAGATCGCGTAACTTCATTCAAATTATTTTACTCGTGTTAATGTGTTTAACAAGATCCATAATTCCTAAACCCTGTTTTTAATAATATATATATGTGTGTGTGTATTTAAAAAAAGTCTTAAACTACAATAAATATGGTGAATATTTTCAGGAGATAAAAATAATAGCTTTGACACACATGCCCACACTTCCCTAAATTAAATTCCTGGATGCACCACTGAATATTAATATATTCAAACAAAAATGTCTTGTTCGTCTATAAAACCTGAATAAAACTATTTAGAGAAATCATTTTCACCTCTTCTTACAAAACCAATGTTATAAAAATAAGTTTTATGTAATCAAGGAAACACTGTTTATGCAAATTATTTATGAGATAAACATAAGCAATTCGACTCAATAAAAAACTTTTAACGCGGATCATGTAAATATATTATAGGAAACATTTTTAATAACTCCCGTTTGGAGGTAATAGCACTAATAAAGTGACAACCAGTGTCAAGTCAATGGTTTTATCTGAACAGGCTATAAATGTGGCGAGGGAAGGGGGAGTAGCGGGGCTTACAAAAAATATGGAAAGATAGATAATGCCAAAATGGTGGTGAGGAGATGGGATAGAGGTGCTTCCGATTACAGACCCATATAGTAGGAAACGACTGAACTTTTTCAAGAGTTTAGACATGATTTAATTTAAAAATACCAAATTTTTTAAAAATTATTGTACTATAAATATTCATTGTGTATGATAGAACATTATCTTAATCTTTAGAACAATATGATAACGTCAAAACTATATTCTTGTATTTCATTATTATTTAATTTTAATTTACTCTAAATTACATCTTATTCTAACAAAGTAAATATTAACTTGTAGTTTTTTATTAATATAGTTCATATTAAATTTACAAGTTAAATAGAATACAAAAAGTCACAGGTTGTTATTAGGCTTAGTTTCTTAGAAATAGGGTATACAACTTTATCTTTCTTATATACTAGGTGTCCATCCGAATCTTAATACAGTGCGAACAAAGTGTTAGACAGTAAAATTATAAACGGGATAGAACATGTAAAATCTATTAATAATAATTTTATTGTAAAACATTGTATGAAACTAATAAGTACCTGCCTCAGTGATATTATGGTTATGAAGTGATAGATTTTACCACAAATCCTTTAGCCCTCTCCATGCGTTTATATGCGTCCGAAGGGTGGGTCCATGCTGGTGTCCTCTGGGTAATGTCCTACTTGTGTTGCAGAGTGGCTCCATGCTGGTGTCCTCTGGGTAATGTCCTACTTGTGTTACAGAGTGGCTCCATGTTGGTGTCCTCTGGGTAATGTCCTACTTGTGTTGCAGAGTGGTTCCATGTTGGTGTCCTCTGGGTAATGTCCTACTTGTGTTGCAGAGTGGTTCCATGTTGGTGTCCTCTGGGTAATGTCCTACTTGTGTTGCAGAGTTGCTCCATGTTGGTGTCCTCTGGGTAATGTGTCCTACTTGTGTTGCAGAGTGGCTCCATGCTGGTGTCCTCTGGGTAATGTCCTACTTGTGTTGCAGAGTGGCTCCATGTTGGTGTCCTCTGGACAATGTCCTACTTGTGTTGCAGAGTGGTTCCATGTTGGTGGCCTCTGGGTAATGTCCTACTTGTGTTGCAGAGTGGTTCCATGTTGGTGTCCTCTGGGTAATGTCCTACTTGTGTTGCAGAGTGGCTCCATGTTGGTGGCCTCTGGGTAATGTCCTACTTGTGTTGCAGAGTGGCTCCATGTTGGTGTCCTCTGGACAATGTCCTACTTGTGTTGCAGAGTGGCTCCATGTTGGTGACCTCTGGGCAATGTCCGTGGGTTGACCCAGTCCCGGCAGTGTTAGGTGTGTGGGTGTGTTTGAAGATGGGAAGCCCCTTTCTGCCCCACACTAAGTTGTTAGTAGTGCACACAGTCCTACAGTGTATATAAATGATAGTTATCAGATCAACTCTCATGTGTACATTCATCAAACCAAACCATCTGCTTGACCTTGTGTTGGGCTTCTGTCAAAACCTTCACAACAAACCATTAGCTTTTAGTTAATTATTTATTTTAAGAATTTTTATATTACTGAAATGCAAACTCATGGAAATTATCGTTTGGATTCTTTGGGTGTGTAATTGGCGTCTGTAGTCCACTTAAAAATGCTTTTCAAACGAGAGCTTCTAATCGGCTTCATTCTCTTCAAAGCCGTAGCCAGACAAATCTTCAGGAGTGGTTTGGAGTGAAGCTCTTTGTCTCAATTGCCACCAGCAAAGACAAAATACTGATATTATATGATTCTTGAAACTGTCTGGAGTAAGTGTTTACTTTGATTAATGGCAGGGATTAAAATGTTTTCAATTTGTTTAATTTGTTTAGAAAATACATAGCACTTACTCCCATTTACAAAAATTACACTAAGCACTTATTAAATGGCAGAAGTGGAGGCTTGTAGGGAGAGGGGGTCACAGCCCCAAATATAGTTTTTTCCCTTGTAAGAAATCTGTCTCTTATAAATTTATTTCTATCCTAAACATCCATTATATTATGAATACCATACAATTAAAAACAAACTTCAAAAAAATAGCTTCTAAAGGAATTGAAGCTAACAAGATATCAGGCAAAGACCTTTCTAAATATTATTTAGGAGCATCATTAAATAAAATTTCAGAGAAGATACATTTTAAAGGAGTGTAAATTAAATAAAATCTACAGTTGAAAATCTGTCCAGTAACCAAAATATAAAAAGGTTAAGATGTCGGAGTATGAAATAAGGTATGACGCGTTTCATGAGATTATTCTCTGTTATAATATAAACCAGCCCAATAATTGTTAGCTTAGATTATATCCTGCACTTTGGGTGCAGTAACTTACATCACAATGGAGTTTACTGACATAACACAAATAGTGATAATCCCGTTTAAAATATATAATTATGTGAAGTAAATTGTAAGTTATGTTACTTAACATTGTGTTGTGGATTGCGACATTAAGTTTCATAATAAGGGTGGCCATACTTCTCCATCTTGTGTGAAAGGACGTGTCCTATAACCTCACAGGTCAAGTCATACTTGTTTTAACTTATAGGGAGGGAGTCCCGCCAAGCTGTCCCCAGTCTCCATCCTGGTTCCTTGTACGGGGATATTAAGTCATAATGGAAGGTCAACTACTTGTTGTAGCACATTCTATAAATATAATAAAGGTGACCTGCAAGTAGGTCAAAGGACAAATTGTGTTGTATGCCATCCCGTATACTAATAGTCATTTTTATGATTTCACAATATTTAGACATATTATTACTATAAGATATTTTACTATAGTATATTTAAGAATATATAAATATATACGTGGTAGTTAAGCCTATCACCAAAATAGTACTATTAAAAATAACTAAATAATATAAATTTAAAGCTGTTGACACAATTTAAATTTTGTAAGTAGGTACCCGCCTTGGTAGCGTAGTTTTCTAACGCTCTAGTTTCATGTTGAATTAGACTGCCAAAGACGGGAAGATCGAGGTTCAAATATCACTCAGGTGAACTAGGGGTAGAATTTCCTAAATAGTTTTCCACTCTGCCTCCACGCAATACTGGTTCAAATCATCCATGTTCAACCTTCCCAGTTCCTAACCCATTAGCGTAGTTAGTACTTAAGCGTATAAATCAAACGGGTAGTAAGACGCGGTACTAAATATTAGTATGTAAGTAAGTATATACACAGTTGTTACATATACATACATACATACATACATACATACATACATACATACATACATACATACATACATACATACATACATACATACATACATACATACATACATACATACATACATACATACATACATACATACATACATATCATACATACATACATACATACATACATACATACATTACATACATACATACATACATACATACATACATACATACATACATACATCATACATACATACATACATACATACATACATACATACATACATACATACATACATACATACATACATACATACATACATACATACATACATACATACATACATACATTACATACATACATACATACATACATACATACATACATACATACATACATACATACATACATACATACATACACACATACAACATACACACATACATACATACATACATACATACATACATACATACACACATACACCATACACACATACACTACATACATACATACATCAACATACATACATACATACATACATACATACATACATACATACACACATACAACATACATACATACATACATACATACATACAACATACAACATACATACATACACTACATACATACATACATACACATACATACATACACACATACATACACATACATACATACATACATACATACATACATACATACATACACATACAACATACATACATACATACATACACATACATACATACAATTTCATACATACACTACATACATACATACATACATACATACATACATCTAACACATACATATCATACATACATACATACATACATAACATATCTACATACACATACTACATACATACTCATACATACATAACATACAACTACATACATACATATCATAACTTGATCACGCCATTGCCATTCCTTATACGGTGGACAGAAAACTGTGCAAGTAGCTCAAAAACACAACTTTGTACTTAATCTATCCTCATTAACTTTCTCCACACTTTCCTCTCCTTGCATACTCCCTTCGCTTCAACAACATCCATACACTGAGTCTTGTATGCTCTATTATTCTTAAAACTCTTAAAACTTTTCTTTTTCTCACATTTGTCTAAAACAGGTAACCACGTCTTACATGGCACACCCCTTCCTTTTGTTTCACACACATTACCACCAGATATCTGCTTCATCACTCGATCCTTACTCATCTTCTCAACATTTTCACACACACTACCACCAGATATCTGCTTCATCACTCGATCCTTACTCATCTTCTCAACATTTTCACACACACTACCACCAGATATCTGCTTCATCACTCGATCCTTACTCATCTTCTCAACATGCCCAAACCAACTTAAGAAGCTTCTTTCTCATTTACTGGTTGGATTCCTTTTCTAACCGCACTCCTTCAGCACCCATTCATTACTGACTCTGTCCACGCGAGTTTCTCCAAATACATTTCTTAGTTATCTCATTCCAAGCTTATTCACCTTGCTCTTGTGTTTCTCTTGATAAACCTCGCTTCAAATCCTTGGAATAATGTTGGCCTTAACACGCTTTTTTATACTGCCATCTTTTCCTCTTTCAATACTACCTCATTTTTTGCAATAGTCCACACACATCCAACTACTCTCCTAGATGCATTCATCTGTCTGTCAATTTGTCCATTTATGATTCCATTTTTACAGAAAATTTTGCCCAGATACACAAATTCATTCCCTAATTGGGTACAATAAGTAGGTGATTATTAAATATATATTTATTAAAGTGCTTATAATATTAATTTACTAAAACAATATTAAACAAAATGTTTATTTGGATAGTGAACACTTTATGAACCTATCAACCATATTTGTATTAAAAATATTCTGGGTAAAAAAAAGACAATTTCAATACTAAATTTGAATGCTTAAGTGTTTTTTACTCCAATAAAATTAAAGTATCAATCTCAGTACATTTGACTCTCTATGGCTAGTATGGAGATGATGACATAGCAGCTGACCTGAATGAACTGTGAAACAACGGATTAATGCCTCTGACAACACTTATAAAGAGGATCTACGAAGGTCTTTCTAGATGTAATCATGGTAGCCCTAACGAATAAGAAGCAAGCCAAGAAATACAGTGACCACAGGACCATCAGCCTCATCTCTCATGTGGAGAAGATCATGGCATGAAGACTTAACAGGTGACTGGAACAGAAAATAGAAGGTGTGATGGAGGAAGACCAATTTGGATTCAGAAACGGAAAAAGAACCAGAGATGCCATCGGAATGCTGAGAATTTCAGAAATAGTGCTGGAAGTCAAGAAAGAGGTCTACATTGGTTTAATTTACTGGTAAAAGGTGTTCTATAAAGTGAAAGAGAAGAAACTGATGGCAATGCTCAAGAATATCGGCATCAACTGGATGGACAGAAGGCTGATCTCAAACATATACCTAGGACAATGAGTGAAGGTGAGGCTGAATGATGGAGAGATCAACAGCGTAGAGCTAGGAAGGGGAGTGAGACAGGGATTCTGTTTGTCACCTAGTCTGTTCAACTTGTATGGCAAGCGGCTGGTCAGGGAAGCCCTAGATTGGCGTGGAAATTTCAGGATAGGAGGACGCGTTATCAACACAATAAAAATATGCATTTCTCGCCATAAATATAGAAGAGTTGTATGAAATGATGGACCCGCTAGTGAAGATAGGGAGAAGAAATGGCATGGAGATCAACACTGAGAAGTCAAAAGTGATTTAAAAAAATGAAGAGCTCCTTGGAATCAAAATTAAAAATCAGGAGTTGAAAAACACAAAGCAGTTTAGGTACGTGGGAAGATTGCTGACAGTGAATGCCTACTGCACTAAAGAAATTAGGTTGAGGATCGCCATCACCAAGGAAGCTTTCTACAAGAAGAGGTTACTGCTGACCAGCAAGTTTAGTTTGTAACTGAGGAAGAAACTGGTGAAACGCTATATTTGGAGCATCGCACTGTATGGAGCAGAGACTTGGACTATTAGAATGATGGAAAAGAAATAATTTGAAGGCATTGAAATGTGGTGCTCGAGAAGACATGAGAGGATCCGGTGGACAGACAGAGTGACAAATGAAGTCTCAAGAAGTGTGGGTGAGAAAATATCAATTTTGGATGTGGTTCTTCGATACTAAGCAAAATGAATCGGACACATCCTTAGGATTAACTGTCTTCTGCACGACGTTACAGAAGGAAAGGTTGAGGGAAAGAGGAGCGTAGGAAGAAGGAGGATTCAAATATTGGATGACTTGAAGGAAATAAGAAATTTCTGGAAGCTGAAGGAGAAGGCAGAGAAAAGGGTGCATCGGAGGTTTAAGTTTCACTGACAAAATGAATGGAGCTGTCGTAAGATAGAACACCTAATAATAAGGGCTGGTCTAGCTTGGCTCACCAAAGCTAAAATTATATGTGTGTCAAAGGAAAAAATAAATAAATACTTCTATTATATTTCAATAATTGTTGATACGATTATTTTATTCGTAATCAAATGTAAGATTTATAACTAATAAAGACAAACAAATCGCTTATCACAGTGCGCTCAATGCAATAATAGTGTTTCCCTTTATACTGTCTGGTGGCGCTCTTGTATCTCATCCCATTGGCTGAGTTCTTAGCAACGTGAATGGCTGTGAAGTATTGTATCCCATCCCATTGGTTGAATTCTTGGAAACGTGAATGGCTGTGAAGTATTGTATCACATCCCATTGGCTGAGTTCTTGGAAACGTGAATGGCTGTGAAGTAATGTATCCCATCCCATTGGCTGAGTTCTTGGAAACGTGAATAGCAATTAAGTATTGTATCCATCCCATTGGCTGAGTTCTTAGAAACGTGAATGGCTGTGAAGTATTGTATCCCATCCCATTGGCTGAATCTTGGAAACGTGAATAGCTATTAAGTATTGTATCCCATCCCATTGGCTGAGTTCTTAGAAACGTGAATGGCTGTGAAGTATTGTATCCCATCCCATTGGCTGAATTCTTGGAAGCGTGAATGGCTGTGAGGTATTGTATCCCATCCCATTGTCTGAGTTCTTAGAAACGTGAATAGCTATTAAGTATTGTATCCCATCCCATTGGCTGAGTTCTTTGAAACGTGAATGGCTGTGAAGTATTGTATCCCATCCAAGATACGTTGTAATGCGTCACTCTCATGTAAGACTGGGTTGGTGGGAAAGGAAAGATTGGGGTTTGAATCCCAGTTGGGCGTTTCTAGGGTAGTATTTCTTGGTTTGTTTCCCATTATCCCTCAAAGCGAATGTAGGTATATGTTCTCTCAAATTATACCTTCCTATTTGTGTTTGTCTATTGAACTTGAGAGTCCTGGGTTTGATTTTTTATAATCAGGAGCAAATAGTTACTGTAGGTGATAAGTTACTATATTTTAAAGAGGTCCATCTGTGGTAAAATATACATTATTTTCTCTGGCTACCATATTGTGGGGGTGGGGGCTCTTAATTTAATCAATAGCTACCCAAAACCATCAATTTAAAACTTAGTAGTTGAAACTTCTGTGCAATATTTGAATTGAGGACGTGCTATTTGGCGATGATCGTAGCGGTCTATGGATTCCAAGGAACTAGAGACTAGAGACGCGGCCGTATATCATAAAACTTGGTCATTTGTTACGTTAAGGAACACTACAGATATTTAGAAAATAATTGTAGATATCATTTAACTAAATATGAAACACCTCACCATCTAGTAACATCACAACAAATTATAGTAAAGGTTTCCGAGGACAACATAAAATTAAATATACTTTAAGTAAATACTGACTTAAAAATTAATGCTATGAAAAGTAAGTTGGCCTAAAGTAGTTTGGCCTAACGTCATCTAGCCTAAAAATTAGCTTGACTGAAAATAACTTGGCCTACACTTTAGGTTAACTGACGTGCATCAAATTATATTGTTTATCAGGCCTATGTATTTATAAATTTATTTAATAATAAATAAATCGAAGATGGCCTACAACCCTATGATTGTTTTATAGCTCTGAACTGTAAAATTAAGGCTCAAAATAAATATTAAAAGAGTAAAGTCCAATCTTAAATCTACTATTGTATATTCTGCGTGTCACCGCTCATTATGTTTCCACAATTTATTAGTCCTGTCCTGTTCTCCCCAATCCCCCTTTTCCTGTCACACTATCACCTTATTTTCTCCTCTCTATCTCGGCCCACGTCACAAAGGAAACGAAGGTAATTATATGTGGAGCTGATATGTGCAAGAACACATACAGGGAATGGTTAATCATGTGTGGAACTGTTAGAGGAGTGCTAGTGGAACACATATTATCATCATTATCATTATTATTATTATTATTTTAGCTGTTTTAAAAAGAGGAGTGATACGACTAAGGAGTTTGCTGAGGAGAAGATAAACAGCTCAGTGTAAAACTAGAACATATATTTATATAGCTCGTTATGAAGGTGAGCCTGTGGCTGAGTGGATTGGGTCTCTATCCATTTTGCTGGCTACGATAGATGGCAGCCAGCCAGTCTACGAGAGATGGCAGTCAGCCAGTCTACGAGAGATGGCAGTCAGCCAGTCTATGAGAGATGGCAGTCAGCCAGTCTATGAGAGATGGCAGTCAGCCAGTCTATGATAGATGGCAGTCAGCCAGTCTATGAGAGATGGCAGTCAGCCAGTCTATGAGAGATGGCAGTCAGCCAGTCTATGAGAGATGGCAGTCAGCCAGTCTATGAGAGATGGCAGTCAGCCAGTCTATGATAGATGGCAGTCAGCCAGTCTATGAGAGATGGCAGTCAGCCAGTCTATGAGAGATGGCAACCAGCCAGTCTATGAGAGATGGCAGTCAGCCAGTCTATGAGAGATGGCAACCAGCCAGTCTATGAGAGATGGCAACCAGCCAGTCTATGAGAGATGGCAGTCAGCCAGTCTATGAGAGATGGCAGTCAGCCAGTCTATGAGAGATGGCAACCAGCCAGTCTATGAGAGATGGCAGTCAGCCAGTCTATGAGAGATGGCAACCAGCCAGTCTATGAGAGATGGCAACCAGCCAGTCTATGAGAGATGGCAGTCAGCCAGTCTATGAGAGATGGCAGTCAGCCAGTCTATGAGAGATGGCAACCAGCCAGTCTATGAGAGATGGCAGTCAGCCAGTCTATGAGAGATGGCAACCAGCCAGTCTACGAGAGATGGCAGTCAGCCAGTCTATGAGAGATGGCAGTCAGCCAGTCTACGAGAGATGGCAGTCAGCCAGTCTACGAGAGATGGCAGTCAGCCAGTCTACGAGAGATGGCAGTCAGCCAGTCTACGAGAGATGGCAGTCAGCCAGTCTATGAGAGATGGCAACCAGCCAGTCTATGAGAGATGGCAGTCAGCCAGTCTAATGAGAGATGGCAACCAGCCAGTCTACGAGAGATGGCAGTCAGCCAGTCTATGAGAGATGGCAGTCAGCCAGTCTACGATAGATGGCAGCCAGCCAGTCTACGAGAGATGGCAGTCAGCCAGTCTATGAGAGATGGCAACCAGCCAGTCTATGAGAGATGGCAGTCAGCCAGTCTACGAGAGATGGCAACCAGCCAGTCTACGAGAGATGGCAGTCAGCCAGTCTATGAGAGATGGCAACCAGCCAGTCTATGAGAGATGGCAGTCAGCCAGTCTATGAGAGATGGCAGTCAGCCAGTCTATGAGAGATGGCAGTCAGCCAGTCTATGAGAGATGGCAGCCAGCCAGTCTATGAGAGATGGCAGTCAGCCAGTCTATGATAGATGGCAGTCAGCCAGTCTATGAGAGATGGCAGTCAGCCAGTCTATGAGAGATGGCAACCAGCCAGTCTATGAGAGATGGCAGTCAGCCAGTCTATGAGAGATGGCAACCAGCCAGTCTATGAGAGATGGCAGTCAGCCAGTCTATGAGAGATGGCAACCAGCCAGTCTATGAGAGATGGCAACCAGCCAGTCTATGAGAGATGGCAGTCAGCCAGTCTATGAGAGATGGCAACCAGCCAGTCTATGAAGATGGCAACCAGCCAGTCTATGAGAGATGGCAGTCAGCCAGTCTATGAGAGATGGCAACCAGCCAGTCTATGAGAGATGGCAGTCAGCCAGTCTATGAGAGATGGCAACCAGCCAGTCTATGAGAGATGGCAGTCAGCCAGTCTATGAGAGATGGCAACCAGCCAGTCTATGAGAGATGGCAGTCAGCCAGTCTATGAGAGATGGCAACCAGCCAGTCTATGAGAGATGGCAACCAGCCAGTCTATGAGAGATGGCAGTCAGCCAGTCTATGAGAGATGGCAGTCAGCCAGTCTATGAGAGATGGCAGTCAGCCAGTCTATGAGAGATGGCAGTCAGCCAGTCTATGAGAGATGGCAACCAGCCAGTCTATGAGAGATGGCAACCAGCCAGTCTATGAGAGATGGCAGTCAGCCAGTCTATGAGAGATGGCAACCAGCCAGTCTATGAGAGATGGCAACCAGCCAGTCTATGAGAGATGGCAGTCAGCCAGTCTATGAGAGATGGCAACCAGCCAGTCTATGAGAGATGGCAGTCAGCCAGTCTATGAGAGATGGCAGTCAGCCAGTCTATGAGAGATGGCAACCAGCCAGTCTACGAGAGATGGCAGTCAGCCAGTCTATGAGAGATGGCAGTCAGCCAGTCTATGAGAGATGGCAACCAGCCAGTCTATGAGAGATGGCAGTCAGCCAGTCTATGAGAGATGGCAACCAGCCAGTCTACGAGAGATGGCAGTCAGCCAGTCTATGAGAGATGGCAACCAGCCAGTCTATGAGAGATGGCAGTCAGCCAGTCTATGAGAGATGGCAACCAGCCAGTCTATGAGAGATGGCAACCAGCCAGTCTACGAGAGATGGCAGTCAGCCAGTCTATGAGAGATGGCAGTCAGCCAGTCTATGAGAGATGGCAGTCAGCCAGTCTATGAGAGATGGCAGTCAGCCAGTCTATGAGAGATGGCAACCAGCCAGTCTATGAGAGATGGCAGCGAGCCAGTCTATGAGAGATGGCAGTCAGCCAGTCTATGAGAGATGGCAGTCAGCCAGTCTATGAGAGATGGCAGTCAGCCAGTCTATGAGAGATGGCAACCAGCCAGTCTACGAGAGATGGCAGTCAGCCAGTCTATGAGAGATGGCAGTCAGCCAGTCTATGAGAGATGGCAGTCAACCCGTCTATGAGAGATGGCAGTCAGCCAGTCTATGAGGGATGGCAGTCAGCCAGTCTATGAGAGATGGCAGTCAGCCAGTCTATGAGGGAAGTTGTAGATCACTAGCAATAAAACCTCAACAATACTAATGATAGTATTGATAAGTCACCAAGTTTTACAGGTCTCACGTTTATTATTACTTTTTTTAGCACCGCGTCTGACTAACTATTCGGGTTGTACGGCTATATATTAACTACCCTAATGTGTTAGGAATTAGGAAGGTTGAATTTAAATAAATAATTAATTTTAAATATATACCCTCATTTTTTTGGAGGGAGAGTGGAAAGCTATTTAGGAAAAACCACCCTCAATATACCCAATCGGGATCGAACCCCAAACCCCTTGTGGAGTATATTTCGAGAGTGACGAGGTTCCTGGCTCTCTGTTCCAAATTCCACCTAACCCAATGCCCCAATCAAGTCTCATAGTCTCCATTGTTTCCATCTGTTTGAAAGTTGCGGGATGGTGAAATTCGTCTTCTAGCAGCCCACAAAGGCATTTGTTAATGTTTTGTTTTTATCACCACGTCTTACTACCTGCTCAGGCCAAAACCATGTAGAGTAATACTCTAAGGGGTAGAGCTGAATAAGGAAGCATTTTGGAGGTAATCTACTTGAATTCGCCTGGAAAGAGAGTGAGAAATCCTTTAGGAGAAAACACCCTCAGTAGACCTGAATGGGATTCGAACCCAGATATCCTTGTCATCAGTAGGCCAGTCTAACACAAGAGTGACGCCTTGCACTATGTGGCCACTGAAACGGCTATTTTGTATATTGAAAACAATTTGAAACTAGTTTTTGTATTGACAAGATTTATCTTACTATACGAATAAAGTTTATTAATCTTAAACAATTAAGAATCGGGAAAATGGAATTCTCAGAAACCACCCTCGGTTTTGGTTTAAAAGCAAAGAACCGAGCTGGTCTAGTCTCAGTCATGTTTCCAGCTCTAAATTGAGTGCCTTAGGCTAAATTTTCTGTACTAGGTTAAGCTACTGTCCAACGCTTGTGTGTGCTTATAACGTACATGCTAAATCCCCTAACATTGAAATGATTGCTTCGAGCACCAAGTGTGACATGTGCTGTTTATTCCCGGAGAGAGTGAAAGATGTTTTAGGTTAGTTGCACCTGCTATCGCAAGAAGGGGAAGCATTAGCCAGTCTATTTGTCATTTGTCTGCTGTGACTCACTTTACGATAATGTCACAAAACATTGCGCAAACTCGTTGGATGGAGAGGGAGTTGGTTGGTTGCTCGCTGTCTTATTTGACCAAATTTGAAGCGAGGTTATTCAAATAAAACCCGCTTTGGAGGCCACATTGTCTCAGGCGCTTCTCTCGCAGTAGACTAAACTGACGATGACGGGGAGATTGAGGTTAACATCTCAGTCGGGTGTACTGAGGGTGGTTTTGATTTTGCCTTCCCCCTCCACGCCAGTGATGGTACACTTCCTCTAAATTCAACCTTTCTCATCCCTAGCTCATTAGCGTAGTAGTTAGGTATATACTTATAACCTTAACAGGTAGATGCTCTTTTTATATATAATATAAAATATTGAATTTACAATAATATTCCAAGTGACAGTATGAGTATATAGCATTGACATAAAGGTATGTAGAATCTCAACGAACAATATGGCCGTTAAATTTTGACCAAACGTGCAATGGCTGCCAGTAAGGACATTTTAAAAGGATAATAAAAACTGGCTATAATGCGTGTGAATACAAATATGATATGGATTGGGAACTACCTGTCCCAACGATTCTCACACCTAAACGTTTATATGGGTATCCCTCCTGGTCCTTGATGAACATTTCGTAGCGACACAGGCCCTGGCACAACCAATAACCGGGAACCTAACTTCGGAAACAAATTATTCATTGTTGAGGAATAGCAGTAGGATATAAGATATGAGAAACATAAATAGGAAATAACAGTCGCCCGTCAACACTTGCAAGAGGGTGTTTCTATTCTTGTAGCCTACACCCCCCTCTGGATATAATACACAGATCTACGGGGAAACATTTGGAATATCTACCTTTACGTGGGAAAACTTTCTCAGTACAACTACTAGGCAGTCAAACCCCGACCTTCAGTGAATGGTGCCTTTGTCTGTGTGACGGGCATATATCACCAAATATAGGTAAAAATAATCTGAAAGAACGGTTACTGACGCCCAATGAGAGATCAAAGTATCAGTTTATAAATAAGTCATCGTAATGAAACTATACTGAATATTATATTATAACAAATTGTCGGTGGTCTACATTCTTAAATGAAAAGTCACGTTTCATTATTCCCCCTATACCCTCTCCCCATCGTTAACATCTCCCAAAATGTTCATAAAAACAATAGCCAGCTGGCCAGGATGGAGGGGTGTCTTTAATACACCTCCGTTACTCTTCTTCCTGTGTGCTTCTTGCTATTGTTCGGACATCCAGGTAAGATAAACACCTGCAGCAAACTCGAAACATGTTCTCAAGACTGACTTTGTGGCTGATAGTGAGGTCGGTCTAGCTTAATAGTGTCACAGCTAGGTCATGACTTTGTCACTCTGTATAGTGTCACTGCTAGGTCATGACTTTGTCACTCTGTATAGTGTCACAGCTATGTCACGACTTTGTCATTCTGTATAGTGTCACTGCTATGTCACGACTTTGTCATTCTGTATAGTGTCACTGCTAGGTCATGACTTTGTCACTCTGTATAGTATCACTGCTATGTCACGACTTTGTCATTCTGTATCATATTACTGCTAGGTCATGACTTTGTCACTCTGTATAGTGTCACTGCTAGGTCATGACTTTGTCACTCTGTATAGTGTCACTGCTATGTCACGACTTTGTCACTCTGTATAGTGTCACTGCTAGGTCATGACTTTGTCACTCTGTATAGTGTCACTGCTAGGTCACAACTTTGTCACTCTGTATAGTGTCACTGCTATGTCACGACTTTGTCACTCTGTATAGTGTCACAGCTAGGTCATGACTTTGTCACTCTGTATAGTGTCACTGCTAGGTCATGACTTTGTCACTCTGTATAGTATCACTGCTATGTCACGACTTTGTCATTCTGTATCATATTACTGCTAGGTCATGACTTTGTCACTCTGTATAGTGTCACTGCTATGTCACGACTTTGTCATTCTGTATCATATTACTGCTAGGTCATGACTTTGTCACTCTGTATAGTGTCACTGCTATGTCACGACTTTGTCACTCTGTATAGTGTCACTGCTATGTCACGACTTTGTCATTCTGTATAGTGTCACTGCTATGTCACAACTTTGTCACTCTGTATAGTGTCACTGCTAGGTCATGACTTTGTCATTCTGTATAGTGTCACTGCTATGTCACGACTTTGTCATTCTGTATAGTGTCACTGCTATGTCACAACTTTGTCACTCTGTATAGTGTCACTGCTAGGTCATGACTTTGTCATTCTGTATAGTGTCACTGCTATGTCACGACTTTGTCATTCTGTATAGTGTCACTGCTATGTCACAACTTTGTCACTCTGTATAGTGTCACTGCTATGTCACGATTTTGTCACTCTGTATAGTGTCACTGCTAGGTCATGACTTTGTCACTCTATATAGTGTCACTGCTAGGTCATGACTTTGTCACTCTGTAGAGTGTCACTGCTAGGTTATGACTTTGTCACTCTGTATAGTGTCACTGCTATGTCACGACTTTGTCACTCTGTATAGTGTCACTGCTAGGTCACAACTTTGTCACTCTGTATAGTATCACTGCTATGTCACGACTTTGTCATTCTGTATCATATTACTGCTAGGTCATGACTTTGTCACTCTGTATAGTGTCACTGCTATGTCACGACTTTGTCATTCTGTATCATATTACTGCTAGGTCATGACTTTGTCACTCTGTATAGTGTCACTGCTATGTCACGACTTTGTCATTCTGTATAGTGTCACTGCTATGTCACAACTTTGTCACTCTGTATATTGTCACTGCTATGTCACGACTTTGTCATTCTGTATCATATTACTGCTAGGTCATGACTTTGTCACTCTGTATAGTGTCACTGCTATGTCACGACTTTGTCATTCTGTATAGTGTCACTGCTATGTCACAACTTTGTCACTCTGTATAGTGTCACTGCTAGGTCATGACTTTGTCACTCTGTATAGTCTCACTGCTATGTCACGACTTTGTCACTCTGTATAGTGTCACTGCTAGGTCATGACTTTGTCACTCTGTAGAGTGTCACTGCTATGTCACGACTTTGTCACTCTGTATAGTGTCACTGCTAGGTCATGACTTTGTCACTCTGTATAGTCTCACTGCTATGTCACGACTTTGTCACTCTGTATAGTGTCACTGCTATGTCACGACTTTGTCATTCTGTATCATATTACTGCTAGGTCATGACTTTGTCACTCTGTATAGTGTCACTGCTATGTCACGACTTTGTCATTCTGTATCATATTACTGCTAGGTCATGACTTTGTCATTCTGTATAGTGTCACTGCTAGGTCATGACATTGTCACTCTGTATCATGTTACTGTTTGGTAGATAACATTTCACTAAATTACCTTACTTTGTATTTTTTTTAGAAGGCAAATAAAGATATATTTTATTTTTCGTTATTAATTTATCCAAATTTAGGACACTTTTCAATCGATATTTTACCGTTGGTGAATTTTATCCTTTGCCAAAAGTAACATACTCTTAGAATGTATTAACTTGTCTAGCTACCATACGGCAAGTATCACTCGATCAGGTCTTACGACTAGAAACAATGTTGTCCACATGTCTCCCCGAAAATAACCTTGTGGCTTCTACTATCCAGTATTTAAATAAGTTGGCCATTAATAATAAAGATATATGTTTTAGCTCTAATTAGATTACAGTTGCTCTTTTAAACGTTAGTCAATAGTTTGACACATACAATTCTAAATGATTGCATATTTTTAATGAGAACTAGCATGGTTAAATGAGGTTTTACCTTAATTAAAATATACATTTTGATTGTGTTGTGTCTTAAATAACCTTACTATAGGCCTATGTATATATAATATACATGTATGTGAGTATACATATACATGAATATATATTAATTTAATATTAATATATACTTATATATAATACATATTATTATAGTGATAATTCATCTACTTCTTATTATTATTATTACTATGTGTTATGTCTTACGACAGTTCCATTCCTTTTTTCAGTGAATTTATGCCTACTCCTTGAACTCCCAGAACTTTCTTCTATTAAATAAATATATAATGGTAATCTCCCCAAAGTAAATAGCAGACGGAGGAGTAGCAGGAGTAACATTTATTTAATATAAAGAAGACAATATTTATGTACAAAAAGCACGAGTAAATTTTGATGTGAGCTATAAGTTATTTTTCAATTAAATTCGTCAGATAAGTGAAATTCTCAGATTTTTGAAAATTTTGTGTATTTCTTAACTAGAGCTTTTGCAAAAAAGGAAAAAAATAAATTGAAATTGGATCTCTTGGAGCTGAGACCCAACTAATTTTAGAACACCCTAAAATGGCGTCCATCACAGAGACTGACTTAAAATATGAGTGAAGACTGACCCTGGGCACAGGACGGCTTTTGGATAGCTCAGTGTCTAGAGCATGGGCGTCCTGGGTTCGATCCCCGTGTTCAGGACTTGTTTTTCAATTAGCTAAAGATTAGTGTTTACAATATTGAAACAAAGGATGGCATCATTAATAGGTGATTTGTGGCACACATCAAATTCTTGAAGCGATCAAAGTTTTATGATCTGTTCGTGAAGCTGTTGCTAATAAATCAAAGTTTGGGGGCCTCACAAGTGTGTAGTCTCAACAAAAGTGTGTCATAAGAAAGAGTGCGCTTTTAAGAAGACAAACCACTTCAAGTCGTGGAGATAGATAAAATATGTTTAACATGTGAAGAGTGAATTTACAAATTGACAATATTGGTAAATGTCACAATCAACTTGTACGCGCGTATATGGCTTTTGACTTTGTATCAAAATAAATATTTTTATATAACAATGACTTGAATATAATAGTTTGTTATATTTATTTTCTTTTTCTATAAATCACTTAAAATCTTAGATATTTTCAATCAAATCTTGAGATCGTACTTAGTAAGTTAGTTTAAGTACAAGTTGAAAGAGAAAAATATTATTTTATGTTTAATTTTATAAGCCTTCTTGGGCCATCCTGGGCGTATTGCAATAATCCTGTACTCGACTTCTTCTGCACCAAACTCTAGCGCTTGAGTATACATGGGAATGAGAAGGTACTCGTACTTAATACCAAATTATTTTTCGATACAACAATGAATCAAAAGTCCCTTTGACCTGTAAAAGAACTTATCCCTACTTTTCTACGGTAACCACCAAATAAGAACTCTACTTCTTGTTTGCGTGTGCTGCTCGAGGATATGTGGCCAAGTAGCGTCCCGGAAGTTAATAGTCGAGCGACCATCTTGCGTTGGATCTCACTTTCTGCTCTTCTGTCTTCACTAATCATCTTATCTCCAGTACGTCTCAGATGAAGTTTGTCAACTACTTAATAAATGGGCTCAGGGAATGCCTTTTTCGAACGGGAAAAGTCTGTAAACAAACGCGCATTCGCATCTTGAGTAACGCTGGACCTTTTTTTTATGGAATACATAATTCTATCGATCATTCAGTTATATTTCAAACAATGCACACTTTATTATGAGAACACTTAAAACACGATCATATGAAAGGTTGGGAGGTGGGAGTTTGGCTATTTCCCACCACACAAACACTATTAAGGTTAATTATTGTGCATGAAATTAATTCTAACCATCTCAATTCATTTTATTAAATGTATACGCATATTATTGGGTGAGCCATAATGTAATTGACTTAAATTTGTTGGGCTGATGTTTAATCTCGCCTTTTCTCCCCAAATTGTATCTCCCAATGATATCCCCGCGAGAGTTGATATCTATCTATTTGTTCTGTTTAGTCAGATCATCTAGGGTGTGAAACTAGCTCCACCACTTCCCAGGAAGGGGACAAGTTAGCATAGTTGGAGATAAGGCTCGTTTCCTTGACAAACACAAGGCAGGAATTTAAATGCTCGCTACCTGTTCAATTTGAAAATGGTTAACAGTCGTCTGGGGTCAGGTGGCGGTGGCCTGTGTGTGCGTGTGTATCTATTGGGGGGGGGGGGATTCTCATGAAGAAGGGGACGGATGCGCGTAATATGAGAAAAGGGGGAGACTCGACCGTTGGTTTGGTTAAATTGCCGTGTCCAGAAAGTTGCGCAGTCTGCCGGCTATGTTACACCGCCTGACATGACTGTAGTGCGGGTGGCATATCTTTATAGATGAGGCTTATTTACCAGCCATTTAACGATTAGGAGGAATCTTTGCTCAAGATGGATCTTAAAGTGAACTCTGAATTACATGATATATCGTTCATACTTTCGCACCTTGTCAGAGAAATGAGCCAGCCATGAACGCTCTCAAGCACCAGAGAGTCTCAGCTCTATCAGTGAGATCAAGAAGAGTTCCGACAGGTCTACATAGTTACAATAATGGAGATAAAGGACACTAATAATTGAATTATATCAGACACATCAATGGACCTGGGTGCTGTGTTTGTATTATAATTAGGATTGAATAAATTGATAGGCACTAGGTAAATAAACAAATTTAAACTAGCCAGTAACGCAACTCCAGGCTAATTAATGCATAATGCATTCGATAGTTTCCAAAACACCTCTGGTTGTAATCCTGATCAGGCCTAAGTCCATACGTCACGTGGTGCGATAACAATTAACTTGTTTCTAATCAAAATAAACTCTCAGCTTCTTACGTTGACCGCAATCCTAGTAATTAATGTAGAATATATCAAGTATACGTTATAGATAGAGTGGCTCTATTCTGGGACTCGTGATTGGTCCACTGGAAGAGCATCAGGGAACGTTATTCCACCCAAGTTATTTTCTATATTTGCTTCAATTGAGTTTAGAATAATCCTTGCTTTAAACGTACCAAACCTGCACGTGTACATGTTATCAGCCTCGTATTGTCTGGTTCACCAGTGCTAGAAGGCCGAGGGTCAAACTACACCAGCTGTAATCAGGATTCTCTTCCTAAATGGTTTGTCACTTCCCCTTTACACAAATTCAAGCACATTTACTCTAAATTCTACATTTTAACCCCTATTCTAGTGTAATAAAGTTTGTATATAACCCTAATGGGTAGTAAGATGTGAAGCACACAAACAATATCAATGTTAGAACGGTCCATCCCACCTTCAATCTACCTTCTTATCACCTGACAAACCCCCACAGACAGTGGATCAGTCCAAGTGATTGAAGTAGCAGGATGAGCCTTATTTAAAATTAATGGTGGGGAAGTCAAATAAACCATAGCATTATATATTATTAGATTATCTAAGTGAATGGTATTCTCTAAATTGAAAAATGACACCTGTACACGTGAATCAAACCCAGTACTTGTAGCTTGGTACACCAATGCTCTAACTACTGAGCTATTCAGGCGTCATCCTTTGCCCAGAGTAATTCTTCACTCATATTTTAAGGCAGAGTCTGTGATGGACGCTCGGAAATTGTAATCTACATATGAGAGTTCAATTAATATCACGAGCTATCAGATAACGCAACCACATATGACTCGGTAGTTGGTTTTTATGCTGCCAATATTACAATTTCAACTGTATGATGCACATATCATGATGAATTAAATATACAAGCTAGTGTATTTGCTAATTACGGTTATACAGATATATATCATATTTTCTAAATTTAAAAACGACACACACGGTACGTTTCCTTTATAGTTCAGTGGTTGGTTAGATAATTGGCGTACTAAACTAAAGGCCTCGGGTTCAATTATTATATCCAGGTGGGATTTTTCAATTCAAAGAAAATTATATTTATATGTGAATATACCCGAAACCAGCAAGTATAATAGTTTGGCTATTTAATCCATTAAACGTATGATAGAACTAGCCCAAGAATGTCATACTAATAACTATTACAGTTTAGCCAACAAATTTCAATCTTTTCTTGCACCACATGTCTTAATTACTTAGTCAAATTAACATGGCCAAGTTGTTTCAATTTTGGAAGTGAATTGTATTAATGTTAAATTATTCACAGAAATGTGTTTCGTGGTTTTCCTCTTTTAATCAATGTCAGAAGCATCTATAGCAATGACCCAGCAGTAATCAATAGTAATGCTAAGGTTACACTTCCTTTGGTATATTATTTTATTATTTCTTTGGTTGAAAAAACCTGGTGGAACCCCTCCCTGGGTTCACCCCTCATTTCACCCCAGGTGTCCAGGTGGAGTTACAGGCAGATATTGCAACTCAGGTATTCATAAGCTACCAACATATTACCCGCCGATTCTTTGTAGTTGTCACATCTGCAAATTGTTTCATTTCACCCTTAAACGTGTTCCAAATACTTTTTCAACAAAATGATTAATTGTTTGAAGCGTTGTGCTCGCTTCAACTTGCGGGCCCCAGTGTTCTCCATTTCCCGGCGTCTCGTTGGGTGCTCGCACCACCTGCTGGCGAGTCTGAGATCCTGGCTGCGTCGTCCATTGAAGCCCGTCTTACAGACCTCGTGGAGGAGCTCGCAGAACCTCTCTGACTGAGTTTTTGTTAGGCCTAAGTAATAAAAAATGGGAGCAAATCTCTTCTATACCACTGGAAAGGTCACGCACCGCATGGACGTGATTGGTTCCGAGACCTAGTGTCAGGCGCTCTGATTGGGTTGCTGTTCGACGTCCTTTAGAACTAGGCGGCTGCCCGGTTTAGCAGATCTCGAGCATTCATTCATATGCATTCACATTTTTTCGTCGTTGAGATCCTGAGGAAGTCGGATGCGTCTGTTGTTCCTGGAGAAGACTTTTCAAAAGAGCTAGAAGACTCAACATGGATAGCGGAGAGGACACCAACATCAAGACATCGCAAACTAAATAGTTCCAATCCCCTCACACAACAAAATCCACGAAGGTCTGTACGGGGTCTTAAGTCGCGTTGATCCTAACGGTGCCAACCATTAGCTGAAATACATAAAACGCGGCCAGCTGCAAAGCAATACCTTGCAGTTGGTGACCGTCTTGGGGACACACACAACACACCACTTGGAGGGAGAGCCCCCACTCTACCTCACACCCGTGCGCCACTAGCCTGCCCTTTTCAAGGCCGAGTGAAATGGCTACGGAACAATACCCCACAACATTTCTGACAATATCACGAAAGAACAGGAGTGAACACTTTTCAAACTCCGAGGCTAACACCGAGACTTCTGAAATGGAAACTGACTATGCCAGTAATGGGACATTCACACTGGCTTATAGTATGAGGAGAAAAAGAAAATGTAAGACAACATCCAAATATATTTCAAAGAAAACACCACTACCACCAACAAATTTTAACCTCTAGTTATTGAAACACTAACCAACACAGACGACTTGGGCACACACATAACCCAAACTGAAACAAACATCTAACAAAGACCACCTTCAATAGTAGTCATGTGGACGCAAACCTACAAGAAAATAACTGAAATAGAAACATGCACTGAGGGACTTACCAGCCTATATTGTATAAAGGACAGCCTGAAATTACAAACCACTACAACCCACGACTACCAATTAGTGCAAACACTATTGAATAAATTGATCGGGAATTGCATACCTACATCTTCCAAAACAAACCAGTCAAGATAGTTGTCATGGGGCTGCCACCTAACATGAACAGTGAATACATACAAAATAAACTGATTGACCTTGGTTATGCAGTGACCAACGTTCGACAGTTTAGTAAAAAGATGGAACCCAAAAATATCACTCAAACAGTGACACTTATTCCAACATTTCTAGTTACACTAGCAAAGTCAGACTCTCACTCCACAATTTTTAGAATCAGTTTCTTATATATGACCCGTGTGTGTATAGAGCACTACATTCCTCCACTGAGCACTACTGTGCAATTTCACAGGTGTCATCGATATGGGCACACTAAAACAACTGTTCCAACCAGCCAAGGTGTGCCAAGTGTCCGGCTCCACAGCTAGCTTCTCAGTGTCTCGGAAAAGATAGCACAACTCCGGCAAGATGCATTAATTGCAGAGGCCCACTCACAGCAAATTATTCAAAGTGCCCAGTCTATGTCCCACTTCTGGAAGCTAAATGGAACACACATGCGAAAAAACAAGTCGCAATAAAACCAAAACGGGTCCCAGCACGCCCCCCCTTCCCCCTTCCCAAGACATGGGTAGAAACTTCTCATCACTGCCCCTCCCCGAGCAAACAATCACAAGCGCGGGATCCACCTCATTGGTTCACCGTGGAATTGGTGTGCCCGAGGCTACAATCGTCCAGCAGGTCTAATCTCGAGCAGTCAGAGACCAAATCCTCCGGGGCCACACACAGCAATTGGAGATTTCCTCACTATCTGACTTGAAGGACCTCATAAAGTTTTTCAAGGAAATAAATATAAGAAAATTACTAGTACACTTTCGTCCAATTCAAAGAAACAAATCAGACAAAATCATGATACTATTGGAGGTTGTAACTGATTACCTAGTGACTGACGATGACTAACACAAACGTGGTGGCGACAAAAGATGTACTGCGGATTTTTATATTGAACATGAATGGACTACTCACACAAACCAAAGAGATTGAAGATATATTTAAAACTGATATCATAGACGTAATATTGACCAACATTGGTGTAACCACTAAAGATATGACAGTCTCAAAGGAACTGGATTCGGACCACAATCCAATATTGTGTGAAATAAAAATGGACACTAACTTTCAAGTACATGGTTTAAAACAAATTACTACAGCTTGCGATTGGGAAGAGTTTAGAAACACACTAGAGGACACGCTGTCAGAAATACAAGATATAGACACAGTAGAACGGGCTGATGATACAATACAGTTATTCACAACAACGATGCAGGAATCCTACTGGGTAAACACCACAAGACAACAACTCCAACATGACCTTCGACGAAATTACCCAGATCTGGTTGACCCAGAAACGGGAAGAGAGGAGGGACTGGTATAAGCACAGAACGTCAAAACACAGGACACTATACAGCCGACTCGGAGCTCAAGTGAGAAGAAGAGTCAAGGATTTTAAATGATATAACTGGAACACCTTCGTCACTGAGGCCGCACTTGACAAAGACAAGTTGTGGAAAGTAGCACAAAAACTCAGGGGGATATCAGCAAAAAGACTGTACTGGCAATATATGGGGAACAAGGCATGATTTACGATAGCACAGAGATGGCTGAAGCCATAGCCGTGGTAGTAGAAAAACAATTTAAACCCAGCAACGAGCTTCAGAATCATGACTTTACCAGAGACGTAACCAGAAAAGTCAGGGACTGTTAATTTTGAATGACCAAACGACACTTGAGCAAACATAATTACTCTGGAAGAGCTCACCAACACTTTAAGGACTTACCTAGAAATAAATCACCAGGACATGACCACCTGACGAAAGAAATACTCAAAAAAATGCCAGGAAGAGCGGTACTAGCGCTATTGGCAATACTAAACTCATTACTGACAATCTGCTATTTCCCGGATGAGTGGAAGCTGGCAAGAGTAATAACAATTCCCAAATCTGTAATGGACCCGATGTTCCCTCTGAACAGAAGGCCAATCAGTTTAATCCCGACTCTAAGTAAAGTTACGAAAGACATAAAAGAATAAATGATAGACCAGGGATTATTCCAAGCCTTCAGTTTGTATTTAGAAATCACCATTCCACAACCATCAAAAAGTTAATGTAGTAGAAGACGTAACCAATACTTTTAAAGAAAAAAACCCGTAATAGCTATTTTCTTAGACGTCTAGAAAGCATTCGAGACAGTTTGGCACTTTGGGCCCATTTAAAAATTAATAAAATATAATTACTCCAAGTGGTTAATTTTATTAATAGCCAGCTTCCTCAACGGCAAGAGATCACAGACCCACAAGATAAAACAGGGGTCCACAGGGTTCAAACCTAGCACTACACTTATAAAATATTAATATTTAGCAGACATTCCCACTCACGATCACGTTCAAGTTAGACTTTTTGCCGAAAATATCATACTATAGTTAGCTAATAAAAACATTAACTATGCAAATATACTTCCTCCTCCCCAAGGACTGACTCTCCAAATGGAGAATTAAAGTAAATCCCACTCAATAAGCAATCTAATTTTAGCTATGGGTTCGAAACAACTCCCCACCCCACTTACCCTATTTGACACTGAGATCCCACTCCAAGACAAAGTCAAGTATCTTGGGACCACAATATATAAGAAACTTACCTGCAGTAGTCACATTGATCAAATAAATGGCAAAACGATAGGAAGATTCATTCCAATATACTCACTTTCAGAGGAGTTCATCTTACAAACTACCACTAAAGTATTACTATACAAGAAAATAATACAGCCCATCATACTTTACAATTGTGTAGTATGACGCTATGCCTCCAAAACAAAGACCCGCAAACTTTTGGTAACACAGAATAAAATACCAAGAACACTCACTGAGGCAAAAAGACGCACTAGAATAGCTGACCTACACACAACGACCAACTGCCCCCAGCTATAAGAAATCTACAAAGAGAGAAACAAAAAGTTATACAACCAGTCAGAAACCCATGCAAACGAAATTGTTAGAGGACTCGGGCAATACGACCCGACTGAACCACGACACCATAAACAACCCAGGCTGGCGTAGTTGAGCACTTATTATTATAATATATCCTAATGTATAATATAACCTAAAAAATGTTAAAACTGATAAAATCCTTAGATTCCTAGTGTGTCGGTAGGTATTCGTAGAATCATGTTGGTTGGTGGTTATGCTCTTGTGAAAGGCGAAGACAAGAATTTGAGGGCGGAGTTTTGGATTGAGCACAATGAATTCTTGAATGCATGTGAACCAGGTGAAATAATTATTTTGCTAGGAGATATGAGTGGATGGGTGGGTACCCAAAGAGAGAATTCAGAAAGTGTTTTAGGAGATATGGTGATGATAGGGTGAACGAGAATGGTAATGAATTAGTGAGTCTGTGTTTAGAAAAAGTTTATTTGTGTCGAACACATGGTTTAAGCACAAATATATTCAATTGTATACATGACAAAGGGGCGATTCAAGAACGATGCTTGATTTTGTTGTATATGACTAGAGACTGAGAATTTTAGTAAAGAGTACTAGGGCTGTGCGTGGAACTGAATGGGGAACAGATAACTCTAAGTGATTTCAGAAGTTTTATTAGGTAGGAATATTGTGAGGAAGCTGCGCAAGAGTATTAAACAAGTAAGAGTGAAAGTGTAAAAGTTGTAGAATAAAAGTGTAAGAGCGAAAAATGAAAGATTGCTGGGCGAAAGATTAACTTTACAAGAGCATGAATGGAATGTCGAAATAAATTCTAGTGCTATTTTAAAAGCTTGAAACAGAATAAAAGAAGCTCTAATTAATTGAGTGAAAGTTGTGTGTGGATCTATGGTGGTGGTAATCTTAAAAATATATGCATGGTGGGATGAACAGGTGAAAGAAGCTGTGGGAGAAAACAAGCATACAAACGAATAATTGATGCGAAGAGTAAAACAGCACATAAGAAGCTGTGCGACTTATACAAAGAGAAAAATATTAATGCAAAGAAAGTAATAAAAAGAATAAAGAGCAAATGAGATTAAAAGAAGGAAAAAGAATGCAGAATTATTTTGAAGGAAATAAGAATATGTTCTGTAAGTGATTAAAGAGAACGAAACAAGGAGTGCAGGGAAAGTCCCAAGGCATTCAGAATGGACGTGGTGAGTTGATCCAGGATGAAAACAGGATAAGAGAGTGATGGAGAAAGTATTTTGAGCAATTGTTTGGTGAAAATGTGGAAAAAGTAGCAGAAAATAGGGCAAATGTTACAAGGAATGAAAGAATAAACGAGGCTGAGGTATATAAAGCTATTAAAATGTTAAATAATAACAAAGCTGTGAGCGTAGATGGGATCACAAGAGAAATGTTTAAGTATGGAGGCACGATATTACTTGCCTGAATATGTGAATTGTTCAATATGTGTGCTGGGATTGCGGAAGTTCCTAATGACTGGAAGAATACCTTCATTGTTCCTTTGTATTGAGGCAAAAGCAGTAAGAGTGAATGTAAGAACTATAGGGCAATTAGTTTGTTGAGTATTGCGGGGAAATTTTTGGGATTTGTTTAATTGAGAGAGTGCTTGAAAGAACTGCAGGCAATATTTGGGGTGAGTAATGTGATTTAATATCAGGTAAAAGTTGCATGGGCCAGATATTTGCATTGCAACAAGTGATTGAGAAATGTATGGCAGTAATAAATAAAGTTTATTGTGCATTTGTTGATCTTGAGAAAGCGTATGATCGTGTGAATAGGAGTATGTTAAGGAATTTTTCTTAGAGAGCATGGTTATGGTTAGTAAATGCCATTAAGGCTGTGTATGATTGAAGAAAGCGTGCCTTAGAGTGGCTGGAGTTTTGAGCGAATGATTTGACAATGAACAGTGTGTTAGAAGAGGTTGTTTTATGTCCGCATGGTCGTTTAATGTTTTAATGGATAAGATTATGAGGGTTGCTTGTGAGGACGCGGTTGGTGTACAATTGGACAATGTGATTGTGAGAGTGCTGTTATATTCCGATGAAGCTGTATTAATGGCTGAGAAGGAAAATGAATTGCAGAATGCATTAAATAATTTGAGTGTGGTGACAGACATAATGGATATTCGTATAAATATCTCCAAAATTAAGGCATTGGATTTTGATAATGATGGATCAGGAAATGATTGTCAACTTAGTATAAATGGAAAACTGTTAGAACAAGTCAATAGTTTTGTGCATCTCAATAAAATGTTCTGTAAAAATGGAAGGATGGATTGTGAAATTGACAGATGGATAAATGAATCTCGGAGAGTAGTTGGATGTATGTGGACTATTGAAAAGAATGAGGTAGTATTAAAAGAGGAAAAGATGGCATAAAAAATTGTGTTAACGCCAACGTTGTTCTACATATGGGAAGCTTAGGTTTGTCATAACAGACACAAGAGCATGTTGAATACATTTTGAACGAGATATCTAGGTAATGTATGTGGAAAAACTCGTATAGACAGAGTCAATAATGAATGGGTGCTGGAGGAGTGTGGTTTGAAAAGGAATCCAATAGGTAAATGTGAAAGAAGTGTCTTATGGTGGTTTGGGTGTATTGAGAGTATGAGTATGGATCAAGTGATGAAATAAATATATGATGGTAAAGTGTATGGATCAAAAGGACGGGGTAGACCATGCAAGACATGGCTCAATGTTGAAAATGAATTTGTGGAAGAGTTTTAAGAATAAAATAACATGTATGACTCTAAGTACAGAAGAGTTTGCCGAATATTTGCTAAAATCTGGACATTCAAAATAACAAGATAAATATTGATGATTACATCAATGGGGCCACTAAAAACTCAGACCTAAGAGTCCCAGAAAATCACTCTTGAGGTACCACTACCATCTTGGAAAATGGCGGCTAAAATGTTGTATTTTACCATTTTCGCCGTTACTATTGCTCTGACGATAAAAACATCTATGTACTTTTTGAAATAGCGTTAAATTGTACACAAAAATATCTCTGACAATTCTTTATTAGGAGCTACTAATTTCTAAATAAAGTGGTATTTTTGAGTGTGAAATTACTGTGAGAATAAATAAAAGCATTTTAAGTGTATAGATAAACACAATAACAAAATGAAACTTGGGAAATATGTTAAGAAATTACCCATAAATGTATATCTAAAAGCCCCAGAAAATCTCTTTGTGAAAACTGACTTCATATTAAAAAAGGTTGCCTGAATTTAAAATATTTGGAATTTTCGTGGCTACCACTGCTCTGAAGACAAAAGCACTTTCCCTGGTGAAAAAAGTTTAATTTTACATAAAAAAGTATATACCAATTTGTTTGTGAGAGGCACCAGCTTATAGATAATAAATTTGTCTTGTTATAACGTGCAACAATAGTACGTGTAGTGTCGCTGCTTGCCGGGGGAGGCATTCCAGTCTGTACCAGCAGTTTGTCACGTGGCGTGGTGCGGACATATTTGCTTAGTAAGTGCCAAGCCAATAGCGTAGTAAGAAACATTTCTTCAATTAATGATTGGTTCAGTCCAGTATTTTCCTTCACTTTGCAAAGTATGAGATTTTAATGTGGTAGTTTATATTTTTAAATTTTTAACTTAAAATTATCAGGGCATTGAATCAAGTTTAGTATGAATTTAAGTATTGTATGATGTGCTTAGTATATTTCTTTTATATATTAAAAATCATGCATTTTTCTTTTTGTAAAAATGACAAAAATATACAGCCCTAAGTCATTAAGTGAAAGTAAGTGTCGAAAGAGTTTGGGGCGGGGGTGCACGCTCTGCACTTAGCTCCAAGGGCTTACACCTACTTTCAGTCTAACCTAACCTAGGAGCAAGCCCATACGCATACAACCGTAACGCCCCAAAATAATTGTTATATTTGACAAAAAATAATAATTTAGAGTTGAAGTAGCCTCATCTGTCAGCTTAAAAGTATTTATATTATGTAGTCATATGCAAGTGAGCCTTAATCTATCCCTCCTGATTGACATTATTAAATTTGGGGGCTTAGAGAAGTATAGTGACGCTTTGACGATATATTGGCTTCTTTATTTTTACTATACACATTAAAAGTTTATTTTTAAGTTTAACCAGATTAGAACATATAGTAAACTATTTTGGGTTTCCACACTTGTTATCAAACCAATGTCCCCTGATATGTAGTTTACCTTTCTAACCAGTGTGGTGAAGGTCCAAGCTTTCAAGGGAGAGTGTTGTTCAACTGTCGTGCAGATCACCCCTAATAACCCCCAATTGACACAAAGAGGGTGATGTGCGAGGGTTCATCTTCATCCCATTAATAGGTTCTCCCTCCCGAACAAAAGTTATCTAGCTGTATAGTCTGTTCCAGCAGACTGGAGCCCTGGAGAAAACATCTTAACAACGGTTATCTAGCTTTATAGCCTGGTCCAGCAGACTGGAGCCCTGGAGAAAACATATTACCAGTATGTGTCTAGCTGTATAGTCTGTTCCAGCAGATTGGAGCCCTGGATAAAACATCTTAACAACAGTTATCTAGCTGTATAGTCTGTTCCAGCAGATTGTAGCACTGGAGAAAACATCTTAACAACAGTTATCTAGCTGTATAGTCTGTTCCAGCAGATTGGAGCCCTGGAGAAAACATCTTAACAACAGTTATCTAGCTGTATAGTCTGTTCCAGCAGATTGGAGCCCTGGAGAAAACATCTTAACAACAGTTATCTAGCTGTGTAGTCTGTTACAGCTGATTGGAGCCCTAGAGAAAACATATTGCCAGTATTTGTCTAGCTGTATAGTCTGTTTCAGCAGAATGGAGCCCTGAAGAAAACATCTTAACAACAGTTATCTAGCTGTATAGTCTGTTCCAGCAGATTGGAGCACTGGAGAAAACATCTTAACAACAGTTATCTAGCTGTATAGTCTGTTCCAGCAGATTGGAGCCCTGGAGAAACATCTTTACATCATTAAAGTATTATTTCCTATTTTATATATAAAAAAGTGACTTATATGTAGCAGTTTTCGCTCACCATTCCCCGTTGACATATATTTTGAAGGCTCGAGATTATTATATAAAAACATTGTTGGAAAATTGTTTTATTTCAATAACCACACTATTCAAGAACAATGTGTGAATAATAGTGTTGATTGGAAGTTCGAGATGTCACTATAATTATTCCGCAGCATGTATTTTTTTACTAGGCCCGTGGACTTTAAAAAAATATGTGTTTACTTAACAATAAAACCTGACTATATTAATACACTTTTCACCCTGTTGTGAACTAGAAATGGTGGTAGCTACTAGCCTACAAACAAAACTCTCTTCGCAAAGGTAGAATTATGTAAAAGTTTATTTTCCCCAACGAAATACTCGTAGCACACTACTCTCGCCTATCTGTAGCAGTTCAGCTGCTAATTTAGGAAAATTGTATTTGAGTGGTAGGAATCCAGCTGAAAATTTAGGAGCTTCGCAATTTCTGTTGACGAGTTTTTTCTTTCTTCTTGTTGTACTCTTCCTACCAGGTTGAGTATGATTTCTTCCATCTTCGATCTTTTTGGCTGGGCTTGGAGAGCTTCATAATCAGGAGAACAAAATTGAGATAATTGAAACTTAGCCCAGACAAAACCAGAATTCAACGCAAGCACCACTGTAACTAATATTATTTTAAAACAATGCGACTTAATTTATTAACTAAGTTTTATTCTTTAAAATATTTTAATATAATAGTTGAATAGTTAAAATAAGCTAAGTTAGTTTCAAAATATATAAAGTAATAAACCTATCTCACTAAAACACATGTATCTTATTATTATTATTTGTATTAGTAATATTGTAGGCCTAGCATAAATGTTGAAGTCTTGTGTCTAGCCAATTGGTTAACATAACAATCTTATGGTTCAAATAAGTTTATTCTCTTCTTAATACACAAGCAGTAAGAAATTTAGAATATATATTTATGTACAAATGAAAATTAGCTATATTACAATATATCACTTCCACAAACACTTTATAATTAATAGTACACACAATCAGAAATTCAAAAATGATAACAAAGAATTCCCAGTACACTTTGCAATTATATCACAGATCACACGTTTAAAAATATTCACTAAATTACCGGCATTTTAAAAAAAAGTCCCTTTTAATAATACTTAGCACCGCGTCTTACTACCCGTTTGGGCTATACGCTGATCACATGTAAATAGTGTAAGTTCGCTGAAGTATAAAAATAAATAAATTTTGTTTTTAACAAATTTGTTTGCATCCTTTTTAAGATTTTCAAAATATTGTTTTTTATGGTTTATATTGATCAGTTCTAGTAATATAAGCGTGGACATAATTAAAGCACATTTAATTTTTAACTGCTAGCAATATTGTATCTCATGCTGCCCCAATTGTGTAAATGAAAATATTACAAATGGTATTAGATTATGAGTTGAATCCGACACCTTAGCTCAGTCGGTAGCGTGTCTGTCTACTGAGATAAGGGTTCCTGGTTCGATTCCAGGCATGGCTGAAAATGGTATCATTGGTAAAATGTGGGTTTCCCCTTTAACAGTGATGAATTAATGGCTGGGGACTGGATGTTGTGCCTGTCCTAGTGTTAAGTTATATTATAAGGCACATGAAGCTACGACAAGCCTAGCAGGCTGGTAGTGGGAGATATATGACTTGGATAAAAACCACAGGCTGGAAACAGTAATGGATGTATACATTAGATTATCAGATGAGTCCGTTTAATTAATGGAGCAGAAACAAATCATCAAGTAACCTGTAAGGAAGTATTATTAGAAACTCTTTATAACCATTTTAGATGGACAATAAATAGTAAATCAATCAAATAAAATATATTTATATTATGTCAAATTTTAGTCACACACAAACAATGTTGGTGGTTTAAATTGTTCTTCCTATAAAATACCTACTTTAAGAGGTGGTACCTATGAACTATTCAAGTGGTGGAGGGTGGAGGCGCTAATGGGGGTGGTACCTTCCGATAACGCACGTAAATTAATACTGGTGGCCTTCCGATGACTTCCGGAAACCGAATAATGGTGGCCTTCTGAAGACTTATAGTATAACAAACCCTCGAAGACTATTTTGTACGTGATAGCAAGATAGCCTATCTTATTTGTATGATGATCAGAGAATAAATGCCTCTAAGGAACTCTACATTATTTACTTAGCCTTAGTATATTAATGGGACGTATCTGACGTGTTTGTACAATGATCATAGCTACACTATTTTATCAACATTGTTGTATATGGGAAACAGGAAAAACTAATACTTCATTCGATACCCGTGACTAGGTGTCATTTCTCAATTTAAACAATATTTACTTATTTAGCCTAATAATAGAGTGTGTATAATCAGTGCAAACAGAAGATGCCAGTGGAGGATGGTCCATGGCCTAGGTATGTAATCAGTGCAAACAGAAGATGCCAGTGGAGGATGGTCCATGGCCTAGGTATATAATCAGTGCAAACAGAAGATGCCAGTAGAGGATGGTCCATGACCTAGGTATGTAATCAGTGCAAACAGAAGATGCCAGTGGAGGATGGTCCATGGCCTAGGTATATAATCAGTGCAAACAGAAGATGCCAGTGGAGGATGGTCCATGGCCTAGGTATGTAATCAGTGCAAACAGAAGATACCAGTGGTGGATGGTCCATGGCCTAGGTATGTAATCAGTGCAAACAGAAGATGCCAGTGGAGGATGGTCCATGGCCTAGGTATGTAATCAGTGCAAACAGAAGATACCAGTGGTGGATGGTCCATGGCCTAGGTATGTAATCAGTGCAAACAGAAGATGCCAGTAGAGGACGGTCCACGACCTAGGTATGTAATCAGTGCAGACAGAAGATGCCAGTGGAGGATGGTCCATGACCTAGGTATATAATCAGTGCAGACAAAAGAGAGTACAGTCAGGTAGGAGTGGGAGCATAATACCCGGGGGGGGGGGGGAGCTTGTGCTATAGAATGTCCATCATCTGACCTCACACTGAGCTTTATAGAATACTAGGGTGAGCTAAATTTTTTTCAAAATTTTGGTAAGAACACGAATAATAATACTTATCTACGAACACACCCATGATTAATCATATTGTCACTCAATCACATACTAACCACATTAAAAAAGTCTTAATTTAAATAAGAATGAAATAGTAATGTACTCGTAATTGATGATTGAGACATTAATTTGATAGTGAATAGGAGATTATGCATGATCGCTTAGGCAAGAATTTATTTTAGGTTTTATGAAGTTACAAGATCTATTTCCACCCATCCATTTATTATGTTTCTGCCACGATTCAGGTTCAAGAATTTTCTTTAAACTAAATTGAACTAGCTTTTATTAATGATGGATAACTTAAATTTATTTATTTCATATCTTTAACAAGTGTATGTTTCCGTAGATCATCAAAGTGTAGCCCAAACTCTCGGCTTAGAGGGGCCCAAATACAAATAAATGAAAACAATAAAAGGATAAGTTAAGAAAAGTAAATTAGAGTGGGCAGTGAGAGTAATTAATATGATGATGCTGGACCCGTAATACGTCCCAATAAAAAAAGGAAACACGGTCCTCCTTACAACAAAATTTATATATATATTTGATTAGATAAAAAAGAGAAAACAAGGAGGCGAGGTGCCAGGGTAGTATGTTCACTTAAAACTAGGGATAACCTGGATTAACTAAAATATTGCAAGTCATAAATAATATTTTATTATATGTATTAGAAACATTAACAATATGTAGATATTCAGGCGTAACATTACTCATAATAAAAAATATTACAATCTAATGTTATAGATGACCTTTTTCAAACAAATCCTTGTCACATTAATTTAGAAATATAACTCGTAAGTCAAATAGTTCAGATTAAACTCAATGTTTACGAATGTCATATTTAGCGCATAACATTATTAAATTTGGAATATTCTAACATAATGTTCTTACTGAACTCTCCAAAGGTAGATCCTTAACAAGATTAATTGTGAAATATAATTCATAAGTTAAATAATTCAGTTTAAATTCAATGTTTACAAAACATACTTAACGCATAACATTACTAATTTTAGAATATTCTGACGTAATATCCTTACTTAATTCTCTAAAGTAAATCTTTAACAAATTAATAGTGAAATATAATTCATAAGTTTAATAATTCAGTTTAAATTCAATGTTTATAAAAAACATACTTAACGCATAACATTACTGATGTTTGAATATTCTGATGTAATGTCCTTACTGAATTCTCTAAAGTAAATCTTTAACAAATTAATAGTGAAATATAATTCATAAGTTAAATAATTCAGTTTAAATTCAATGTTTACAAAACATACTAAACGCATAACATTACTAATTTTAAAATATTCTGATGTAATGTCCTTACTGAATTCTCCAAAGTAAATCTTTAACAAATTAATAGTGAAATATAATTCATAAGTTAAATAATTCAGTTTAAATTCAATGTTTACAAAACATACTTAACGCATAACATTACTAATTTTAGAATATTCTGACGTAATATCCTTACTTAATTCTCTAAAGTAAATCTTTAACAAATTAATAGTGAAATATAATTCATAAGTTTAATAATTCAGTTTAAATTCAATGTTCAAGACAATGAAGAATAATATCAAACTTTCCTAATTTAAAAAAAATAAAGCCGAAAGAGAATTTTGATTAATTGCAGATTTATCCTTATGCCGAAAATGAATTTCTCCTTACATTTTTTTTATGAACAAGTCCTTGAAGCCTAAGCTTCGTCCGTCTGCTTCCAGACCTGGCCTAAGAGTGACGCCATAGTTTTCTGGACGGTCTTTTATACGGTGCAAACTTCATGAACATAAGAGACAGGATCCACAAAGGAAGGGGGGAACGTGCGTGACCATGGAAACATCGGTATTATTCGAGAAGCCGAACTCGTGTATTCTCGAACGAAAATTCTCTTCTTCTGGGGTAAGCGAAGGTTGGCAATATGCTAGCGAACTCTAGCGGGGCGTGTCCGAACTCTTGCTTCACAAAGGCAGTCGTTGACCGGTTGAAGTAGGGGCTGGATGTGTTTACGTTTTCTCGACTGTAGCCGGGATGGTGATATTGGGTAAGTAATATTTTGATGACTCGTTGACTAACATTAGCTTGTAGCCATATGAATGCTACAAAAGAGTCTTACTTCCGGTTCAGGTTTACGCATATGTACTAATTACGCTACAGAGGTAAGGATGAGGAAGGTTGAACTTAGAGGAATTGTACTCAAATTTGGGTGGATGTATAGTGAGAAACTATTTAGGAAAAAACCACCCTATGTACACCCGACCAGGATTTGAACCCCGATCTCCCTATCCTTGACAGTCTAGTCTAACAAGAGACACCTTAGACTATGCAGCCACCAAAGCAGGTCTGTAGCTATGAATAAAGATAATAAAATTGAGAACTGGTATGCAGAACTAGAGTCTCAAATAAAAATGGTGGTAGTTTGGAGAGAAACAAGGAGAGTGAGAGAGAGAGAGTGTTTTCTCTAAGATCAATATATCCCCAAGTGTGTAGTGTTAGTAGTATGCACTGGAGACGTTGCTAGGCAACCGATACAACACCATCCTGTGCTTTGGAAGAGAATAGAGAAATATTATTTCGTGGCTAGGCACACTTTCATATTTTGGTGACGTTGAATGTTGCCATGTATGTTTTACCTCAAATTTGAGAATATCCTTAACACCTGGTATTTCAATAGTTCCCCTTTGTGACAGTCCAAACTATGAAGTTGTATTTAAGTTTCTGTTTGAAATTAATAAGTTTTGTGAATTGAATTTAGAAAATGAAATTGAATTCCTTAAATTACATATTAGTAAAACCAGTAGTTATTTAATAGACATAGAACATTATGTGTTTTGGTTTTTGGTTTGAAAACAAAATTTGTAAACATTATTCAAAGACCAGATGAATCCTTTCGTAACTTTATCCTATCAGTCTCAGAAGCAGCTAAAGTTCTTGAACTCACTTTAGAGGAAACGGAAATAGTAGCTGCTATTCTTGAAAATGTTTCTCCCTTAACACAACTCCATTTTGTTTTTGTCTCTCAACCATCCTCAATGGCTGAGTTACATTTTCCTGCATCACAGACTGAAAGTTCCATGCTAGCGGAATAGGAATACTTAGTTTTGAACCCTCCACCAATTATGGTTGAACAAGTTGATAGTACTAGGCTTAGCAACCAAAATAGTTATACTTATGTTTATAATAAACCAGCTCAGTCCCATCTCTCCAAACCCCATACCAGTCATAAACATGGTTTAAATAAACTAGTTCAAGGGAAAGATATCTCATTGGTAAAATGGGGCACTATGTGAGTCAATGTATAGCAAAAACGAGCGTTGCGCCGACATAAAAATGGCTTTACCGTGCAACATAATATCCTACCACGTGTTTCTGAACCCAGCATTAAAGTATCTATTAATTCTGTGTCCTGTCTTGCAATAATAGATACTGCGACTAGTTCATCCTTCATAAATTCCAACCTTAACTATTTGCCATTACTATTGGTACGTCTCTTACCGTAGATAAAATTGTTTACCTTTCTATTAAAGTTAAAATTTTCTCTTGGAAACCTTCATTTTCTGTTGTCACAAATTTACCATACAATATTATAATATGCGTTGAACTCAAACTAAGATTGATTTAGGAAGAAATCACATCTATTTTAAATTTAACCCTTCAGTTAAAATACAGTTTATAAAAGTTTTAGAAAAGGAGGATAGCATTTTGCTTGGTTAAACACCCGTTGAACTTAGTACAACCATTCAAAGTTTTTCGGACATCATAACCACTAATTGGGGTAAATGTGATATTTTCCCTTACAAGTTATCTCTTTCTGATTTCCGTCCTGTTAGATCTCCTTATTCTTGCTCCCCACCCAAGTTACAAGTGTTTAGAGACCTAGTCCAGGATCTGCTTGATAAAAATGTCCCTAGGCCATCTCGAGCTGCATATGCTAGTCCCAATTTTATTATTCATAGGAAAGGTGGCAGACATAGGTTGATTGTTGACTATCGTAAAATGAATAAACAAATAATTGTATTTGATTCTTGCCCAATACCCACTGCTGAAAGTGCCTTTCAACATTTAGTGGACCTGAATGCTAGTTCTCTTCAATGTGCCCTTTCAGAGTATTCGAAAATTTTGTTACCCTTTGGGGTTTTTATGAGTTTAATGGGGTGGTGCCGAGTTTTAAACCATATTTTGTCTGACTTAAAAGTTTAAGTCTGTATCCAATTATTTGGACGACATTTGTATTTATAGTGAATCCTTAGAAGAACATAATGAACATGTCATGTTAGCTCTCCAGACTCTTAGGGAGGCTGGTCTCACTGTTAATCCTGATAAATTGACTTGGGGCATTGATTGTATCAAGTTTTTAGGGTATGCGATTTCTAATGTTAATATCCTTGTCGATTCTGAACGTATTTGTCCCATTGTTGACTTTGCTGTACCAAAAATTTTGAAACAAGTTCATCGTTTTGTGGGATGTGTGCGTATTATTCCAGATTCATTCCTTAATTTTATTAGTTGGCTGCCCTATTAAACCATATAAAAAAGCAAGAAGTACAGTTTTTGTGAGGAGACGACCAAAATAAAGCCTTTCCAGAGCTTAAGCAAAATCTTGTTTCCCTTAAGGTTCTTCTTATTATTATTATTATTATTAGCACCGCGTCTTACTACCCGTTCGGGTTATACGCACTTACGCTAATGTGTAATGGTAGGGTGATTGCGAGATGAAATGGAGGACCTACAGTTTAACGTGGAATCCGAACCACGGTGGAGGCTTGGCATTCCTCACATTCACAAGTTGTGATTAATACACGTCTTGTCAGAGGTGAAGGAAGGGTTCGGCAATCAGCTTAAGGTTCTTAAAATTCCTCATTTTTTGTTGCCTTGTGAACTTAAGGTTGATGCCTCGTCTTATGCACTTGGGGCTGTTCTTTCTCAACAACACCTTGAATGATTACTTCCTGTAGCGTTTGCTAAGAAATCTCTTACTGATGTACAGAAAAGGTACAGTGTGAACGAAAACGAATGCCTCGCATGCATTTTTGGCATCGAGAAGAAATTTGTCGATTATCTCGAGCAACGTGAGCTCGTACTGTACGCCGACAACAGAGCCTTGTCGTGGATGTTCAATCACCCAAAGCAATTAGGGGAAATTGGCCGTTGTGTTTTGAAGTTGTCTCAGTTCAAGTTTAGAACAGAACTTGTCTCAGGGAAATAAAGTTTTTGGAAATGTTCTTTCTCACATCAACGAAGGAGTGTTCCCTACACATTATAGTCCTATACCTGCTAGTGTTGAAGTTATCAGCTCCATTCCAGAGTAATTTGTTCCATTCAACCTTACTTGTCTTGGTTGCAAGTCAAATCAAAATGCATCGCACCTAACGCTACCAATTGGGACAAAAATGTCTAAAGTAACTGATGTGACTCCCATCAATAAACAATATAATATTTTCTATATGATAATGTCAACCCATTTGTAGTACCTACCCCATGTTTGAATTCAAATAAACTGATTTGTTAATCTTGTATATCTCTCTTATGTTTCATGCAACCCGTCCTTCTTTGTATATCTTTGTTAATGTATTTGTCATGTCTTCTATCTAATAGGAGAAGCGGCGATGCAAATGATGGTGGCACATTTGATTACCATGACAGTAATTGTTATAAATTGTATACATTGAAGAAATCGTTGGGTAGCATTAAATAAATTAATACCAAAATGATGTGTATTGAAGCAGGCTCCTCAGAAGTACTGCAAGAAGAATCCAGTTGGTTCAATATGTCATTAAAGTCAAACTTCACTTAACGTAGTGAAAGTAGTCCCACACTATCCCCAGACGATCGGCCCTTCATTGTGTGCAACTGCATCTACACAATTGAAGGAGGAAAAAAAATTGAAGACAAATTTCAGAATTTGTGAAGAGAAAAGGGCAAATACTTTTTTTAGCATATATTTTCTTCAAAGATGATGAGTTCAACCACATAGCTAATATAGACAGTGAATAATGAATTTTTGTCGCCAATCTGTATGCTCATGTGAGTCTTCAGGGAGGTGAAAAGATGAAAGTTTGAAGGCTCAAAGTCAGGATTGGTTCAAAATGTCCCAACCGAATTAGTCCAAAAGCGCCTTGGTAGCGTTGGCCATGTGCGGGCGGGTGTTGGCGTGCAACAAGCGCACTCCCTTCGTCAGCATTCCCCTCCGTTTGTTTTGAATTGCTCTCTTGAGCTTTTTTTAGAGTCTCACAGTATCGTTCTGCATTAATCGTCTCCCCCTGAGGCAGAAATTCGATCAAAATGATCCCTTTTTAGTCCCAAAACATAGTGGCCATGATTTTTTTTGCCCGAAATTGAAGTTTTGACTCTTTTGGCAGATGGAAAACTGGTGTGCCGCCATTGTGATGACTGTTTTTTCGTCTCAGGAGTGTAATGAGCCACCCAGGTTTCATCTCCAGTCACAATCGAGCTCAGAAAATACTCACCTTCCAATTCAAATCGCTCAAGGAACTTTCGAGCGCTAGCGACCCGATTCACTTTGTGCTGCTCTGTCAGTTGTTTTGGGACCCATTTTGCGCTCAATTTTCGGAATCCCAGCGTTTCTGTAATTGTTTCGTGTAAGAGAGATCTGGAGAGTTGTGGAAACATCGCAGAAATTTCATCCACTGTCAATCGGCGGTCTTCACGAACAGTTTTCTCGATTTTTGGCACCAACTCATCGGTCAAAATGGAAGGTCTTCCACACCTCTGATCGTCATGATCATTCGTTCTGCCTTCATTAAATTCACGACACCACTTAAACACGTTCGTTCGGTTCATAATACCCTCGCCATAAACAGTTTTGATCCGTGAAAAAATTTCAGTCGGTGTTTTTTCTTCAGCGAGAAGGAACCTGATGAGAGCGTGCACCTCGCACTTGGCGGGATTTCTCATCGACATTTTTCACACAAACGGACACTACAAGGAGAGTTTTCATACTAACGAGGTCCACCTGTGCTCGTTGTGTTCAGAAGAACCCCCACTAGCACTCAATGTTGCCAATCTTGGAAACAGATTTCTCACAGCACGAGAGGACAATCAGTACTCTTAATTTCTGGACGTGCCTCGTATAATAACAATATCAGCTCAAAAAGTAACAATGGGAATATCAAGAGAAATGGCTCTTAATCCTGGTAGCTCCAGGTCATGTTGGAAATAACAAAAACCAAGAACTGTTCTATGAACTGAGCGCTATCATAACTCAGGCCACAACTCCAAGATCAGCAGCATCCGGTCAGTGCAGGTAACAACACTCGTAAAAATACACGTGTACTAATAATATGGACATCATAGTTTGAGTAATAATTAGTTCAACAATAGTAGAAAAATAAAATAGTTTTGAAATAAATTTATAAAATAATAATAATATATTTAAATAAGAAAATTTATTTTGTGAATTTAAAATATATTAAATGTATTAATACAAAAAAATAGTTTAGTAGTTAATGCTTTTCGTCGAAACAATAACCAGCTAAAAATTTGTCTTCAGAATCAGTGTTCTTTAAGATTAAAATTTTAGTATAAGAGAAAAAAATGGTTAAATTTGCAAGTTAATGTATTTCAGTAGTTTTAGGGCAGAAAAACATGAACAGTTGTTAATTGTGAAGTAAATATTGTGAGGTGTTGTACGGTCCGGCAATCTTCGTCGTCGATGAACAATACATGACATGAGTGTTGAAAATAATTAGGATGGATATCAACCAATGAAGGTCCTTGCAGTGTAGGGGGTCATCGGGTTGGTTAAAACTTCCAAATAAGATCAAAGTTGATGGGCTCTTTCTTACTTCACATTGGTATTCGTTCCTTGTTTCTTTATTTTGAAATAGTGTTTGGGACTGAGATTGAAACACGGCCATCCATTGACAAGTCTTGGCGTCAGAGCGGCTTTATTCCTGTCTCCTTACTGTGGATCAACATCTGACGCGTCATTCTCAGTATCTTGCATTGTTGTACTATTTGAAATAAGTTGGATGTCTTGTTCTCTTCCCACATATCTTCATCTCACTTCATAATACGGAGTCAGTGGGTATGCTTTGTCATGGAAATACTTTGGATACAAATTACTTTTAAAAGGCAAGTTTGAAGCTCTCTTGAAGTTGCAATGTTGTAAAAATGCTATTCTAATGTTAAATCCAATGATTAAAATTTATTATAAAGATAAATTTGAGAATATACTGTACACATCTATTGTATAGAGAAGTTCATAGATAATCTGCACGGAGCAGTAATGTTAACCCAAATCAGTTTGACCAAAAACAATAAAAATATTTTAATATAAGATACGCATACATAAATTAACAGTTAATCCAATCATTTTACAATACCATGCTATTTACTAAATTAATAATGGCCCACTGTGTAATTGTTACAAATTATGTCCTGCTATTTACTAGGTTTATTAAGTTAGTGGCTTTTTTTTTAACAAATAAAATATAGAGTGAGTAATGAATTCACTTAGCTGATATGATTTATCAATGAAAATTTTTGTTTATTTTGTGTTCAGAGTTAACATTAGTTAGTAAGACAAGGTTCTATCTAAGTGATTTTTGTAATTGATTTTAATTTATCTGGCTATTATAATTATTATTACCATCATTATCATCATAGCTACTTATATTATTTAATGTATAGGAGAATATGTAGCTATTCTTGAACATAACGCAGGTTTTGTTCCTCATTCCTGAATACACCCACTTATATTGATATATAACATTTGTGTTACTATCCTGAACAAAATAAACATTTATATAAAGTTGTAATACTTGGATAAAAGCCCTTTACGTTCATTGAGCCCAAGTGTATTCCCCAACCGAATACAAAACAAGAACTCCCATCCCTACCACTGGGAAATGGAAAGGGGATGATTCTGAAATGTCAGTGGAGTTCTCTAGGGAGAAAGGAGAGGCTCCCTATTGATAGCTGGACCAGCAATTATTACAGTCATCAGAGTGTTATGTTTGACAATATGAAACTGTTAGTAGTTTGTCAAATCAAGAGCAGAACCAGAACAATCTTAATATCAAAACAAGAACTATTGGTAGTTTTCTGCTGCTAGTCACTTTTTATTATCCTTTAATCTCATTCCCCTTTGGCCGTATACATTTAGACACACCAATGGAGTGGTGATGAGGAAGATAATATGAAAAGGAAATGAACAAACATTTGCTTTGAAGGATAATGGAAATCATTTAGGATATATTATTTAATCAAACTTTGTTGGGCTATTACATCAACAACACCTGCAAACCAAACCAGAAGAGAATTACATTCAATCTGCCTGTCCACAAATGTGGGTATCTACATTAATGTAAGAAGAGAATATTTGATTTAGTGCTAGTGAATTAACTGAATAAAGAACTTGCAGCCTGGCCAAAAATCGAACTCAAGGCACTGAGCTCAGTTGAAAGACGACCATTACATACACTTATACACATACGTACATACATACATACAAACATACATACATACATACATACATACATACATACATACATACGTACATACATACATACAAACATACATGCATACATACATACATACATACATACATACATACATACATACATACACACATACATTGATAAGAGAGTTATAATTGAACCAGCTGTCTCTGCACTTGATAATGGTGTTCCATTAGCCCATATCAAGTCCATTGGGGTTAATATTCACCAACTATCACGACTCAATGCTCACATTGTCTACGATGCTTATCAGGGCAAACGCGACTCTTTCTTTTGACATTTTACTTGACCTTTGAGCGGGAATATATATTTTCTTTCACCTCGAAGAACAATGGAGACAGAATTTATTAGCATCGCATTTATTTATGTTTAATTAATGAATGATGCAAAGACAAAACTAAAATATGTAGGAGCGATCTTGATAATTTAATCTTTCACAATACATGAATTATTTATTTTATACTGTAATATATTTCTTCTGTGAATTATTAGGCCTACAATATAAAATAAGTGCATTAGTATTCTTTTTGCCATTTAACTGATTATTTAGATTTTAACTTGCTTAAATATAAAAAAACTAAGTTGAATTTTAAAATATATTTAAATTTGAAAATTTAAATAAGAATGTAAGTTTCAATTGATCTAACTTGTAATTTTTTCTCTTAACAAATACTTGAAAGATTTTAACTTGGGTTGATATGGCCGCCACTTTAAAATGTAAAAGTTATTATATTTTAATGTTTCCTTCAAACCATTGTATCCATTTCCCATTTAACAATCACATCAGTAACCACTCCAATTAGAACATTGTTTATTTGTTAGTATTACTTATAGTTCCATGTCGTGTCGTGTCGTGTCGTCCAGCGAGCTATACGGCTGCTGTCATTAGGGAAGATATAGGTGTTGATATAGGTGGTACAACAATCCTTTCATCCATTAATATCAGTTCTCTAGACCAGAGTTGCTACTTGTTAATCCAAGAATCTCCTCGTTCGTCCTCACGAGGCTGAGTTTAACCCTGCTTTAGACCCACTACTTCATGGAAATTAATTAGACTATATTAGCAGAGAGGAAATTGTGAACCATGGGAAACAACCATTACCAGCCATAACGTAATAATGTGTCACCTTGACAGTCAAACCATTATAATATAAATATTATATTATAAAGCAATACTTGCTTACATCCATGAACTGACCAGAGCTAAAAATATATTTGTAACAAAGCATGTAAGAAACCACAATTTATTGTTTTTTTGTATGGTTGAAAATTACCTATAACATATTTTAACCCTTTTTTCTATATGTGTTAAGCAACCCGTTGATGAATGACAGTGGGCACGGGAATTGAGTCCGGGATCTTTGGAGCTTGTTTTGTGGTCTCCTCCGTTCGGACAGTACTGTCATTACAAAGATGTGCAACATGTGTTGATATTAATTTATGAACAAACTCGATAAAGACAATGGAAAAGAACAATACACCAAAGCAGCCATTGCAATAATACACGAACAAATGTTAATTCATTACTTTCAAAAAGTTGTTCACAAAATAAATGTTCACTTCACAAACCATTATTCAAAATATGTCAAATGAATAAGTCACCACCATAACTAATACTTTTTCCTATCACTGTTAATAGCCGTAGCAAATAACTAAATTAATTTAAAGTTAAGAAAATGTATATTAATAAGCGATATAAATATTAAAATAAGAGCTAATCTGATAACGAGCACGGAGAAGAATAGGAACAATAAAACTGTGAATGTTGGGGAACTATACAAGTGAGATATGTAAGAAGAGAGAGTATAGGCTAATATGTGCGAGACATGACCATCTGTTTGTTAGAAATCCCCACACTGACACCAATGACTGACAAGATGTGATTGAGATATGTAAGAAGAGAGAGTATAGGCTAATATGTGCGAGACATGACCATCTGTTTGTTAGAAATCCCCACACTGACACCAATGACTGACAAGATGTGATTGAGATATGTAAGAAGAGAGAGTATAGGCTAATATGTGCGAGACATGACCATCTGTTTGTTAGAAATCCCCACACTGACACCAATGACTGACAAGATGTGATTGAGATATGTAAGAAGAGAGAGTATAGGCTAATATGTGCGAGACATGACCATCTGTTTGTTAGAAATCCCCACACTGACACCAATGACTGACAAGATGTGATTGAGATATGTAAGAAGAGAGAGTATAGGCTAATATGTGCGAGACATGACCATCTGTTTGTTAGAAACCCCCCACACTGACACCAATGACTGACCATACATAAACCAACATATCCGATAGATGTGGTTACAACTACAAAACCATTACTGTACAGGAGTCATCTCGGAACCAAGCACACATTACCATTTGATGAATTAATAGTGACTGCCTAATAGAATCTCACACTCTTTAGTAGTTTAGTTTAAATATTATAGCTATCACTTATATTTAATAGCTTAAAGTTGGGATGTTATGCCAGAGAGATAAACAAGAAGTATTATTACGAGCAAATGTTGCAACTTAAATGTTATTCACTATTGAAGTGTTCTGAAGATCCATCAAAATATTAAAACACTTTTTGTCTAAACTTTATAATACGGTTACACTATTTACCGGGTTTTGCAATACAGAATATTTTAAGGGGAATGGTGTGTCTGACCTTTTTTAAAAAAAATACCTTCTTTATCAACATAAATTGTTTTATGATTTCAAAAATATATTATTTAAAAAATTTATATGTTTTTATTTCCTTTATAAGCTGTTTTAACTGATGAAATTATATGTATTAAATTTTCCAAAAATATTAACATCAAGTGTTTGATTTATTTTATATTTGACTTAATAGTTTGTTATAGATTAATATGTAAGTCTTACAATACGATCAACTGAATACTTTCTAAACTATTAAATGCTTACTACTCCACATAAAAATTACATTTTTAAGTAGCTGTTTTTATTTATTTATTTACTTTTTATCTTACCATGCATGATAAGGTTGTAAAAATATTTTAAATTAATGATGGATTAGTTATGAGCCATAGACCCCTCCTCCCATGAAACCCGACCTTAATTGCACTGACTGGGGCAGGTTTACTTATGTGTTGAGAAAGAGTTTGGGACCCACCCCTACCTTTCGAACAGCAGCAGAAATCGATCGCGGTGCGGAGTTCATAACTCCCGCCATCAAGGGGTCACTCGAAGCTTCGACGCCAAGGTACGTCTTAAGAGGGCACCATAGGCTTCTTTGTCCTATTCTATCCTCAAGCACGTCCGGGAAAAAAATCGGCTGAGGTAGGCTTGGAAAATCTCGAGGGACCCGGTATACAAGGCCAACTGGAGCAGCAAATTTCATGCCATTCGTGAGATGGTCCAAGAATACCAAAGCAGTGTCTGGGAGGACAAGACTTAGAGCCTGTGCGTACAGGATAGGTCCCGGTGGCGCATGATGAGAAACTTGATGTGGGTTCCCGCACCAAGGCCGCCTATTGTAGGATGGAAAGGGATGGCCAGCTCCGACCGGGAAAAGGCCGATGCTTTCGTTCAGCACTTATAGGTGCATATTCGTACCGACTGACCACATTGAGCACGTGGATCAAGTCATTGGTTCAGTCTCGGTTGGATGAACCTGAACCCAAAGAGGTGACAAAAATAACGAGGGTGGGTGTTAGCCGCTCTGAGATTAAACAATGCCCCCGGACCAGATGGTATCAGTAACGTGGCCCTCTAAAGATGCCCTTGGAGGTGATTGACTTCCTCGTGGAGTTACTCAATGCCATCCTGCTCCTGATTCACTTCCCCGATTTATGGAATTACGCCAACATCCTCTGCTTTGATAAACCGGGTAAGGCCCTAACTTAGTATTACCGACCGTTCAGCTTGCTCGACAGCTTGGGAAAGTTGTTCGAGAGGCTAATACTGACGAGACTGACCCAACATGTTACCGAGGCGGGAATTTTGGTGGCTGAGCAGTTCGATTCTTTGGTGGAACACACTACTTCTCACCAACTTGTCCGGCTCGTAGAGCATGTCAAGAGGAACTTCAACATCTACAGGCTAACTGATGGTGTCTTTCTCTACGTGGCAAATGCCTTCAATCATGTTTAGCTTGAAGGTCCCCTTTTCAAACTCCTTTCCTTTAACTTACCCTTCTACATATTTAGGGCCATACAATCTTATTTATCCCACCACACCTTCTCCACTACCTTTGGGAACTCCACTGTCAAGTCAGAAGCATCCAGGCTGGAGTGCCACAGGTCTCCCTCGTAGGCCCGGTGCTCTTCAGTCTGTCTGGGAACGAAATTATTAAATCCCCAGATACCAATTTGGCACTGTAACACCACGGCTATAGTAGCGGAGTCGTGGCGAGGTGACTCCAGACGCACCTGACGCAGTTGGAGTATTGGCGGACCACTTGGAGGACAATTACTAATGTGGAGAAGAGGCCAGCAGTGCTCTTTACATGGAAAAGAAAGTTCTACAGGCCGGCCCCCCTCCGGCTGTTCGGAGAGCAGATCAGATGGGTGGACAGTGTTCAGTACTTGGGACTTAAGCTGGACACCAAACTGACCTAACGACTACACAGTATCGAGAGACGGAACAAGGCGAGGAAAAGGCTGAGAATCCTATGCCCATAGCTTAACATGCGTACCACCCTCTCCACAATAAACTGTCTCACATTATAGAAGCAATCACTCAGGTCAATCCTTGACTATGCTGACACTCATATGAGGAGGATGCAGGAATTCCAAACACGTGTCTGAGTATCATTGTGGACAAATCCTGGTACGTTTGAAATGTGACTTTGCACCGGTATCTTGAGAGAATCATGGAATACTTTCGGAAGCTGTTGCATTGTTTCTACGACAGGCTTCCCGGTGCCACCAATCATCTTATCCAGGGGCTTGAGAGCTACGTTATCGACCCTGGATAGTGCCACCAACGCACCAAAGCGATTCTTGGATAATCGAGAAGTATAAGTTTGGGAGGCTTTCACCCAGTCTTCCATAGTTTCCACACGTAGCTCTAAAAACACTTATTAGGTTTACAATTATCGTTTTTTCCAATAATAATTATGTATCTTTCTTTTATTTCAGGACTATCGTGGAATATGACAGCCCATTAGATTTAATTTTTCTGAAGGCACATGGTGTGACCGATTGGTCAGTACATGTTGGAATTATTTCTTGTGCTCCTCTTCAGGGAGTATTAGAGCATATTAATGTGTAGCTGTGACTGCTACTGAAACTGCTCAGAATTCAGTGACTACCAAGACCTGGTAAGTCACTTGTCACAAAGTGCGAGTATTCATTAAAGAACAAAAATTGTCGATTATCATAAGAGCTTATTGTCTAATGATTCTATTTCTCCCTACCTCCTCTTATTCCGTGGCAACACACGTTAACGGGACTTTTTCCTGTCCCACCCCAACACACGTTAACAGGACCCCCTTCTGTCAAAATGTGATCCACATTTCTGGGATCCCCCCGTCCCATGACGACACACGTTCCCAAGATCTCTTCCACCAGATTTTTTCCCCCTCCCACACTATTGTATTTTTCTTCCTTTCGTCCGACCCTGTCCCTTTTCTGGTGATCCCACGGGATGAGCTACATCCGCCACTTTGGCAAGGCCCACCGAGAGAAGAACCTGAAGAAGAAGAAGTTTGCGAAAAATATACTTTACCCGAGGGATCACTTTCTACTGCCCGAACGCCAATGTCAGGAACCCCGAGCACCCCTACTCCACCCCAATGCTGATCAGAGTCCCAACCCCTAAGTTGGCTCCTTCCTCTCCTCGTCCCCCACCTCACCAACCACCTGACCACTGCTACTCCTACTCTCCCATGAACCCCGAGGGCTATCATTTACACACCATAGTCACCCCCCATCCTGCCTATATCTTTTCACTCATCTCCCTTCCTTACCCACAAGACTCATGAGAGCAGTGTATAATCTCCAACGTTGCCAGGAGACTGGACCTCTAGGAATAAAACAGCTACCCTGAGGCGAGGAATAGTAAGTTGAAGATACAACTTTATAACATCCATATCAAAAGTTAGTCATTGGCCCAACAGATATATGGCTGATGATAAATCAGATGAAAATCTAGCTTCATAAGGTCGCTTCAATGTAGGGTCTATGAGAATTGTAAATATTGATGGTCCAGTCAAAATAAAAGATGTTTGTAACAAGTCTTAAGTCACTAACAAAGATTCTATATATAGTAAATAACATATACATCCTCTCAGAAATGTTAAGGTTACATTCTCCAAACGTATGGTCACTCTAATTGAGAATATGGATAGTGATTGAGCTATGATTGCTAGCTTTAAACCCCTTAGCCTGGAGAGGTTGGAAGCACTGAGAAATGTATGTAGCCACTAGGAAGATTATCTTGTTAAAGCTTACAATTTGATAGATTCCTTAGATCTCAAGTTGAAGAGGTTATAAGAGTGTATTGCTAAGTAGAGAACGACTTATACCAATTTGTACAACTTAACCAAAAGAGGTTTCTTATCAAATAGAGTAACGGAGGATAATCGGTATTATGAAACTAATGGTTTAATAGTACGTAATATTGTTCAACAAACACAATTCACCGATGTCGAATCAAAATTGTATACAGACGTGATGTGTGGTAGAGGTTTAATCTACATTTATTTAGATTCTAAGCTTAGCAGCAAAGAAGATTAAAAAATCTTTGAGTTGACTTTGACGGTTGGTGGTGAGTATGCGTTCAAGAAATCGGTTGTGGATTCATCTGTCGTCACGAATTTGAAGAATTTTTTTTTTCCTAATGAACCTTAGCCTTGCTAGTACAATACCTTTCAAAGATTCGAATAGCTATTTATTATCTTTCGTGATGGAGAAAATGTCGTCACTTTCTTTAACTCTACATGTAGAAATATATCTTAACTATGTTTGAATATAATAGTTGGTTCACTTACTATACCCATCATTGTGAGTCATCATTATTTCAACGAAGGTTACAAAGGATATCATCATATCGAGTAGGATTATTAAGATAAGTACAATCAGTTGCACGATTCATTTCATGCATTGGAAGTTGCCGTTCAGGAAGCCTTTAAACCAATCAGTGAACGATAAATAAGGTGGTAAAGAAGGAGAAAAAAGATCTGAGTCTGAAGCTGTCCAGAAGATGGATGATTGTCAGAGTATAAATCGAGTAAACAAATGTTATAAACTTATATTTACACCTCTCATGAACGTTTAGATAAAACTTATGAAGTCAACATAGCCAATCTAGTTAAATTATATATCCAGTTTGATAAGAATAATGGAAATATACTTCTAAATAATATCAGGAGCCCTTTCACTCTTAGACATTAGGAGCTGCTCTTCATATAGAAGTCGATGCATTATACTGAGAAAGATCTCGAAGCTTACAGGACAACGATTGAAGAGTCAAATGGTCATCGGTTAAGGAAAGCATCTCACACCCGTGTCAAGTCTCGAACAAGTTCAAAGTATCTGCACGTCATAAAACCCTTGTTCAAGAATGAGCTTGAGAGAAAAGGTTTGTTCTAAATTGACAGTGGGAGAGGGGACAATTATCCCTATTGGTATGATCAAAACGAATTGGTTGATCATTTACTTTTCTTACACTCTTCTTCCAGAACTGGACATTCCCTGCATGAAAATGAGAATGTTTTAATTATCGAAGAACTGCGAGAGGCAGTCATCATTTTATAAAGCATTTGGTTTATATCGATTATCACCATTACAATGTCTATCAAGGAAGGGATAACACGCCATTTTCATCGACCTGCTTGATGACGTTTTGCCAGAAGACATTTTAGTGTAAAATGGTTAGATGAACTCCTCCAGGCCGATATGTTTGAAATGATAACCTTAACAATATCGAATAAAGGATACAAGTGGCTTACTGTTATCAATGTTTATTATAAACGTGCTCTAGCCGTACCTGTCAAGACTAAAACTGGGAGGAAAGGTAGCACTGTTATAGTACACATCCTTCGTCAGTTAACAGCAATTGGTTTCGCTGCAATTCACCAACTCTAGATGGAAAGGGAAATGACTTTTATAATGTCAACTTTAATAATCTTACCAAAAGGAAAATAATTATTAATTATTATTCATACGATAATGTTAAAAATTTAAAAGAACTCTGAACCATTACATAATACATACGTACATACTACATACATACATACATACATACATACATACATACATACATACATACTACATACATACATACATACATACATACATACATACATACATACATACATACATACATACATACATACATACATACATACATACATACATACATACATACATACATACATACATACATACATACATACATACATACATACATACATACATACATACATACATACATACATACATACATAATACATACATACATACATACATACATACATACATACATACATACATACATACATACATACATACACTACATACATACATACATACATACATACATACATACATACATACATACATACATACAACATACATACATATAATACATACATACATACATACATACATACATACATACATACATACATACATACATACATACATACATACATACATACATACATATATACATACATACATACATAAATACATACATACATACATACATATACATACTACATACATACATACATACATACATACATACATACTCATACATACATACATACATACATACATACATACATACATACATACATACATAATAATACATACGTACATACATACATACATACATACATACATACATACATACATACATACATACATACATACATACATACATACATACATACATACATACATACATACATACATACATACATACATATACAAAACATTCCCTTACCAGGTAGGCAAGAAACTGTGCATACAGCTCAAAAAACAACTCTGTACTTAATTCATCCTCAGCAACTTTCTTCACACTTCCCTATCCTTGCATATTTCCTTCGCTTCAACAACATCCATACACTGAGTCATGTATGCTCTATTATTCTTTGCACTCTTAAGTTTAAGTCTTAAGTCTCGAAAATGTTCGATTCATTTGGATGGTCATCTGCATGAGATGACAGGTCAACAAGTTTCAGGCTATTTTGATGAATCCATATCACTATATCCCAACCTATGTGTAAATTGGCGGAAAAATCTAACAATACCAGCCACCTCGGTATCTTGTGATCCAAGGCAGGAGCCACAGCTTCATTAACAAGACATTGGTTTGATCCAAAGAGGTTGTCAAAATCATTATTTTCCAAAATATATTAATTTCGAGCTTTACATATATATATATAGATAGATAGATAGATATACCCTATTGTATATATATATATTTGTTTGCACATCAATAATTCCTAAATTGGCGAAGGGAAGACAACTTGTAAATAATCTGAAACCTTGCTAACACTATTAACTGGTCTGAGTTTTATTTATTTATTTTTATATATTTATTTAGTGGTTGGTCTTATTACCCTTTCGGTTTACACGCTTAAGTACTAACTACGCTGACTAATTTAGGAATTGGGAAGGTTGAATTTAGAGGAAGTGAGCCCATAATTGCGTTGTGGGAGAGTGGAAAACTATTTTGGTAAAAATCACCCCCAGTCCACCCAACCGAGATTCGAACCTCTATCTCTCCATCCTCGGCAGTCTAGCTCAATACGACAAGTGCATTAGATAAGTACGTCACCGATGCGGGTGGGTTTTTTATGGCTGTATTGTTTGAACCAACGTTAGTCCTAATACCTGAGGTATAGGCTAGTAGTCTAATAGGTAATTAAATAGGAAACGAAATTGGGATTAAATTAGTTTTAGAAGATATGTATAGTTAAATGTTTACACTATTCTCTCGTATCATAAAATCGGAAACATTATTATAAATTTTTTTATAAACTCAACGCCACTGTTCAATTCAGTTGGCTCATGAGCCACATCAGCGCAATTCATCGTATCGGTAGTTTCCTCCTTCACAGCGTTCGATATATTGCTTTCGATAAAGCAAATGATAAATATATGATGAAAAATTACCATCCCAAACCTCACAATACATTCAACAAGAATGGTATTCCTGTCGGGGTAGCGCGTCTGACGTCAGCTCGAAGTACTGCCAACCTAAACGTGCATAATATGTTGGCCTACTGTGCCGAAAGAGAGCCACTGATTTATAGACAGACCCGGGGTGTTCATAGGTCTAAATTTACTTAGTTAATAACCTACTACCCACTTCAATGGCCGCATGGTCTAAGACGTCACTCTCGCAGTACACTAGATTGCTGACTACGGGGAGAGAGAGATTTGAATCTCGTTCGGGTGTACTGAGAGGGATTTTCTTAATCCCTGCACGCAAATGTGGGTACAATTCCTTTAAATATAACCTTCCACATCCCTAGAAACCATAGCCGTAGTTAGTAGGCCTACGAAGGTGTAAAACACTATGGGGTTGTAAGGTGACTGCTGTACAATTATTTAGACATTTTCATGATGTTGGTGTTAATTAATTAGATATCTAATGACCTAAGGGATTTTATATGTCCTCATTTACCTAATTATCTGGACCTACTCATGTATTGAGGTGTAAGTGTGTTTCCTGATCTGGATTATTTTAATGATAACCATGACCTCAGGACTATTGGTCTTGGTAATTGGTCCTCATTAACCTATTGGTCTCGACCCACTCATTAACTATGACATAAGAAACAAGAAATGTTCTAATTGTGAACGTAGCCGAGATAACAACCTAGCACCACAAGCCAAGTTGTTGAAACAAATACATTATGTTCACAAGTTCATTGAAATGTTGGTGAAGGGTGAAGGAATGCACCAACATTGACAAACTGTGTGTTCATACGGTCAGTCGTGAGTTCACTCGTGTAGAAACACGGTAGCACGGATGTATCTCACAGTCACACACTCGCACGTCTAGTGATATAATATGCAACTGACACCTTTAGTAAATAATATCTTTGTATTTTATAGGAGTTCGTTCAGAAACTGTAATATACGAGTGTGTTTGAACACTCAGTGATAATTGTTGAGGCCAATAAAACATCACCTTAGTGATAATAATTATGTGATATGTTTCAACACACATATAACGTGGACCATTGGTCGTGTTGTCTAGGTTGTAAAGTTCTCACATGATTGGATTATTTCGGTGGTTTTACAATCCTCTCTCTATGATTATGCGGGTGCACTTCCTTTAGCAGCAGTGCTATGCATGTAGTTGTGTCGTGTGAACAGGTATATCACGGTTCCGAGGTTCCCTCTGGGCTATAGGCTGTTATACCAGTGCAGGCAGGGATTTGTGTCGTGTGAACAGGTACATAATGGTTCCAAGGTTCCCTCTGGGCTGTAGGCTGTTATACCAGTGCAGGTAGACAGGGAGTTGTGTATTGTGAACAGGTTATCATGGTTCCAAGGTTCTCTCTGGGCTATAGGCTGTTATACCAGTGCAGGCAGGCAGGGAGTTGTGTCTTGTGAACAGGTTATCATGGTTCCAAGGTTCTCTCTGGGCTGTAGGCTGATATACCAGTGCAGGCAGGGATTTGTGTCGTGTGAACAGGTACATCATGGTTCCAAGGTTCCCTCTGGGCTATAGGCTGTTATACCAGTGCAGGCAGGCAGGGAGTTGTGTCTTGTGAACAGGTTATCATGGTTCCAAGGTTCCCTCTGGGCTATAGGCTGTTATACCAGTGCAGGCAGGGATTTGTGTCGTGTGAACAGGTACATCATGGTTCCAAGGTTCCCTCTGGGCTATAGGCTGTTATACCAGTGCAGGCAGGGATTTGTGTCGTGTGAACAGGTACATAATGGTTCCAAGGTTCCCTTTGGGCTATAGGCTGTTATACCAGTGCAGGCAGGGAGTTGTGTCGTGTGAACAGGTACATCATGGTTCCAAGGTTCCCTCTGGGCTATAGGCTGTTATACCAGTGCAGGCAGGGATTTGTGTCGTGTGAACAGGTACATCATGGTTCCAAGGTTCCCTTTGGGCTATAGGCTGTTATACCACTGCAGGCAGGGAGTTGTGTCGTGTGAACAGGTACATAATGGTTCCAAGGTTCCCTTTGGACTATAGGCTGTTAAACCAGTGCAGGCAGGGAGTTGTGTCGTGTGAACAGGTACATCATGGTTCCAAGGTTCCCTCTGGGCTATAGGCTGTTATACCAGTGCAGGCAGGCAGGGAGTTGTGTCGTGTGAACAGGTATATCATGGTTCCAAGGTTCCCTCTGGGCTGTAGGCTGTTATACCAGTGCAGGTAGACAGGGAGTTGTGTATTGTGAACAGGTTATCATGGTTCCAAGGTTCTCTCTGGGCTATAGGCTGTTATACCAGTGCAGGCAGGCAGGGAGTTGTGTCGTGTGAACAGGTATATCATGGTTCCAAGGTTCCCTCTGGGCTGTAGGCTGTTATACCAGTGCAGGTAGACAGGGAGTTGTGTATTGTGAACAGGTTATCATGGTTCCAAGGTTCTCTCTGGGCTATAGGCTGTTATACCAGTGCAGTCAGGCAGGGAGTTGTGTATTGTGAACAGGTTATCATGGTTCCAAGGTTCTCTCTGGGCTATAGGCTGTTATACCAGTGCAGGTAGACAGGGAGTTGTGTATTGTGAACAGGTTATCATGGTTCCAAGGTTCTCTCTGGGCTATAGGCTGTTATACCAGTGCAGGCAGGCAGGGAGTTGTGTCATGTGAACAGGTTATCATGGTTCCAAGGTTCCCTCTGGGCTGTAGGCTGTTATACCAGTGCAGGTAGACAGGGAGTTGTGTATTGTGAACAGGTTATCATGGTTCCAAGGTTCCCTCTGGGCTGTAGGCTGATATACATACACTAAATCATTCATTCTAACTGATGCAAATGGACAGTTCCAACCGTGAGAAAGGAAGTGTCTTACCTCGGATGATTAGATGTGCGAGGCGACTTGTCTAATGGTGGGAGGATGACAATGCGGACTGATAAAACGTCGCAGGATGTATAACCTTACCTCCCCCCGCTGTGACGTATGGGTGATAACAACTAAAATGATTGTTCTTCCTGTTTTCGCAGTTTAGGGTCATCACCTGACTACATTCTCCATGCATAATTAATGAACGCCTTTAGGTTTGTGTTACTCTGCTTCGTGAGAACTATTGAGAGACTCGCTCGCAATCAATGGACTGTCAACATGTCTCACTATAACCTGATCCCTAGTCCACATTTACAAATACACATATCTTCTATCATGTTCCCTTGAGTGTAGGAATATTACTAGCGTTATAGCCCCACAGGACCTTCATTCGGGGCGCACCAGGTTGCTGGACAGTCGGTTACAAAACGTTGATAGACCCTTTATTAGAAGGAAGAGAAATAAACAAGCGAACAGAATCACTGAGTTCATTATGTCCCTTCCCAATGCCAACGTTGTCACGCAGAGAATGAACACACCTGCATTTGAAATTATTTCTGGATCATCCGACGTAAGACACATTTTCTCTCTTTCTCTCTCTTTGGGAGAATACTCATCATTAAAAATATTACATTTGATGTTTTGTTGGTTGACATGGCCGAGGTCAGTAAAATAATATTGTCTACATCGGGGTCACATGTTCTAGTGCGTCAGTCTCGTTTTGTATGGTTTGGCGCTGACGATAGTCCAGAGATAGAGACCTACCCCCTCTTTCTCTACAGATGTGGGTACATTTTCTTTAAAATTGATTATGATCATTCTTACCCGATTGCTGTGAGATATACAGCTAGCTCGGACAGGAAGTAATTCCCCAACATATATTAACTTTGTCTATTTAATGGACAGGGTACAGGGGAAGGAGGATGAATGTTAAAGAGTTACAACATCCCTTTCTGGAGATGAGATAGATCACCAAATGGTTGAGCCACTTCCCAGTCCGACCCCAATAACTCGGTTGTAATTAAGACCATTTGTCTCGGTTATAGTGAACATGTTTAAAAACAGTAAAATTACAAACCTCTCGTCTACAACGCATAGGAATGTGCTCTGCCTAATACTACCCGTCCATCACATCTGCGTATTTATTTTAATGGGGCCGGAATGAAGTAAATATTATTCATCCGAATTTAGGTAAGTAGAGAGTGAAATACCAATCAATAAATACCATCTCAACACATCAAGGATTGAAGCTCTGACCTCTTTGAAACAGGCACACGTGATGGACCAGAACCCCACATTTGTTCACGTGACATCCAACACGGGTAATACGCTCAGAAACATTTTATATTTTAATATTTTAAATATTGTATTTATAAACAATGCTAAATTAATGTTTATTATGCTATTTAAGCATGAACATGAAGCCACAGATCTTACTTCATTTCCGGCCGATGTTCGCCATTATGTTTCAAATATCTCAGTCACCATGGCTACAATGGTTACCATGGTTCCATTGTCCCTCCCCCTCCACCGAGCAGATCTAGCTTAATCACAGCATCCCTCCCTAAACCAGAACCTGCCCCTCCATCGTCCATGGGAAGCTGGGAATGGCGTCTTTTTCAAACAAACCAGAGTTCTCTAAATAAAAGGAGAATGTAAATGAGATAATATGGACGGCTATGAACTTCATTCAAGGCTCAGAAAAATGGGCTAAAATCCAAGTGAAGCGATTGTGAAAATTCCTAGTATGGCTAACCGAAGATTGAAGGTTAACACATATGCTACCAGAAATACAAAGATATTATTATGTCAGATTGGAAAGAACAAACTTGTATTAACACTGTGTACAGTAAGCGATAGTAGCATACACTGTCAGACAAAACCAGCACAGTAACACAAGTAGCCGGACATTGATACTAATAACTGGTTCTATGATGATAGTAACTACCACATTGACAATAATATCTGGTACTCTGACGTTAGTATAATTACTAGCATCGCGTCTTACTACCCGTTCGGGATATACGTACTTACGCTAATGTGTAATGGTAGGGTGATTGTGAGATGTAATGAGGAACTACAATTTACAGTGGGATCCGAACCACGGTGGAGGCCTGGCATTCCACACATTCAAACACAAGTTGTGATTAATACACGTCTTGTCAGAGGTGAAGGAAGGGTTCGGCGATCAGATAAATCTGTGCCAGGACCAAGGATTGAACCCCGAACCCCAGCACAGAAGTCTGCCACTTTACCCCTATACCACCAGCAGGTCGAGCACGGATTTTTTCATTTTGTGCGACATACGCCATGACAGCCGAAGACATGACGGCCATCTTCTGACGCGACGTCATAACTACGAGCATGGAACGCCATGTCATAACTGCTATGGCGCGTATGACGACATGTAAACTTTGATGGGCGCTAGTGTGTGAATAGAGTGAGTTGGCAACCATGATAGCTGGTTTAGCTATGTATATTATAGGGTTGGTAGCACTATTAAGTAGTTGAACACCAATCAAAATACGTATTATCCTGCCGCAAGTTTCATAACATCGCCATGTGAGTTAAAATGAACTTGATGAACGTAAATAATCTCTATTCTTAATATTTTAATTTTAAATATAATTATATTAACGCTAAAATGTATTTATATTGGTTAAGGTAGTGACCCCCTAAATTATAAAAAAGAATATAATGAATTTTATAAAGTTTATGAGGTAATTATAACATATTTTACCTATATAGTTTTGAAAACTATATACGTTATAGATACAGTATCATAATAAAAAGCTCATAGCTAATGATTTAACAATAGGCCTATATAAAATTCAGTTTTCTATTTAAGTATTTTTTTATAGTGTACTCAATTTGCTTTACTTCCTCCTCAGAGTACGGGCAAAGATAAATATTAGTAGACCTAATCATCACTTTCTTAATGCATTCACAATAATTTGTATCTATTCATGGAGCCTATTAAATTAACCACAATTATAAGTGTGAGAATGAATGGGAGTAGCTTGTGGACTAGGCCTACATGGTTTCCCTTTCATCACTGGGAAGGTAACAGTTCCACAAGAATCTGTCATTGCCTCGGACAGAACTGGCATCAGTGAGAGGAAATAACATAATTCATGTGTTTTTATAAATAACTAAAGTTTCTTAACGAGTGTGGCTTTTATCCACAGCTTATGGGAAGGGACAAAATCCAGCAGAAAAACTTTATCATTCTTGCCCGAGTTATTTTTTCAATTCTACTTCTAGGCAAGTTTTGACTTTTCCTTTGTAAATTCACAAGCAAACCAGTTGTAGGTTCTGCAGTTTAAGATCAATCAGAAATCAGGCTTAGGCCCTGAAATGGCCGTTTTGTGTTTTGATCACAGCTTCAGAATAGTGGAAAATAGTTTCTACAATACAAGAGATGTTGATTCTCTTCAATTCAACTCAACTATATAACTGTGCCTATCTGGTCAGTTGGTATTTTGTCTAAATATTCCTGATTCGCTAAAATGGTTGTGATGATTTTTTATGATAGCACATGTTCTTCATGTTAGTTTGGATACATAAAACAAGACCTATGCTGGTAATGCCTTTTTTATTAATGTTCCCTTGATTTTTCAATATAACTTTTTCTAGCGTTATTTTATATTTTTATCATTATTATTGGAGATAAAAATATAAACAGTTCAAGACAACATCATATGAAATAGCTCATAATGAATTGTAACATCAACGTTAAAATCACATAAACATTTTTTAATAATAAATAATAAAAACACAATAGTTACAAGAATTTACATTTTTTTTTTTTACGGTTTGTCAAAGTTTATTTCAGCCCTGCTTAACATTATTAGCTAATTATGACATTGAATATAGAAAGTGAAAGAAAGGTACATTTTTTTTTAAAATTATATACGTGACCTCGCCTACACATTTAAACTAATTTCTCTTTTAATCATAGCAGTACTTTTAAGTAAAAGTAGTATTGTTTTCATAAATACATACTGTGACTGGTTTTATTGCATGGACAAAATGTGGAAGTACCTAACTTATACCCCAAGTCAAAGAAGACGAAACTTGTCCAACCAGTATGCCACTAAAAGGCTAGTTGAATTTTGAATTAGTCTAATGTGCTGCTACCTATTATTTACAATTTTTAATGGATATTTAAAAATTAAACTTGATGAATAGTAAGTATTGTAATGAATAACTCAAATCAAATTGTAAATATTTTAATAATGCCTAGATTTAAATAAGAAAAGTTTATCATATTAAATTTTCAAATGAGTGTTTTGGACAAAATTAATTCCAATAACTTGTAGTGAAAACATTTAAAGTAACACCTTTAGTGAAAAAAAAAAGATATGTATCTTATATTAAAACCAGAAACTTAGATAATCCATCCCACATTAGTTTGAAACATGTTACATTTTGCTAGCCAAGATATTTATGTTTGGTTCATAACTTGTCTTCAAACACACACAATGCACTTAAGTAAGGGACAAAATGATTTCTAACCGTTAACTTGACAAAGTTCATTGTGACATGTCTGTTAAAATATTATTAACACTAAGAATTACACCACTTTAGGAAAAGTTTTATTTAATCAACATATTTTATTCTAAGGCAAGTACATGTTCAAACGCAGAGCCACTAGTCTATGAGCCTAACCTATTACCTATTGTTTCATACTTACATCCAACTTAATTTGGCCTAGGATATTATATTTACACAAAATTCTGCATAAAGTTTTGTTTAAAAACTTGTTCACAGAATTGTTTCTTACTGCCGATTGAGGCTAACCACAACTTGTACTAATTAGCTTACAAAAAATATATTGAATGAAATGACATATTAGCTTAGAAATTGTCCTTAATAAGAATATACCGGTATGCTTATAGTGAAAATTTACATATATACTAATAATTAAAGTTTATTTCAAAACTTTGTAGTTATTGAAAATGAGTAATATTGTTTTTACTTTAAATATATGAATTTAAAACTGTTTGGACTGTGAAAGAATGAGAATAAAATACTGATTATTTTTAATTTTGGTGATATTAAATGATTTTGAATTAATTGGTTTTCCATAATTTTCCACAAAATGTTGTACAAAACCGCACAAACAGCTGTTGATAAGAAAATTTGAGGAATTTTTCCAAATGAATACATCGATTCACTTTTCATGTTTCCAATGAGACACTCCATACAATTTCTTGTTTGACAATGATAAATTGTGTTTAAGTTGAGTATCGACCTTCAGCGGTGTTTTCAGGAGCATTGCGGATTGGTTTCATTAATTTGTGCCTCAGTACACTCACAGTTGCCTGAAAAAATTAAATATACACAACTATAACTTGGCAATAACCTATTTCATCTTAACTAAAGGCAAACAAAAATATAATGAAACCTTTAAAATTTTAAAATAAAAACAATGCTTTTAAAATCTTATCCTTTAATAACCATCTGCTATAAGATGAATATAAATTTTTAATATTGTTTAAAAGTTTCAGTCAGACTCTATTTTGACATCCATTACTGTTAACTGGGTCAGTTTTTTATTCAAACCATATATTTCCCATTACCGTCTTGATAGGCCTGTCGTAGCTTCACATGCCTTATAATACAACTTAACACCAAGATCAAGATCAACTTAATGTTAACTTAAAGTTAACTTAAAGTAACTTAACATAAAGTATCTCCTCGTGTGTTTAAAAATGGAAGTGATCACGATGCAGTTAACTTATCGTAAGAGATGTCCTGAGAGGTCTTCTACTTTAAGTGAACGTTACTTGAAGGCTATCACGTGATCTAGCCAGCCAATCACTATGCAAGTGACGTCAACAGGGCTATTTAGTAATTCATTTGTTGGTTTTAAGACCAAGGTCTACTATTTAGCTCTAGTTCTAGTGATCAAACATTGAAACGAAATAATTAAACTAAAATATGAAATCTAAATTCATCAAAAAAGTTTAATAATAGATATTCATTATATTGAATGGAAACTGTAAATATTCACAAATAGTAGAAATCACAGATCATACTCAAGAATGCAGATGTTTGGCTCGAGTTGTTACGTTAATTTATGTGAATCATGATCAACATATGTTTTCTTAAGTTAAGTTAACTTTAAGTGAACATTAGGCTAAGTTAAGTTAATCGTGATCCTGGCAAAAGACTAGAACAGACACAACATCCAGTCCCCGGCCTTTAATTCATCACTGTGAAAGGGTAAACCCACATTTCACCAATTATAAATTTTTCGACCATTCCGGGAATCGAAACCGGGACCCTTACCTCTGTAGACACGCTACTGACTTGAGCTAAGGTGTCAGATCGGTCAATCAGGCTCTATAATATAGGTACTGTTGTGTAATTTAACAAATTTCTCAACAATACTTGTTCCTGCGTTACTTCGGTAAGTTTGGATTTGAATAGTTCACTGTAACTTTTTTTTAATAATCGTCAATTTAGTATCATTGGATTCACCACATTTTTGTGAGTGTTATAATAGTATACATTTTGTGATTTTCAGGTTTTTCGATAAATAAAATTCACCTAAAAGGTAGAGTTCTTAGGTTTTGTCCCATCTAGGCTTGTATACGCTTAGGGAGACAGTATGTAATGGATCGATTGAAAATAACTGCAATCATACATCGTTAACTAATATTGTGTAGGCCTAGTTAAACTCATACATAATTAGCTAATATTTTGTAGGCCTAGTTAAACCAATACATAATTAGCTAATATTGTGTAGGCCTAGTTAAACTCATATACATAATTAACTAATGAAGTGAAGCTTGAGTTGAAAAGATGAAACTTGGCAGAGAGGTTATTTTAAGGTAGCGGGCCAGAGAATTTTGGGAATTTTTCAACCCCTAGGAGGGTGAAGCGGGAGGGGGTGGTTTTCCCATTTATTCCAATCCGCTTGAGCTGGAAAGATGAAAATTATTGTAAAACAGTTCCGTGCGAAAAGCCTGTTATTTAGTCAGTATCCTCCACCTAGCTAGTAGTTTGGTGTGTTCAAGGAAATGTTTACCACTGAACTGTTCAGAGCTGGGAACCTCCACCTAGCTAGTAGTTTGGTGTGTGCAGGGAAATGTTTACCACTGAACTGTTCAGAGCTGGGAACCTCCACCTAGCTAGTAGTTTGGTGTGTTCAAGGAAATGTTTACCACTGAACTGTTCAGAGCTGGGAACCTCCACCTAGCTAGTAGTTTGGTGTGTTCAAGGAAATGTTTACCACTGAACTGTTCAGAGCTGGGAACCTCCACCTAGCTAGTAGTTTGGTGTGTTCAAGGAAATGTTTACCACTGAATTGTTCAGAGCTGGGAACCTCCACCTAGCTAGTAGTTTGGTGTGTTCAAGGAAATGTTTACCACTGAACTGTTCAGAGCTAGGAACCTCCACCTAGCTAGTAGTTTGGTGTGTTCAAGGAAATGTTTACCACTGAACTGTTCAGAGCTGGGAACCTCCACCTAGCTAGTAGTTTGGTGTGTTCAAGGAAATGTTTACCACTGAACTGTTCAGAGCTAGGAACCTCCACCTAGCTAGTAGTTTGGTGTGTTCAAGGAAATGTTTACCACTGAACTGTTCAGAGCTAGGAACCTCCACCTAGCTAGTAGTTTGGTGTGTGTAGGGAAATGTTTACCTGAAATTCGGAACATATCTACTGTGCTATCTGGAACTTAGATAAAAGTTAGATAATGTTCTTGTAGTTTTGAATTTCTTGCGACCCTTCGTGCAGAGAAAGCGTTATGATCTTCGAAAAGAAAGAAGAAGAAAACGGAATCTGAGATTCTTATGGATGCCGATGTTGTGTGACCTCCTGGACCCGAAAAAGGTTTTATTGCCGTCTTTCTGTCTGCCTGTCTGTTTCTGGGACTAAGGCCGATCCCATTTTACCGATAAGTTTATGACGTGGTATCGAGGGTTTTACAAGCTTTCCCAGAGGGATTTCTGGAACTAACTAACCCAAAATTGAAGAGAGTCAAAACATCGATTTTCTCAAACAGGCTTTAATGAATTTGATTAAAACTTGTATCGAGGCACTGTTTACACTACAAACCAAATAGTGGATCTCACGTTATCAGGAGCATGAATCTTACGGTGGGCTACTAGATTGTAGGACTATTGAACATACACAACTGTTATTTGGAAGAATATTTTATAAAATAAGTAGTTTCCAAGTAAGGATATAGGCAAACATATTTTTACTTTCTCTCGACACCTTGGAGAGAAAGTATTGTGATTGTCATGAAAATAAAATTCGATATTTTGATAAATGTCAACCCCTTGAAACAAAATAAAGTGTTTTTCTGGCTGTCTGTAGCTCAGGCTAGAGCCGAAACTATTTTATCAATTGTGGTAAAGCCCGATATCTATGGTTATCATAAGGTCCCAACAAGTGGTTTTTGGAATTAAATATCTAACACTAAATTTAATAGATTTTTACTGAGGAGAAAAAATAGATTTTCTTGAAATTCGCTTTAACCATTTTGATTTTGATACACTGTTTATCATTATAAACAAGATGGCAACTCTCATTTTCTCATGAAAATAACTTTAAGGGTACCTTAGTAAGGGGAAATTTTCCCATTTTCCTTATAACTCAGCAACTATTTGAGATATGAAATAACTTATTTTTGTAAAGTTGTAGTTCTATTAAATTTACAAATCTTTTATTTGAAATATATTTGTATAAAACCAATAATTTCTTAGCTATCAACAACTACGTATACTTTTTAATCCAGTTCTTTGAAAATTAATTCAATTCTTTTAGGCCTACTCTACCGTGGACAAAGATATTTCTCTTATCTCACTTTTTCTGTAACAATGTTCCTAGTTCCTAATACCATAGTTAAAGTAAGTAACTGTGTATATGGAGGGCTTATAGCCGCAGTGGTGTGAGTCTCCCTATCTCCATTTTGAAAAACCAAGGGTTTTATTAGAACTGGTATAATAAATTCCCAAGCTATAATTTTGTGAGGGGAGTGGATTGAATGTTGCTATGAGGTCTGATTATAAGTAAATGATGTAGAAAAAATTGGTAAAATCCACAATTTTCTTAAATTTTCAACAGTTGGCAATGACTTACACCATTGTATGCATACAAAATACAAAACCCATTACATTACAATAAAATAAAATGTTTTAGCAAGTATTTCTCATAGAAAAAATCAATTTTCTCACAGATTTTCCATTTCAACAAAACACATTCCTCTTCAATGTCTCCTGTTTGTAAGTTTTGAAAGATTCTGTGTTGAATTGGTGCGATGAACGGAAGCAGATCGAGCATATTTTTTCTCTCTCGGTTAACAAGTGTTGGTCCTTGGTAGAGGTTCCCCTGATATACACGTCCAAGAGAAAGTGGTCTTCCTGTTTTTGAAGGTTTCAAATTCAAGACTGAAAACAGGTACCCTTCCGTCAGTGTTTCTTTGTAATAGAATTTGTATATCTTTCCTCTAAAAAACCTGATCCACTGCATTTTTAACCGTGAAATTGGTTTATTATCTTCATCCTTTTTTCTTCTAATGATTCTCTTCTGATGGTTGGCAACCGATTTGAAATCATCCCCAGATGTCATATTTGTTACATGAAACGCTTTGTTCCTTCTACATGCCTTGATTGCGTTATAACAATTATTGGGTACGTACATTAGTTTTTGTCTTGAGTATGTTTCAACCTAACCAAAATCTGAATCGTTCGGTAAAAGTGAATTCCCACTAACCATGAACTAATGGACAATGACTTCAATACTGTTAGTGTCACTTTCAACTAACTTCGTGAAGAATAACACGAATTCTAATTTTCTATTCTGGACTGTACATGTATCACTTTACATTACAACATGTTTTGACGTGTTTCGTGACACAAGAGCCAATCTCCTGTGAGCCTCGAGAAGTTACTGTCTCGTCTCAAACGAACATAAGCCCGATGTCATTGCTCAGCTCATGACATCCTTCTTTGTAGACATACATGTTTCTTCTATAATATGCAACATAAGTCGTTAAGTACAGGAAATGGTAGTGCTTCTCCAGATTGAAAGTAAATGCTTGACACAGTGACGTCCGAAAATCACGTGCCAAAAACCACGAATGAGGACCAATTACAGCCACTATCACCGTTAATGAAACAGATTGTGTTTACTTGTCTGCATTCTGCTGCCATCTGTTGGCTAGGAAGATGATTTATGACTTACCTCATTCTTCCTTTAAATAGATTAGGCTGTATAGACTTCTCCTATGCACGCAGGTCGAGATATTGTAAAAAGTTACTGACACCATCATGACCTACACTACTATGACTTTCAACCCTCCATTATTTCATGCATGATCTTTGGTGTAATGTTTCTTCAACAATGTATATAGCTATTATTTCGTTTCACAAAGCTTACAGCACAAATATGTTTCTGTAAATGTGTCTGTTATTTTATGTATGCTATTTGGTGGGATGTGATGTTGCTTATTTTCCTTTTGTATGCACAGTGCCACTTATTTGATACCTAAAGCCATATGGGATTCAATTTCAACATTTATATATATGTTATAGTTATATAATAGGTGATAAGCTTTAATTTTAAAAATCAACCTTATTTATTAGTTTACTCAAAGCGTATAACCCGAACGGGTAGTAAGACGCAATGCTAAATATTATAATTATTAGTTTACTGAACCCAAATAAAATCATTATTTCTCAAGAGATTATCGTGTGACCTGCCATATTTAAAATATGTGTTGTGCTAAAACAACATTTTACTACGGTTAGACTGTTTATCAAATCTTTTTCCAAAAAGACTGAAATGTATTTCTGCTTGGAAAGGCGATCTTAAAGTACAAAATAATAACAATAATATCAGTACATGGCTTACAAACTAACTAATTTCGCTGTACATACTTCGTCCTAGTAAATATATATTTACTAATTGGATAGCAGTAATAGCCTATGTATAACTTATATATATATATATATTAGTTTTTTACATCCAAAATATATTCGTTAATAGCACTCAGAATATATTCTTTAGTAACACCAAGAATATATTTTTATATTCGTTTGTAACACCCAGAATATATTCGTTAATAACACCCAGAATATATAAGTTAGTAGCACCAAGAATATATTAATTAGTAACACCCAAGATATATTCGTTTGTAGCACCCAGAATATATTCGTTTGTAACACCCAGAATATATAAGTTAGTGGCACCAAGAATATATTCATTAGTAACACCCAGGATATATTCGTTTGTAACACCCAGGATATATTCGTTTGTAACATCCAGAATATATTCGTTTGTAACACCCAGAATATATTCGTTAATAACACCCAGAATATATAAGTTAGTAGCACCAAGAATATATTCATTAGTAACACCCAGGATATACTCGTTTGTAACACCCAGAATATATTCGTTAATAACACCCAGAATATATAAGTTAGTAGCACCAAGAATATATTCATTAGTAATACCCAGGATATACTCGTTTTTAACAACCAGAATATATTCATTAGTAGCACCCAGTATATATTCGTTAGTAACACCCAAGATATAACGTATGTTCATTTGAAAACTTTCCACCTAAATATCTCGAAAACAACGCTTTGTGAAAAAAAAATGTTTGAAGCAAAAGTTGTTTGGATTTGAGAGGGAAGTAAGTTGTGATGTTAGTATGATCTTGTCTGATGTTGCTAAGGTCACGTTAAGGTCACTTTGATTCTTTTAAATGGGACACACTATTTTTATTATATATTCTTGTAGCTCTAGTCGTAGCATTTTCAAAATGGTGGTGTCAAGATTTGTAAAGTAAATTATTAAAGGGAGACGAGTCTCACAAGTTTCAGCAACGCCGGTGCTGGTGCAGCATTAGAATGGTTCATACGTACCGCGGGGAGGTAGAAGTGTTTGTGTGTGTGTTTAGCTGTATTCGCAGAGGACATTATTTGCTCAAGAACCAAACAAAGAATCATATTTAATACCAGTGTCAGTTACAAATAAAGTACCATAGTTGTCTTGTTTACTTTTGTGAACATCTGAAGTAGGCTACACTGATTTTTTTAAATGGTTTACAGTCTGGAAGAGAGAACGGAATTATTTTTTCTGTATGGAAGTGATGTAACAGGCTAACCAATTTAGCCCTGCACCGCTCATATTTGCTGCATTAAATCATTGGTCAAGAACACATATATAATACCCAGATATAAATGCGAGTGTATTCATGTATAAATCTCCGTATGTTAGATACCACGTCTCGGATACTGCATGGAATAAGATCGGCGCCATCAGAAGACTTCCCCTGCCCCGCCGTTCTTGAAGAACTGCACTTGACCGGTCCGAGCCTCAACAACTGAGGGCAGCGCATGTCATGCTCGTCCGTTGAAGCCTCGTTTACTTGGGCCTACGTGACCAATACCATGTATAGGTCAGACAGTTCCTTGATTATTTTTAAGAAAATGTCCTTGCAATGAGAAAGTAGTTATCTTAAGATTTTATCTTATATCTTAAAAAACTGGGCACAAATTCACTCAGGAACACAGGTTTAATTTATTAGACTGTTCACTTTATTGTTTCGATGGGTGTGTTTTTCCGCCGTCCCTTGCGATACACAGATGATTATTATGATATGTTGTCATGTTGGTTATTCCTTATTGTTAGTGGGGGTTGTTTAATAGGCTTGAGACGCTAGAATACAAATAATCAAAAGACGAACATACATCTCCTCTAACTATATAAGTAATAAATAGTATTACTACTGTGTTGTAGCCAGGTGGTTGAAATGTTCCATCTTTATCGGTGTATGACTGGTCCAAGGAGAAGGTTGAGGGACGGAAGAAGGATAGACAGATAGACAGACAGACAGACAGGCTGCAGGGAGGGGGCACGTGCTAGAAGCAAGCTGTGGCTCCTTCCATCTGCTACTCTCATATCACTAACTACGATAGGGAAGGATGTCAGCCAGACTCAGAAAACTTTCAAGTCCTTCAGTAAATCCAAGGATACAGAATTATAATCCTGGCTAAAGTCATACTTTCAGATTATTATTATTATTATTATATTATTATTATTATTATTATTATTATTATTATTATTATTATTATTATTATTATTATTATTATTATTATTATTATTAGCACCGCGAATTACTACCCGTTCGGGTTACACGCACTTACGCTAATGTGTAATGGTAGGATGATTATGAGATGAAATGGAGGACCTACAGTTTAACGTGGAATCTGAACCACGGTGGAGGCCTGGCATTCCTCACATTCACAAGTTGTGATTAATACACGTCTTGTCAGAGGTGAAGGAAGGGTTTGGTAATCAGATATCTGTGCCGGGACCGAGGATTGAACCCCGGACCCTCAGCACAGAAGTCTGACACCTTACCACTAGACCACCAGGTCACCTCTTTCAGATTAAAACGACTTATCAGAAGATATATGTGAAATACATTTTAACTATTTTTCAAACTACAAACATATTCAATCTTAATTTCTAAATACAGATCTATACAATAGCAAGCGTTCTATACCTAGCAATAAAACCATTACCCTAGAACTCACTTTAGCATCACCCGAGATAGGACCAGAGTACCTGAGACCCCCAACACTAGAACTCACTAAAACATCACCCAAGATAGGACCAGAGCACATGAGACCCCAACACTAGAACTCACTTTACCACCACCCGGGAAAGGACAAGAGCACCTGAGACCCCCAACCCTAGAACTCACTAAAACACCACTCAAGATAGGACCAGAGTACCTGAGACCCCCAACCCTAGAACTCACTAAAACACCACTCAAGATAGGACCAGAGTACCTGAGACCCCCAACACTAGAACTCACTAAAACATCACCCAAGATAGGACCAGAGTACCTGAGACCCCCAACACTAGAACTCACTTTACCACCACCCGGGAAAGGACCAGAGCACCTGAGACCCCCAACACTAGAACTCACTAAAACATCACCCAAGATAGGACCAGAGCACCTGAGACCCCCAACACTAGAACTCACTAAAACACCACCCAAGATAGGACCAGAGCACCTGAGACCCCCAACACTAGAACTCACTTTACCACCACCCGGGAAAGGACAAGAGCACCTGAGACCCCCAACCCTAGAACTCACTAAAACACCACTCAAGATAGGACCAGAGCACATGAGACCCCAACACTAGAACTCACTTTACCACCACCCGGGAAAGGACCAGAGCACCTGAGACCCCCAACCCTAGAACTCACTAACACACCACTCAAGATAGGACCAGAGCACCTGAGACCCCCAACACTAGAACTCACTAAAACATCACCCAAGATAGGACCAGAGTACCTGAGACCCCCAACACTAGAACTCACTAAAACATCACCCAAGATAGGACCAGAGCACATGAGACCCCAACACTAGAACTCACTTTACCACCACCCGGGAAAGGACAAGAGCACCTGAGACCCTCAACCCTAGAACTCACTAAAACACCACTCAAGATAGGACCAGAGCACCTGAGACCCCCAACCCTAGAACTCACTAAAACACCACTCAAGATAGGACCAGAGCACCTGAGACCCCCAACACTATAACTCACTAAAACACCACCCAAGATAGGACCAGAGTAATTGAGACCCCCAACCATAGAACTCACTAAAACACCACCCAAGATAGGGCCAGAGCACCTGAGACCCCCAACACTAGAACTCACTAAAACACCACCCAAGATAGGACCAGAGCACCTGAGACCCCCAACACTAGAACTCACTTTACCACCACCCGGGAAAGGACCAGAGTAACTGAGACACCCAAACCTAGAACTCACTAAAACATCACTCAAGATAGGACCAGAGCACCTGAGACCCCCAACACTAGAACTCACTTTACCACCACCCGGGAAAGGACCAGAGCACCTGAGACCCCCAACCCTATAACTCACTAAAACACCACTCAAGATAGGACCAGAGCACCTGAGACCCCCAACACTAGAACTCACTAAAACACCACCCAAGATAGGACCAGAGTACCTGAGACCCCCAACACTAGAACTCACTAAAACATCACCCAAGATAGGACCAGAGCACATGAGACCCCAACACTAGAACTCACTTTACCACCACCCGGGAAAGGACCAGAGCACCTGAGACCCCCAACCCTAGAACTCACTAACACACCACTCAAGATAGGACCAGAGCACCTGAGACCCCCAACACTAGAACTCACTAAAACATCACCCAAGATAGGACCAGAGTACCTGAGACCCCCAACACTAGAACTCACTAAAACATCACCCAAGATAGGACCAGAGCACATGAGACCCCAACACTAGAACTCACTTTACCACCACCCGGGAAAGGACCAGAGCACCTGAGACCCCCAACCCTAGAACTCACTAAAACACCACTCAAGATAGGACCAGAGCACCTGAGACCCCCAACCCTAGAACTCACTAAAACACCACTCAAGATAGGACCAGAGCACCTGAGACCCCCAACACTATAACTCACTAAAACACCACCCAAGATAGGACCAGAGTAATTGAGACCCCCAACCATAGAACTCACTAAAACACCACCCAAGATAGGGCCAGAGCACCTGAGACCCCCAACACTAGAACTCACTAAAACACCACCCAAGATAGGACCAGAGCACCTGAGACCCCCAACACTAGAACTCACTTTACCACCACCCGGGAAAGGACCAGAGTAACTGAGACACCCAAACCTAGAACTCACTAAAACATCACTCAAGATAGGACCAGAGCACCTGAGACCCCCAACACTAGAACTCACTTTACCACCACCCGGGAAAGGACCAGAGCACCTGAGACCCCCAACCCTAGAACTCACTAAAACACCACTCAAGATAGGACCAGAGCACCTGAGACCCCCAACACTAGAACTCACTAAAACATCACCCAAGATAGGACCAGAGTACCTGAGACCCCCAACACTAGAACTCACTAAAACATCACCCAAGATAGGACCAGAGCACATGAGACCCCAACACTAGAACTCACTTTACCACCACCCGGGAAAGGACCAGAGCACCTGAGACCCCCAACCCTAGAACTCACTAACACACCACTCAAGATAGGACCAGAGCACCTGAGACCCCCAACACTAGAACTCACTAAAACATCACCCAAGATAGGACCAGAGTACCTGAGACCCCCAACACTAGAACTCACTAAAACATCACCCAAGATAGGACCAGAGCACATGAGACCCCAACACTAGAACTCACTTTACCACCACCCGGGAAAGGACCAGAGCACCTGAGACCCCCAACCCTAGAACTCACTAAAACACCACTCAAGATAGGACCAGAGCACCTGAGACCCCCAACACTATAACTCACTAAAACACCACCCAAGATAGGGCCAGAGCACCTGAGACCCCCAACACTAGAACTCACTAAAACACCACCCAAGATAGGACCAGAGCACCTGAGACCCCCAACACTAGAACTCACTTTACCACCACCCGGGAAAGGACCAGAGTAACTGAGACACCCAAACCTAGAACTCACTAAAACATCACCCAAGATAGGACCAGAGCACCTGAGACCCCCAACACTAGAACTCACTTTACTACCACCCGGGAAAGGACCAGAGTAACTGAGACACCCAAACCTAGAATTCACTAAAACATCACTCAAGATAGGACCAGAGCACCTGAGACCCCCAACACTAGAACTCACTTTACCACCACCCAAGATAGGACCAGAGCACCTGAGACCCCAAACACTAGAATCACTTTACCACCACCCGGGAAAGGACCAGAGTAAACTGAGACACCAAACCTAGAACACACTAAAGCACCACCCGGGATAGGACAAGGTACCTAAGACCTTGACCCTGGAACTCATTTTGTCACCACCAGGGATTGGTACAGAGTACCAATGATGTTTTGAGTATATGTGCACATGTGCACGTGAACTCCGAATATTTCTATTAAAATTATAATTTAAAAATTAACTTACCACTTTACCACTATAATAATTATTATTTAATATGCTAAGAAATCCCGTTCTTCTATTGTGATTACCACTTTCTTGGTGTAGACTAATGTTTGAAAATTGTGTCGTGTGCTGGAGCTGGAGATAAACTCTTGTTTGCTGTTTGGCAACATTGTGACTACCTAGCCACTAACCCAATTTGACCTTTGACCTTTGACCCAGATCATGAGAGTGTGTATTGTGATCATTGTGTCGCAACCGTGTGTGACGTAATCACAGCGCTGTGATTGGTTGAAATCCCTGGCCTGTGATTGGCTGGTAGCTTTCACTCCTCTCTCTCCCACTGACCCCCTTTCAGCGGTTTATTTTTGTCCAAACATGTTTGTTCCTGTCTCATTTGTTTTTATATGGGTGCTCATTGGGTTTTATGTTTGCCCATTGGTTTTTTATGTGTGCCATTAGATCGTATGTCTGGGTAGGACAGTGACTGGCGTTGGAGTTTATTTGTGGGAGTATTCTATTTATTTATGTATTTATTGGTGTGGTAGTATTTATTTATTGGTAGAGGAAGCGTGCAGTCCACGGCGTCAGGCACTTATCCCACGGTGTGTCAGCATCGCTTGTTAGGGTGCAGCACGTACATTTCCTGACGGCCACTTAGCGTAGAGTGTGAACAATTACCACAAGGCTCTGAATCTATTTTGGTATCACAACCCTCCCCCACTGCCCTTCCCCCATTCAATGGGTTTTCCCGGTGATGTTAAAACAACCCCGGTGCAAGTTTGGCGGCTCGACAAGCAAAGTTGAGACAAGAATAGATCAATACCTTGAATAATGTCGCACCCCTCCCCCGGCAAGAGGTTTTTCCCTGTGATGTCGCAACTAGAGAGAAATGACACAGCTCTGGTTATACACAATCAGGGGCCTTGGAATCCTCAGTTAAAGGCCATTATCCACCCCATAAAAGTCTACTAAAATTGGTTGTTTGGTATCGTCCTTCAACATGCGCGGATGAAGGTATCCACCATACCAACATGGACCACGAGTAAGGTAGAAAGTTCCGGCGTTTACGTGGCGTGAGATGGAGTAGAAAACCACCCCAGTTCACCCAAGCCAGATTCGAACTCATGACCTTCCCGTCATAACTATATGAGTTACACGCACCCTTTCTGGCAAAGCGTCTATATATTAACTAGAATAATGTGGTTAGGGATGATTAAGAAAATTTTCCAGCATTTTACGTGGTAAGGAGTAAGGTAGAAATGTATTAGCGTTTACGTGGAGTGCGGGAGAGGGAAACCATTTAGTGAAAGTTAGTGACAACACACCTCAGCGGTGACTCTAACCCACGACCTCCCTATAATAACTAGATGAGTTACACGCACCCTTTCTGGCTAAACGTTTATATATATTAATTATGATAGGGCGTTAGGGATGCTTAAGATAATGTTCCAGCATTTTTTACCTGGAGAGAGAACTACCAATAGTTTACCCGGCAGAAGTTTGATTCCAAAATCCAAGAAATACCAAGAGGTTACACAGAAGGGATTTGATTTTAAACTCCCCGCCTCTCCCAAGCATCAAGCATAGATGAGCCCGATATTTAGACAACGTGCCCACCGGGATTTGAACATCATATCTTTTGAGAGGCTAGCACCACTAATGTATGATAGAACGGTCGCACATTCAGATACTTCCTTCCAAATGCACCCCACATTTGTGAGAGTGAAAAAAATTAAGCAAAATCAAAATGGGTTTTGCTGGTAGACCAGATTTTCCGTTTGATATAATTAGACCAGGTAGAATGTGTATCTGAATTTCCTGGAAAGATAAAATCAATCTCAGTACACCAAAACGGGAATCAACCCCATGAGCTCCCCGTCATAACTAGATGAGTTACATGCACCCTTTCTGGTCAACCGTATATATATATATTAAATAAGATAATGTGGTAGGGTTGATTAAGAAAATGTTCGAGCATTTTACCAGAAGAGACAACTACCAACAGCTTATCCGGCAGGGAATTTGATTCCTATATCCTCCCCCGCCAGAATTAAATGAGGCTGACATTCAGACGGTGTGTCCACAAGGATTCGAACCTCGATATCTGTAGCAACAGGACCTGTATCTAGCCCCCAGCCTCCTTGTCACTAGCCATGAAGTTAAGCTTATCGGTATTTAGAATCGCGTATTACTACCCATTAGTATTATACGCTTAAGTACAAATTATGTTAATGGATTAGGAAATGGGAAAGTTGAATCCACATATAAGTGGAAGGGTAAGGAAATTTTCCAGCATCGACGTGGAAGGAGAGTGGGATAAAATTTAGTGAGAACTACCAACAATACACTTCGGCAGGTATTCAAATCCCCAACTTCACTCAACATAGATTCGTAGCCCTATATCTTTCGCCGGGTGCTTCATGCCCTGTATTTGCCAAACCTGAGAAAATAATACGGTGTTTCAAATTGCACACACCCGTTCTGTCCCTAGAATATGTTGTAGGAGTTTTAAAGACATAAAGGCGTCGGCAATATACACGTGACAACTTTGCCGGAATAAAAATATTAAATAGCGCATACTGGTAAATCCTAAGCTTTATTAATTACATACATGTAGTTAATATAGCTTTAGAAAGTAGGATATATTAGCAGAAAGAAGGAATAAGTTTATTGTTAATATTATTATTATTATTTCAGTGCTTAAATATTTGTTTATAATTTTAACTAAATTTGGTTTATGATAAGGTGTCACAAACCCACAAGCACACAATCTCGACACATTTTAATACCGCGTCTTACTATACGTTCGGTTTATACGCTTAAGTACCAATTATGCTAACGGATTGATAATTGGAAAGTTTGAATTTAGAGGAAGTGAGTCCTCATTTGCGTAGAGGGAGAGTGGAAAAAACCCCTTTCTTAACCTACAGCGATTTGTACCTCAACAGTCTAGCTCTACACGGAACAAGCGCGTCAGCCAACTACGCCATCGAGGTAAATTATTTTAGACACAACCGTTTTATTCCTTGAGCCACTTATAACAGCAAAAATAAATTTTATTTTACATATCATTTAATATTCTCATCTAGCTTTTGCCGATTATATAACTCTTACATTTTTCATAAGTAGTATTGAATACAATTATGAAGAACTTGAATTTTTTTTAACTATTATTTAAAGTTCTTTAATATATTTTGATGAAATAATGTATAACTTTATAAAAATTCATAAGTAATATTAAAAACAATTTTAAATATCATTTAATGCTTGAAACTATATTTTATTTACATAATAAAAGGTGAACTTAGATAATTAATAATTGGAAATATTTTTCGGCAACATTTAATTTTGTCAACATGATTCCACCCCTCCTCGGTGGCCATGTAGTCTAACACGCTACTCTCGCAGTAGACAAGACTACTGATGATGGGGAGATCGAAGTTCGAATCTCGGTTGGTTGTACTGAAACTTATTTTTAAAAAGTTTTCCACTCTTCCTCCGCGCAAATGCTGACACACTTTCTCTAAATATAATTTTAAAAATCCCTAAAATCATAAGCATAATTAGTACAAATATGTGTAAACTGTTTGGTCAAGCAAATGTGGGTGCATTTAACAGCGTAAAAACGCGGGAAGAAATTATTTGATTGAATTACCGTTCTAGCGCCATTAGCGAGGCTAAGAACTCCTTCGGATCTCTAGTTATTGCATGCAAAAGAGAGTGGGGCTTAAATCCAGGGTCATACGTGTCAAAGGCGGACCCCTTAAGGCAGCATTATGAAGCACCTGTGGCACGTGAATTCCCCCATGTTTTTCAGAGGTCTAAACCACTGACTGACAAGGCCATTTGTGACGGAAATATACCTGAATGTCAGTGCTCCTAAAGGTGTGTGTGCCTGAAATACATGGTTGCAACATAACCATTTCCCCATTCTGTTTCAAAGACGATTGTAGCTAAAATAAAACTTTTTGTCACACCGCTGGGAGATGTCAATGAAATTCCCTCAAGGTGATAATCAATTAGTTGTTAACTTATGTGACAAAAAGGAGGATGGTTCAAAAGAGAGCGGTCCCGGGACTTACCCGTTTATTCCCGGTAGTAAAGTGGTAGATAAAATTATTTCGTAAATATGAATATGTTAAGCAGAAACCTTAGATCAGGAGTTAGCACATCTGTCCACTGAACCAAGAGCCCAGGGTTCGATTCCCAGTATGGCTAAACATGCTGTTTTAACTTTTCATAATGATAAATTAGTGAGGACTGGATTTTGTGCATAACTAGTACACTAATTGAAGCAAAGAGACGGTCTTACAGTCATTTATATCTTGTGCACCGGTTATTCGCTGTTATATGAGAAATTTAATGAACCCACATTTGAGAGAAAAGGAGAGTGGTAAACCGTCAGTGGAAAACTGCTTACACTTGACAAAGATATGAACACCATTTTTTCTCATTAAACTGCACTACGTCACTGTCTGTCCGATATATTGCTAATGTATAAGTGAGTACTAATTAGCCGAGATCCAACCCCCACCTAGCGAACATTTCTAAAAGTTATAAGAAAATACTAGGTGATAGAACTGAAGTGTACAGAATTTTCGTGTAGGTAGAGTGGAAATTCACACCACCACATTGTCTAAAGCGTCAGCCCTTAATGTATATCAGCTTGTATGTTTATGATGGTAAGTACACACGTTAGGAACTCGAGACCCGATATTAGCTCTGCGTCATGTTGTTTTACCGGGAGATCAGATTTATAATTCTAGTAAGGTGTTTCACAGTCTCTCTCCACGCAAATGCGGGGTTCCTTCCTTGTCCTTACCCCCTTAGAGTAATTTTTATTGTTTCAAAATAAAAGTAATTATGTGGCTACCAAATCTATGTCAAATATAATCATTTCAAGTGGAGACCGCCAAACTGATGGAAAAGGGGGTGGCAGCCAATGGACCAGAATTCGAACCCCCTGCAGTTTAGAATATTGCGAGAGTGCTGTCCTAGACCTGTGACTCGCAATTAATTATTCTAGCGTAATCTATAGTGAGACTACCTAGCGGCACTGTGCTAAAACCCACGGTCTAGAAACCATCCCAAATATCGCTGGTTTCCCACTTGGCGTGGTGAAAAAATATAATTTGAGCGTGATAAATACCCTGGTTTCAACTGCTAACAAGACATTTGTTTCCATAAGAAGAATCACTACCGATTGATCTTGGGCATCAAATGTAAATTATTGTTCAAGTTACCCGTTTAATAAGGAATTCGAGCAGATTAATATATTTATAACCTCTCTCCAGATGAATGGTGGCACTTTTCCCTTGCCCCACTTAAATTAACTCCTCTTTATGTTTGGCCTGTGACTCCACGCGTAATTTTTTATGACTTTTAATGACCCTGGTGCTCTATGACATGGGTTATAGTATTTTGATTCTCTAGACTCTAATGCTGTGATATTACAGAATCATCTTAGGAGGCAAATCAAAAATCATCGTGGTGAAATGTATAAGGCATTTATCTAATGTAACCCAGCTCGATTTCACTCCCAGAGCTAGCGTTAGTAGGGGTGTAAGACGTGAATATTGACTTATCTAAATAATTGGAGCATTCACGTAATCTAAGAGGGGGCTTATCCCAGCTACATTAAAATCTGGAACATATGGGTTTATATTTCTGTCTTATCGGTCGAATCTGCAATACTATTTTTAAAACATCTTCAATTAAGAATAATTTACCATAAAGAATCCGGTCTAGTTTCTATTAGCATGCGGTGAAATATATAAATGTACAATTTTAAGAATGTTCAGAATGTAACCTTAAAGTAAATTGTAGTTTTATTTGGGAATTCCTCCACCCTGTTGAAGGAGAAATTGGAAAAGAATATTTCAATTCATAATTGTATGAGGTATTTAAAAATTTCATTCTCAATGAAAGGTACGAGTTCAACGTAGTATTTCGCTTACTCTCCCATATAAAGCATTACACCATTAAAGAATTCAGGTTGGGCATCTGACGGTAGTCTAGACATGAGGATAAAAATTTCTTAACATATTGAATTCGTGATCGGTGACAAGGTTTCGATCCCTGACACAATAGGTAAATGAAACGAAGTGATTATTGTGAAAGAATATGAAGACTTATATTATCCCACTTCCGCTTTAGCATATTATTATAACCAGCCAAAGGTATACCGGCTCAGTCTAAATTCTCTTATTCAGAATATAAAGAAAAGATGAATATCAATGGATTATTTACCTCTAGCTGTCAAAATGGGGCCTATTCCACATTTTGAGCATCAAAACGACATTTCAGCCAACGTTTATAGTCAAAATCTAGGAAAGATACATACATCGATAAGACGGAAAGCTCTAAAGATAGAAAGAAGGTTGTTATCGTACCAGTTCATGTTAGTTGAACATCTGTTTATGATATGTGTCCACAGGACAGAAAAATCATTTTAGTGCCTTCAGAAACCTTTCAATGATTAATTAATGCACAGATTACACCATCACATCATGGACGTAGACACTTTTGCTTTTGTTGTCCAGTTGGGATACTTTCTGAAATTAAATTGTTCAGTCATAAGCAGTTAAGTGTGAAATTTAGTGTTGTAAAGAGTACATTTCCAGAAGGTGAAAAGAGGTCCCTATCATTCAAGCAATATTGTCAGCCAAATAAATGTGTCTTTATTGTTTATGCTGAGGTTGAGAGCCCACTTCTATTAATTGAGACGTGCGATCCAGATGATACAGGATCGTACACAGAGAATGCTAAAAGTCATGCTGCATATTCAGTCGTAATGTATGTAAAATGCCATTTTGATGATAATCTGTCCTAGTGTAATAAATTAACAGGGAAAAATTATACCAAACAATTGATAGAATCGCTCGTAGAAAATTACACTGAATGAATTGCTTAACGACAGTCATGATGGCTAAGGCGTACAATACACTCAATCCATCTATTACATAGAGGATTGATAAAAGAATGTTCTGTGTTACACTAAATGATTTGAAATAAACTAGGAGCGTTATTTATCAACCTTTATCTAGAAATTTCCCGGAAATACCTCAAGATGAGTAATAAGTTGACGATTCAGGCTTAAGTTGAAAGTTTACCGACTGATTTCTATCTACGTTCCCTTTTGTTTTAAAATATTTTGTTTTTTCTTCGAAATACCTCTAAGCACAGTTCATACTCACATTTCAGAGATACGGTTTGTGTCACTCCACTAATGATGACAAGTCATGACAGGATGACATCAGGCTGACAATGTATTGCTAAAAACGGCCATCCTGAAAGGATTTTACATTTGGGAGTTCAAAAAGAAACACCGTATTCAGACATTTTTCTTGTTGAGCAAGTTTTAAGACGTAAAGAAGATAGTGTTTATGTCAAACAGTTAAGGTTCAACACTTCTCATAAATTATCGACTGATGTAGTCAATACAGTCTAAATTTTTTTAAACTAATTTTATTTACTTTGATCGTTGTCACCCTATTCCTTTTATAAACTTATTGTTGGCTCATTCTCCTCCAAAACTGTTAATGTAGACGAGTAGGTGGATTCTGCATCGGCATTTGCTTAAAGATAAGGTAGGTTTAATTTTTGATAAATTTTACGTACTTTGTTGTTGGTATATTTTTCCTTTGAGCTAATTGTTAGCTCCTTCTTACTCTCAACCGTTAATTTAAGCAAGTAGGTGGAATCTGCATCAACATTTGCTTAAATATATGGTAAGTTCAATATTTTGATATATTTTGTATATTTTGTTGTTATCCTTTTCTTCATTTAAATAATTCTCTCTTCAAACAGTGTTTATAGATGAGTGTGCAGACTCTGCATCAGCATTTGCCTGAAGCTAGGCCTGAGTCTTCCTATAAGGAAAAATGCCAATACAGATAAAAGTTTGTAAAGTAAACGTAAGGATGAAAAGGTATATTCACTATGCATCAGCATTTGCTAGGAGTTGATTCAACGTTCAGATTATAGATACAGGAAAAGATCAATGTCTTAAGCTGGGGAGAGAGAAAATATACACCAATATACCCCCGATAACAAGTACTGACAATATTTTCAAGTCAAGATCGAAACAGATAATGTTTTGTCGAAGTCCAACATCATAGTGGTTTCACGAGAAGGAACGGGAGACAGAAGGACAAGAGCTTACAGGTGAAGAGTGACAGCTGAATGCGAAGGGGTGGAAGTGCAAGGAGCTGAAACACCGTTGGCATATAAGCTCTTCAATGTGTCCTGGTATGCTCCTGCCTCATAATCGGAAGGACCTCCTATATATTGACTTTATTGGGAAATAAGATAAAAACATATGGTCTTCAATGTGTCCTGGTATGCCCCTTTTATACATACTTACTAGCTCTAGTACCATAGCCAGACATCTGTTGATACATGATTGCATTCCATAGCTACACATCTGTTGATACATGATCTAATTCCATAGCTACACATCTGTTGATACACGATCTAATTCCATAGCTACACACCTGTTGATACATGATCTAATTCCATAGCTACACACCTGTTGATACATGATCTAATTCTATAGCTACACATCTGCTTATACATGATCTTTTCCCACAGTTAAGATATAAAGTAGTAAATTATGTAATTTTTGAGCTAAGACTCTGTACTATGCAATCTTATTTATAATATAGTACGATAAACCATCAATCCCCTGGTTTCGACTACCTAACAATCCAAGGAATACATTTAAAGTGCGTTTATGATTATGACTTAGTAAGTTTTTAAAATATAAAATAACTACAAAATGTTTTAAATATGGTCTTATAAATACGTTAACTTCCCTGCCATTGCAGGCCTAAAGGATTGGTTAACTGTTTCAGTTGTAGCCATTATGGTTGGTTTAGAGACTTTTTCAGGAGGTCCAACAAGGATAGACTTTAGTAGACAGTCACTAATTCAAGCAACTATACAGATGGTATATTGGTTGCCATGTCCGAGTTATATTATTTCATTTGACTGAACCCTCATCCAATCAAGACAAAAACACAACACAACAAAACAAAACATTATTTAAATGATACACAACGTATCAGATGACCCTTATAGTTTTACCCACTAAGGGAAAAAAAACCTATAAAAACGCATAATCTTGAAGCACATTCACCCGCATCAAAGAAAGGGAGTTGATGTTTATTTGAGAGTCGAACTCCACAAACTCCTCATTTTACAAGACACAGTTTCAAGATTATATGCTATGTTTTAGTGACCACGTGAGTCAAAACTGTTTTAGTTGGAATTATTAGATAAACTGATGTAATATTACTTAACGGCTTTAGAGAAAAATCGAGAATTATAGTTTTAAACAAGTGACGTCACAATTAATTTTTTTAGTGGCTAGGAAAAAATATATAAACTAAGGTTTTTGTATTCTGCAATATTTGTATGTGTTTTAAGTAATAAATACATAAATAAAATTTTCAACCCTTTTTACTTTCTCTCTATCTTACAGGTAGAGAAAGTATGGTGATAGTCCAAAAAATCGAAATCGAGATTTTGATGAATTTTGACGTTTCATGACTCCCTGAATCCGAAAAAGTGGTTTTTGAATTTCCGTCTGTCTGTCTGTCTGTCTGTCTGTCTGTACCTCCAACTAGAGCCTAAACTATTTTACCGATTGAGCTGAAACTTGATATCTAGGGTTTTCATAGGGTTGCCCCAAGGGGTTTTTGGAATTGGATATCTAGCCCTAAAATTAAGGGTAGTTTACTGAAGTGAAAAAAGAGAAAAAGTTGATTTTCTCAAAATTGGCTCTAACGATTTTGATTAAAATTCATTTATGAACATTAATAAATATTCCAAACAAAATGGCTACTCTCAATATTTCGGCAAAATGGCTTTAAGGGCTCCGGTCTGATGCGTAAATTAACATTTTTTATAATAGCTCCGAAACTATTTGAGATATGAAATTACTTAGCATTACAAATATGTATATATATTTATAATACACATATTTTATCCGAAACATATTTTTATAAAATCAATAACTTTCAATCTATACGCAATTATATATATATTTTTAACTTTTTGGACATTAAAGCTTAAGTATTGCAATCGTAAAAAAAACTAACCTGAAATGTTGATGGATGTTGACGTCTCATGACCCCCGGAACCCTAAGAAATAGTCTTTGCAATGCCGTATTTCTGTGTGTCTATTAAAACTTAAAATTAAGGGTAGTTTACTGAAGGGCAAAAAGAGAAAAAGTCGATTTTATCAAAATCGGCTCTAACGATTTAGATTAAATTTCATTTATAAACATTAATAAATATTCCAAACAAAATGGCTACCCTCGATATTTCGGAAAAATGGCTTTAAGGGCTCCGGTCTGACGCGTTAATTAACATTTTTTATAATAGCTCCGAAACTATTTGAGATATGAAATTACTTAGCATTACAAATATGTATATATATTTATAATACACATATTTTATGCGAAACATATTTTTATAAAATCAATAACTTTTAATCTATACGCAATTATATGAATTTTTGAACTTTTTGGACATTAAAGTTTAAGTATTGCGACCGTACAAAAGAATTAACCTTAAATGTTGATGGATGTTGACGTCTCATGACCCCCACAACCCTAAAAAATAGTCTTTGCAATGCCGTCTGTCTGTGTGTCTATAAAAACTTAAAATTAAGGGTAATAATAATAATACTTAGCACCGCGTCTTACTACCCGTTCGGGTTATACGCTAATTAAGGGTAGTTTACTGAAGGGCGAAAAGAGAAAAAATTGGTTTTCTCAAAATCTGCTCAAACGATTTTGATTAAAATTCGTATCTAGGCGTTGATTAAGATTATAAATAAACTGGCTATTTTCATTTTCCTATGAAAATGATTTTAGGGTACTTTACATAAGCGTTATTTTCCGTACCTCCACAACTATTTGAGAAACTAAACAACTTATCATTGCAAAATTGTAGGACTATTAGAAATTAAAAAACTTTTATTTGACATATATTTTTATAAAATCAACAGTTTCTGAGATATTTGCAAATATATTAATACAATTCTGTGAGCTTTAGTTGTAAACATATACTACTTAAGTCCTAACGCAATAATTCTCCAATGCCATAGAGTAATTAAATATAAGTAAGTATCTAAAAAAGTATGTTATTTTTCTTTAAAGCTCTTAGGAGAAATGTTTGCACAGCAATGATCTATCTCCATTTTAGACTCAATAGTCAATATTTACATTTTTTTTTTATTGGTCAAAATGTATAAATGAATAATTAAATATCAATGCGATGACTTGAAGATCTGCAACACCTTATAAAATGTTAAAATTTTAACCAGAAATCGAAATTTTATTACGAAGTGTTGACCCTTGTGGAAGACATTAAACTGTTTGAAATGCTCTTAGGTGGACAAAGATGCGCCTCTTTTCTCATTGATTATATATCATTGTATATTATGTTATGCGTGTTCTTATGTGGAGTGGTGATGATACAATGTACATTATTCCGTTCAGAAATCTTACGAGTTTATAGAAAGAGAGAGAAAGTCTGTGCGGTGCGCCGTACCATTTATTTTGGTATGTGATAATCAAAAGCTAGATAAAATTTAGCTTTTCATAAAAGTTATTTTAGTGTGTGCTGGTAAGGATTATTAAGTTAAATAACTTATAGACTATTCAGAGAAAAGAACAATTTATATGTATTGTGTTAAGAAACTACAATAAATACAGCCATTTTGTGAGTTTTAGTGAATAATAAATATTTCCCCAACAAAGAATCTAATAGCTTCGGCTATTTGATTCTTAAACATGCAAACCCCTACAGTTAAAATAATTGCACAAATGGCAGCAATAAGCCAACTACCGAGTAGAAGATGGCTGCGTTATCTAATAGCTCGTGATCATAATAAATCACACATTTTTAGCCGACGATTTCCGCACGTCCATCATATACTCTGCCTTAAAATATGATTGAAGAATGACCTTGGGCACGGGACAATTCCTGGATAGCTCAGTGGTCGAACAATGGCGTACAAAGTCAAAGGTCCCGGGCTCGATTATCGTGTTCAGGTATCATTTTTAGATTTTCAGGATTTAAAATTTCACACACAGCCAAGTTCAGTAGGGTGTTGAATAATTACTTATAACACAGCCATGTTATATCTGTTGATGTAGTAAACCGCTTTTGTTCGTTTAGTTAAAAAATAACCTTGCTGTGCAGGTAAATCTATATACCACTATTTAGTGGCTTTTAGTTTTAACTGCCCCTAAACTCAATAAAGTGTATTTTACCATTCTATACATCCCCATGTTTGTGTGTCCTTGGCCACGGATCCAAAACTGTTAGATGGATTTTGTTCAAACCTTATATTTAGATTTAATTGAGCTAAACCTCTAAATACGAGGTAATGGAAGATGAAAAATGACCCAGAATTTTAAAGAGTAAAGTGGAGAGTTCCATAAAGGACATGTGAAGAAGGAAAGCTGCTGGACATACCGGCTGACCTTCTGAAGGAACTGGAAAACAGCGAATTAATGGCTCTGACAAAACTTATAAATAGGATCTAATAAACAGAAGATTGGTCCAAGGACTTTATAGATGTAGCCATGGTGGCTCCAGAGAAGAAGAAGCGAGCGTGAGTGATGTCCTGGATATGTTTGGTACCTTTGCCTCTATAGAGGCTTCGTTAACAACGACTGAAGATCACACATTGATCCTATCTATTGCGGTGTGGAGAGAATTTAATGTAATTTCAAAACAAAATTGATTATACATTTAATATAATGATATATTGTCATGATTTAAAATAGTGTAAAATATATTATAATAAATTAATATAGTTATTAATTATTAAAGGGTTAAAATGGGTGGGTGCTACTAATACAAAGAAGTGACGGAGAAATTGAACAAAAATAAACACCATATATTTAGTTAATCCTGTGTTCTACTCCAAATAAAAATGTGTCAATGGTCCCGTGGGATGTCTATTTACTATATAGGTGTGATTGAAATCCATCCATCAGCTCAAAAGCTACGAGTAAGGAAGATCAAACCAAGTAATTGTTTTACTGACATGGTGTGCGCTTGTGTTAATTTGAATCATGTGTGAATGTATTAGATCAGAGAATATAGGCCTACAAGAAAATGTAGCTACAGGCACAACCAACCAGGTCTACTACATGAAGGCCAAACAAACGTACGACCGTGGCAGAAGGTACAAAGACCATCTACATATAAACAATTCACACTTGGTCGTCTATTCAGGTAAGAAGTTTGTCCATTGTTGACAAATTATGTACTGAGCGTTTGTGTCTACCATCAGCAAGACAGAGTAGTTTTTCGATATATGAACATCGCCATAATTACAATCCATAGGTACTTTAAGTATGACAGGACTATTCAAGCACAAACAATATTCTTTGGGGACTCAGAACTAAATTTAAATATGATTGATAGTGTGACTTTAGTTTTTTAAACATTTACCTGCAATATGTTGCGAATATATTTTAGAAAAAAATAAAAAATACACGAGAGATAGCTAACGTACACTTTCTGAATCAACTTGTTATTTAAGTATATGGTATACAATCTAGCTTAATTTTATCCAGGCCTAAAGACAACAATACAGCACAAAGCTAGGGGAGGTCTCCATTTCACCAATGGTAATCACTGGAAATCCAGCTACCGAGTAAGCTCAGGATATTGTTTAGAACAAGGTAGAACTACCCATTTACATTTCCTTAATAGTTTGTAGGAACATTCTGATAGACTAAAGTTGCTTCTGATTGGGATCAGCAATTTCACAAAAAGAAATCAAAACTAAAACACTATCGAAATATTTATTAATAAAAGCAGTTATTGATTTCATTTTATTTTAATAAGTTTAAAGTGTTTTTAATTATTATAAGATAAATTTAGAAATGATAATTTTTATAATTTGGATACAGAAACATTATTATCTTCTATCATTGCGTAGAGTTACTTTGTCAACGAGATGAGTGTACTTGACAGCAGGTCATTAGTGAGAACTAAATAAGACGAAACACTGGGTAAAGAAAGGACGAGAGAGAGAGAGAGACGGGCAATGGCACTGAGGCAACATTATTACAACATATTTAACATTTCAAAGAAGCTTGTTGTGCACCTTATTGAGTTTCAAGGTAAGGACTAAGGACACTTTATAGGTCCAGGTAGAGCCTCTGTAGGCGGGGAACTTTTCGAAGGTCCGACCACCCACATTAAACACACTCTAACTGGCACGTGGAGATGATGACAAATCACAGAGACGATCAAACAAACATTGCTACTCATCTGAAATAGGTTCTAGATCTGTAATTGTTTCTTTCCAGCATCGGCTTCACAATCCACAATGAGCTGAACAAAACATTGCTAAGTCTGAAACGGATTACTTTTACATGAAGCTTAATATAAACTATAAACATATTAAATGTACTCAACAGAAATTTGAGAGTGTCAAAATACAAATTTATTAACTAAATTAGATACTGTTAATGTTTATCTGTTTATCCTATTATGTTCTTACAAACATTAAAATGAAAACAAGTCTTTACATATATATATATATATTTATATAAACATATGTAAGGATTTGTTCATACACACACACGAGGTGCTCTTTTGAAAACTTATCACCAAAATATTTCGAAAACTACGCATTGCAGAAAAAAATGTTTTAACCAAATGTTGTTTGGTTCTGATAGAGAAGTAAGGTGGTAAGGCTGGTATTACCTTGGGTGGCGTTGCTGAGGTGACGTTAAGGTCACTTAGATTTTTTTAATGCGACTCCTTGTTTTTTATTATATTTTCTTGTAGATCAAGTTGTGCCATTTTCAAGTTGTTTGTAAAATGGACTAGAGCAGCTCTAGCACGAGTCATAGTGCCATGGGCTAGAACAGCTCTAGCACGAGTCATTATCTATAGATTAGAACAGGTCTAGCACGAGTTGTAGTACCATAGATTAGAGCAGCTCTAGCACGAGTCATAGTACCATAGATTAGAACAGCTCTAGTACGAGTCATTTTACTATAGATTAGAACAGGTCTAGCATGAGTCGTAGTACCATAGATTAGAACAGGTCTAGCACGAGTCGTAGTACCATAGATTAGAGCAGCTCTAGCACGAGTCATAGTACCATAGATTAGAACAGGTCTAGCACGAGTCGTAGTACCATAGATTAGAGCAGCTCTAGCACGAGTCATAGTACCATAGATTAGAACAGGTCTAGCACGAGTTGTAGTACCATAGATTAGATCAGCTCTAGCAAGAGTCGTAGTACCATAGATTAGAGCAGCTCTAGCACAAGTCGTAGTACCATATATTAGAGCAGCTCTAGCACGATTCATAGTACCATAGATTAGAGCAGCTCTAGCACGAGTCATAGTACCATAGATTAGAGCAGCTCTAGCAAGAGTGTACCAATGAAGGAAGCCGAGAGAGATGGAGATAAGATGTTGACGACTCGACAGGTGATAACAAAAGAAGCGTGCCAGCCGCAGAGCCCCCATCTATTCTTCTCTCTCAATTCATTTGTTGTTTTTTTCTCTTATTCCATTAAACGGATACCTGTTCCCAGTACATTGCCAGATGCTGCGTGGCACAGGCTGCCAACGAAACCAACCACCAGTTTGCCAGCTGTAGAGAGTAGTTGTGACTTAGACAACAACCAACTACGACTGAGCTTCTTTTCTCTGTCCAGCGCTGGTCAGCACTCAGGACTACCCAACATAAAATATACAATCATACATTACTAACTAAACATACAGATAAGTGGTTATTGAAAGATAAGAAAAAATAATGATAATAAATAGTAGTAATCATAAGAATAAATAAATATAACATCTACTCGGTAAATTAATGAGGGAGTTCATTAAATAACTATGAGTTGGGCATTTCTTTTGTGGTAAAAGTCGGAATCAACAAATCTAGATTTGGTGCTATGAATACAACGGCCTATAGTGCTCATCTTGAAAGAGCTACTGAGAGAAAATAATTTAGGACTACGAGAGGCCCGAGAAGGGACACTAATTCGTACATGATCAAGGGCAAATTAACAAGAAATGTTGTTAGTGAACATATTAAAAACAAAAAGGCTGAGAAGAGAGTTTGGAGACCTTAAAGGTTTCGATTTATGTCATAATTATAGTAAATTCAGTTGATAATTTATCAAATCTACGAGAAACGTTTTCCAATCTAAGAGTATGAGTTAAGGTAATGGAATACCAAGCAACAATAGCATATTCTAGCTTAAATCTAACCAAAGTATCCTACAGACATGGAATAGACCTAAAGTCATCTTTCTTAAATGAAGAGATAATAGATTAAAAAGTCCAAGTAATTTCAATGATTGATATATAATACGGTCAACATGATAGTGTAAGTAGAGTTTGTTGTCCAGGAGAACTCCTAGATCATTAATATAGAGGGAGAAAACTACGTTATCATTGACCAATTTATAAATACAGAGCACAGGATTAGTTTTTATAGTAAATTATGTGGATTTGGTCTTTGATTTATAAAGATACATTCCATTTTCAAAAGACCATTGTAAGATAACATTTACGTCGTTTTGTAAATCCATACATTCTGAAATTGATTGGATGATTTTTAATAGTTTTACATCATCCACAAAGAGTAAATAACTAGATGAGTTCAAATGTTCACCAATGTTACCAATAAACACATTAATGAGAAGAGGACCTGATTATTTATAGCCCTGGTATTTACCACAGGGGGCTAAAAATGTGTTGGAGGTGTGTGAATCTAGTGTAATAGCAAGTGAACTATTAAAACAATAACTGCTATACTAATTAACATATTAGTGAGATAGGCCAACATTACAAAGTTTCGAGAGAATAATACTTTGCTGAAATAACTTGTGAGTGTAGAATAATAATAATAATAATAATAATAATAATAATAATAATAATAATAATAATAAAATGGCTTGTGGGTGCAGGTCATAAAGCATCTGCCTACTAAGTCAAGGGTTCTATTCCAAGCATGTCTGGGGACTGCAGGGGACTGTATGTTGAGTTAAGGAAGTTTGTAATTCATGTTCTGATACAATAAGTTGATCAGGAAACTGTACTATAAATACTAATATAAATGTGAACAATGATCATGATTGTTGGTTGTCAACGTGGACCAGACTCACAGCAGACAAGATCTTGTCTAGGAACTATCGTACCACCCTGTGGACCAGACTCACAGCACACAAGATCTTGTCTAGGAACTATCGTACCACCCTGTGGACCAGACTCACAGCACACAAGATCTTGTCTAGGAACTATCGTACCACCCTGTGGACCATACTCACAGCACACAAGATCTTGTCTAGGAACTATCGTACCACCCTGTGGACCATACTCACAGCACACAAGATCTTGTCTAGGAACTATCGTACCACCCTGTGGACCAGACTCACAGCACACAAGATCTTGTCTAGGAACTATCGTACCACCCTGTGGACCATACTCACAGCACACAAGATCTTGTCTAGGAACTATCGTACCACCCTGTGGACCATACTCACAGTACACAAGATCTTGTCTAGGAACTATCGTACCACCCTGTGGACCATACTCACAGCACACAAGATCTTGTCTAGGAACTATCGTACCACCCTGTGGACCATACTCACAGCACACAAGATCTTGTCTAGGAACTATCGTACCACCCTGTGGACCATACTCACAGCACACAAGATCTTGTCTAGGAACTATCGTACCACCCTGTGGACCAGACTCACAGCACACAAGATCTTGTATAGGAACTATCGTACCACCCTGTGGACCAGACTCACAGTACACAAGATCTTGTCTAGGAACTATCGTACCACCCTGTGGACCAGACTCACAGCACACAAGATCTTGTCTAGGAACTATCGTACCACCCTGTGGACCAGACTCACAGCACACAAGATCTTGTCTAGGAACTATCGTACCACCCTGTGGACCAGACTCACAGCAGACAAGATCTTGTCTAGGAACTATCGTACCACCCTGTGGACCAGACTCACAGCACACAAGATCTTGTCTAGGAACTATCGTACCACCCTGTGGACCAGACTCACAGCACACAAGATCTTGTCTAGGAACTATCGTACCACCCTGTCTCGTCCTAGTTCCACAGTCCTAGTTCCTCCCCCTTCTCTAGCGCTACTACAAACACACACGCATGTAGTTTTGAACCACCCGGTAGTTCGAGAAGATGTGATACCCGGCCAGACGTGTGCCACCCGATAACCACCTGCCCTCACTGCGCACGCGCTCCTCTAACTTCCGTCTGCTCTCCATCCTCACGGCGCCCTCATTTAGATTCACCAAGTGAGTTTGAATTTTATGAAACGAATTAATAACAGAGATGATATAAAACCTTAGCAACTGTTGCGGCTTGATTAATATGATTGTTTCCTCGCTAATAAGAAAGTTTGATATGACATCAGTAACTGTCACTTTGGGCACACAGTTTGGTGAACTGGCGCTAGTGGTGTTCTTGTCTGTCCGTGTCCGGTGTGTACCAAGGGTCAGTAGTTCGATCTCAGGTGTCAACATGACTCGAGTAATAGACCAGAGTGAGAGGGACATAATCACATACCATTGGGACGATAATAGCCCTAATACCTGCCTGCATCTTTGGTCACGTGGGTAAAGGTGTCAGTCGCGTTTAGTACACTTTGGTTTGGAAGGTTGGGATTCAACACCTGGCTGGTTGTACTACTGGTTTTACTTTACGACCACCACGTTAACTTGGGTACATTTCCTCCAAAATATACCTGTCTCATCTCTACCCAATCTGTGTGAATTGTCTAAGCACGCAAGAAGAAGCACACTTGTGTCGTTTTACAGCTGATAGGCCTGTATTGAGTTAAAACAATTATATCCAACTAAAACCAACCAACTTATTGTTAATAGTTCGTACAGGTAGCTTCATATCTAGGTTGAAGGTTTTTAATGTTGTCAAGTTGTAATGTTTGACCTAGGTACTTTATATTTAATGTAATCTTAACTTCTTTCTGATTTATATTATTTGAAATAATGTTTAGTCATTTTTCGCTAATTAAAACAATGATAGTTTTAAAATAATATTTTGACAATCTTCCATGCAAATAAAATGAGGAAGCCCATTTAAATTATTATTATTATTATTAGTAGTAATAGTAGTATTAGTAGAAGTATTAATAGTATTAATTGGAGTGAGGAAACTCAAGTATGGTTGTGAACTGCCGGTCGAGTAGTTATTTAGACTCCGTGTGCTACTAAGACCGGGAGTAGTCTCAGGAGTGGACCCCACTCCTTCCTTTCATCAGGTTGAGAAACTCCTGGTTGGTCCAGCCTCCACGTCACTCAGTCGCAGTTGGCACTTTGAAACGTAGACACAAAGGCGTAACTCTTCTCGGAACACGAAATAAATTAGCAGTACAAACTTCCTTTTTGTTTTTGGAAGAGGGACATTTCTTGTAGTTCTTAGGTAAATGATCACAAAGCAGCGACTCTGTAGTCTAAGAATGTTTTAACCTGCTTCTTTCCATTGTAAGAAACAGCTAGGTCACATTAGATATTCCTTCAGTAGCAAAACGGACCTAGTTTGGTTAAAGATGTAGCCTAGGTATGTTTTCTTTGGAGCCTTTAAATAACAAAATGATCAAGGCCTGATATATTGGCCTCAGCCAGGAAGTCTGCACATAGGACACTACCTTTTAAAAAGATGTTAAAACTGTGTTAGACTTTATTTAATTATCTGGATTCAATTCCAGCTGGAGAAGATTTAAATATAATGAGGGTGAGTAATCATTGTTTTATTATACAGCCAGCATTTGCCCGCGGCTTCACTCACGTTAAACAATACATCAACACGTTCAACAACTTCAAATTATAAAAAAAGAATTAAATATATTCGATAGCAGTGTTTTATGTGAGTATGAAGATTTACGAATGAACACGGACTCACCCCATAACACGTGCCATTTTGTGCATCCGCAGTACCAGCCACTACGAATGTCCACTACTTAGCTAGCTGATGACATATATAGCTTACCATGACTCCATGAAATGTAAGGAGTACATGGGTTTACTAGAAACTGACGGAATAGTAGGCCTACGTACAGGAAGATTGACACTTGTATTATATAAATAGATTATTAATGTATTTGGTCATCAAGTTGGATGTTTAGTGTTGTGTGTTTGTGGTTTCTTAAGTAATCATGTGTTTAGAAAGCGCTCATTGAAATATTCCATGGCCAAACCAACTTATTTATTAACAAGAAAAGATTAATATATTAGCATTTAATGCTAAGAACATGAATAATGTGTGTAGGTCTACCTTAATTGAATGTCCAAACTGAATTATTATATCGCTCATAAAAGTGATAACAATAAACTAGTTACTTAACAAATGTGCACAGGTTTATTTAATAAAATAATAGGTAATCAAGATGAGTTTGTCTTACATGAACAAGATGTTGGTGCACTTAGTTTACTTTCATTCCACAGTAAAATACCTCAACTAATGAGAAGCTAACTGCCAAACCACGGACACTAACAATTTCACTCTGGAAGTGATCTTCAGATCAGATACAAGCTTCACAAATAGTTTTTGTTTCAGAAAAAAGGACGAAAATTGTTTAAATGGGTCATTCATAGAACAAAATATGATTGTATTTGATAGTATTGACCAGCATTTGAAAATTTAAATAACTTAGATCTTTCCTACTATTTAAAAGTTGAATAAATCGTACGAAAATCGCACAAACTTTCTCCTATTGTGCTTCTGAGATGATTTCAAAAGTATGTTTTTCTTATAAAAACCAACACATCATCTTCTTAATCACCAAAATAACTCTTTATAATATATTTTTAAACCAAATTGTCTAAATGTAGACTATTTAAAAAAAATTCAATTTTCAAAAATAAACTATTTGTAAACTACCCTGAAGTTATTTGTATTTGTAAAAATAAAAAACTATTCACAGATTCCAATTATAAATTAAGTTTTAAAGGTTAGTTTCTAAAATATTCCAATGATATATATATACTGTCACAAGTAAACTACCAAAAAATTAACTTATTTTAGATAAATAAAGATACATTATTATTTATAATGTATACTATGTCCCCGATACCATTTTTGAACCAAATCGCTAAAGCCATTTTTTAAAATAATGAATTTAAAAAAAGTCATCAGTTAACTAGGTATGCTCATCAGTAAACGATCCGGTATCGAATTTGTACCCAAAACCAAGTAAATAATGTTATTTGTCATGTCAAAAAATCTTATATATGCATTTTAAACAAAATTGATACCTCCATTTTCGAAAAATCTGTAATTAAAAATACTCTTGAGTGATGATAGGACATCATCATCACTCGCTAACGAGTATGATTGTCTTCCACGGATACCATTAGTTGCGATTGTGGGTTCTTGGTGAGTGTAAAGACCAATCTTGGAGTTACAGACCCTCTGCGTTAACCACTAGCTGTTGAGGGTTCACTCTCTCTCCTATGTTGTATTTGCTCTTTACTAGCATTACGATTGTCAGGTTGGTATATTTGTCGTTGTTGGCCTTCAGTATAACACCTAAATATCAAGTTTATATCCGTGGCCAGAGACAGACAGACAGATAGAATTATTATATATTATATAGAGACGAGATCACGCATGTAACTTATGTCTCCCTGACTACGTATGTTTACAGTTGTTAAGAAATTTGGAGCATTGCAATGGTCCAAAGTTCGATTCCGAGTGTTATTACTCTTTAATAGGGCTCAAAGGTATCGGAGAGTATGATTAAAAAAAAACCTTTAGAATTATTGTTGACTAAATCATACGCTATTAATATAAAGGATACCGGTTAGAATTATAATTATTTATCATTACTATTAATTTATGATTTATACACTATTTTATTTAAAACGGAAATGAAGATGGTATAATATCGTTTAGAAATCAATACTCCTATTTTTAATCCTTTACGTACTTTCTTTCATGTGTAACAAAGTTATCATAGCAAACTAAGGCCGATTAAAAAAAAGTGTTCTTTTAATGGCATCTTACCGCCTGTCCAGACTGTGCGCATTGTAATGTTGTTAACGTGGTCACGAGGTAAGGAAGAGCTTAGGTTAATTCCCCCTGATTTGTATAGTGGAAGAGTATTACACCTTCAATACAACCAGCTAGGAACCAAATCCTGATCTATCAACAACGTGACAACTATACAACATAGTCCTGATCTATCAGTAACGTGACAACTATACAACAGAATCCTGATCTATCAACAACGTGACAACTATACAACAGAATCCTGATCTATCAGTAACGTGACAACTATACAACATAGTCCTGATCTATCAGTAACTTGACAACTATACAACAGAATCCTGATCTATCAACAACGTGACAACTATACAACAGAATCCTGATCTATCAGTAACGTGACAACTATACAACAGAATCCTGATCTATCAACAACGTGACAACTATACAACAGAATCCTGATCTATCAACAACGTGACAACTATACAACAGAATCCTGATCTATCAACAACGTGACAACTATACAACAGAATCCTGATCTATCAACAAAGGGACAACTATACAACATAGTCCTGATCTATCAACAACGTGACAACTATACAACATAGTCCTGATCTATCAGCAACGTGACAACTATACAATAGAATCCTGATCTATCAACAACGTGACAACTATACAACATAGTCCTGATCTATCAGTAACGTGAAAACTATACAACAGAATCCTGATCTATCAACAACGTGACAACTATACAACATAGTCCTGATCTATCAACAACGTGACAACTATACAACATAGTCCTGATCTATCAGTAACGTGACAACTATACAACAGAATCCTGATCTATCAACAACGTGACAACTATACAACATAGTCCTGATCTATCAGTAACGTGACAACTATACAACAGAATCCTGATCTATCAACAACGTGACAACTATACAACAGAATCCTGATCTATCAACAACGTGACAACTATACAACAGAATCCTGATCTATCAACAACGTGACAACTATACAACAGAATCCTGATCTATCAACAACGTGACAACTATACAACATAGTCCTGATCTATCAGCAACGTGACAACTATACAATAGAATCCTGATCTATCAACAACGTGACAACTATACAACATAGTCCTGATCTATCAGTAACTTGACAACTATACAACAGAATCCTGATCTATCAACAACGTGACAACTATACAACAGAATCCTGATCTATCAACAACGTGACAACTATACAACAGAATCCTGATCTATCAACAACGTGACAACTATACAACAGAATCCTGATCTATCAACAACGTGACAACTATACAACATAGTCCTGATCTATCAGTAACTTGACAACTATACAACAGAATACTGATCTATCAACAAAGGGACAACTATACAACAGAATCCTGATCTATCAACAACGTGACAACTATACAACATAGTCCTGATCTATCAGTAACTTGACAACTATACAACAGAATACTGATCTATCAACAAAGGGACATCTATACAACAGAATACAAATCTATTAACAACGTGACAACTGTACGATAAAATCCTATCACTAAGTTCAAATACCCACATCAACAATGTAGAAAAAAGTTGAAAGTGTGTTTTTACTAGTTACACATTTTAAATTTATTATTATAATTTTGGTTTAGACTAATCCCAAGCCTGTCTATTACAGGCTAAAATTATATTATAGCAATGTCACCTAATATAACAAAACCTAAACTTGCTACAAGCACTTATTAAAACTGCTAAAACGACCAAATATCATCACAGCCATCTGAGCCAATGATCTCTTTTAAAACTTGAACGATATTAGTTTTACTTTAAATAAATTATTAATAAAGTATTGTACCATTTTATAGAATATTACATCCCTAGCAAGCGCGAGGCTCGAATGTTGATGACTGTCAATTAGAAGGAGATTTCATATTTACCCCGTTCTTATCTGTTCAGCCTATTACCTTATTTATTATTTCATGATTTTAATATTTGATTTCATCTATTTAAAGCTACAAATTTGGAAGTTGAATTTATTTCAAGAGTCTACATTTTCTTTCGTGATTTGGAAAGTTTTAAAATTGTTCCAGAAGGAAGTGAGCTGAAAGTATTTAAAAAAATTTTCAAGGTTTCTAATTTTGGCGTCGTTTCATATTTTTCAACATCAAGTTTAATATTCAAAATTATGTGATGTGTGCCAAAAAACTTATTATTTCCGGAAACAGCTCAATTATTTTACCATAAAAAATATTTCAAATAAATCAACGGAAATAATTTAATCGAGATACAGATATGCCAAATTTCAACGTTAATATTATGTTTAGTTTAATTTCTAGTAAGGACGTTAACAACAAAAGTATCCAAAAATGAGTTCCAAAACGGGACTCCCTCTGTCTCATAACATTTTTGGAACTCTTTCGTATTCTCACCACATCTAGGGACATCTCGGTCGTCATACTTATCGGTTCTTTCTCTGCTCAAACCCCCTCCCACATTATTTTTCATCGAATGTATGTCAGTGTTATTCGGGCTGTTGGATTTTCGTACAATCATTTAAATGTCTGGGTTTTTGCTTTTACACTTTTATTTCTGGTGATAATGAATTTATAACTATAAGTATAACCTTTTATTTTATTTTATTTTAATTTGTTCTTTATGGTTTTGAAAATGCCAAACCAAAAAAAGAGCAGAATTTGGAAACATCTTAAAGAAATTAGAAAAGAAACAACACTTGTTTGCAAGGGTGTTTGTTGTGGATAGCCTGATAAGAGTAAAAGAACACAGCCACTAGAATGAAAACACATATTGTGAGGTAGGTGAAATACCCCGAGAGGTTTATGTTTCAGAAAAATGAAAAGTAGCGAAGTTCCGGGAACACATTAATATAATACTGCTGTAGAAAAAGTCTCTAAAATGAAGATGTTGGGGATGGGATGACTGCCTCAAATATTTCAGATTCAATATATACTGTTCTCCACCTCAAATTCTAACTAGCTAGAGGCCACAACAGATAGGAAGAGGGTTGAAAGAATCTATAAGGAATTTACTATAACAAAAAAATAGGAAAATTTGCAAGTTTAAGAAAAATTTGAATTATTTATTCAAGGTAAACAACAGTGGTAAACAAAAAAATACATGGCCTCACAAGGCAAACTTAAAGGTGTTGAAAAATATATAAATATGGCAGAGACTGCATTGCGCAGTACATTTGAGAATATAATTCACAATATCAAAGTAAACTGGTCATTTATAAGAATTAGTCTGGAAGAGACCCAATAACAATAAAAAATCGTTAATATATTAATAAAGAGATTAAACAGACTCTTTTGAAAGGTTAACAACACGTCTGAATCACCATTGTGAATTCAAATTAAACATATTTAAATTTTAAGATTAGATTTAAATTTAAATATCAATTCTGATATAAATAAACTGCACAAAGGTTTGATTTCAAACTTCTGTCATACTATTACTTCCACCACTTTTGAAGTAATCTAGAAGAATCCTACTTGTTAATATATAACATTATAATAGAAAACAAAGCAATATTACACTAGAATACGGGTAATTTCTCACTAAACTAATCGGTAAATGTTATAGCCTGTGAACCAACAAAAATAAATTACTTTCATAATTTTTTCATAGAAGATACGTCTACAAAATTCTACCTGTAAAATAAACACTATAAGATTTTAAAGTTCAACAATTATTGGTAACCACACGTGCAATAAAAATTTATATCCAAGTGGCAAAAGGAAACATTAAATGTTCCATAAAACAAATTTACTTTCAAAAATTAAATCTTTTGTTGAAAAATTACAGACGCCTACACTGAACGATTTTAATCACATAATTATCTAAGTGGTCAAACACCTAAACCATTTAAAGATCATTTAAATTTTAAATATTTATTAAAATAAATAGAATTTTTATATTGCCATCCTGGAGCGATTATGTCCAAGACCAGACCAGGACTTCTCGTGGAAGCGTCGGATATAATAGTCAACCATGCTAGCTGAGCGCCAGCCAGATCAAGTTGATGGATAAAGAGGTGGGAATTTTTTATATTAAAAATACAATGCCACGTTGCGAACAAGTACTAACAGCATGACTCTCTTGTTAGCAGCTGTCAAAACTTGGTACGTGTTCAAGTCATGTAGGCTGGAGACCTGGTGAGTTGGCCGTTTAATATTGGTACGTACATTAATTCAAGTAAACCGAAAATATCAGGAGAATCGGCAGTTAAAATTTGGCCCAACATCCAGTAACGTAGGCCGGAACCCTGGTTAGTTGACCGTTAAAATTGTGATTGGTCCGTTTGTCGGCCAGCTGGGCCAATCAGCGTATTTATGGATCCCCTTATTCAAATATCTTGTTGAACAATCGTTCATTACTTGTTAGTCTTCTCTTCATCATAAACTTTGGTGCGAACAATTTGGCCATGGAACTCGTGCTAAGCCAGAAGATAAAATGAGTGATTAAAGCACATATATTAGACATAGTAATGTAATCTTTGATATTGCAGGATGTCTATGAGTATTGGTATTATTCGGAGTGGGTAGTATTAATGTAAACTAGCTAATCTTGCTAGTGTTGCTATTGCAGGATGTCTATATGTATTTGGTTTATTTGGGGCGGGTAGTAATAATGTAGCATTAGCTAATATCGTTTATGTTACAAATAAGTAATCCAGGCTTCTCTGGATGTTCCAGATACTCTAGACCAGAGGTTCCCAACCTTTTGTGGCTCATCTCCCCTTTCTGGAGGTTGACTAACACCTATCGCCCCCTTTTCATTTTCATTGTATGCCTAATTTTAATTTGAAGTAAAGTATAAATAATAAAGCAGTTTTGTTATTCTAAACAATTTTACTACCGTATATAAAAACAACCAAAGCAGTTTTATCCGGTCACTCTTAAATAAAATAGAAAAAAAATTAAAATGTACATTTTTGAAGTGAAATAATTAACTAAGATCATTGACGTACATTTAAAAAACATGAGTACATGTTTTCATTTTTAAATTGGAATCTGGAAAAAATTAAGAAAGTTGACAGTTAAAATTTGAAAAAATAAATGAAAGTTTGAAAATTTTGTTATTGTTTTATTTTACCTTTTCAATGGCTGCCTTGTGCTTGGTGGATTTCAGTTAAAGCTTGAATATCCGGCTTTATGTTCGTCAAGTTCAGGCGCAAGTCTCCTTTGAGGCTAATGTCCAACTTATTTCTTTGTTTTGTGAGGAGCTGGACCACAGAACTAAATCCTTTTTCAACTAAATATGTTGACGGGAACGAGATGAGAAGTGTTTCAGATTTCCCCACAGTTGTGGATAAGTGTCCATAAGCTTCACCCAAACTAACTCGTAACCGCTCTGCTTGAAAATGATTTTCGCCTCACAGTCATACTTCAGATCTAGAAACTCTGTCTGCAAAGAGCTATCAAGCTTATCCACAGCTTCAAACGAGAATGGATCTAGAATCCATTCCGGAATTTGTAACTTGGTCAAATCTTCAAATCTTGATTCATGTCAGTTTTTAACTGGTCAAGGTGATCAGCAAAAATTATGATTTTTTCTTCTGGGAGTTCAGGAGTCTCGTTATCTGACACTGAACACTTTTTAAGGGTCGGAAACTGAATCAGCTCTTTACGGCCAATATTTACCTTGTGAATATCAAACTTGGCGATGGATGATGAAATAATTCCTTTGGCCTTGATAAGGTTCATCTTGTTTCCTTGAAGCCTTATATTGACCTCGTTCATTTTTTCAAAAATACCTGTAAGGTACGCAAGCTCCAAATTGTGTTGCTTCAAATTCTCACTTAAAAAAGGATCAGACGTGTCGAGAAACTCAGTAGCTATATCAAATAATTCAAAGAAACGGCACAAACAGCTTCCTTCTGAAAGCCACCTCACGGCCGTATGTAGAACCAAGCGTTCGAATTCCTCATCATTTTCATGGCAAAGTTGTCGGAACAGACGGTCATTGAGGGAATTAGCTTTTATCTTGTTGACACTAGTAATAACCAGTTGTAGGGTTTCATGCAGGACACCACTCAATTTTTTCACAGCTAAGTGTTGACGATGATTCCCACAGTGAATAGTGATGACCCCTGGCACTTCTTTCTTAAGGTGGGCTAGAAATCCAGCATGACGACCTGACATGGCAGGAGCACCGTCTGTTGCGCAAGCGCTCACGTTTGTTAGGGGAATCTCTTTTTCCTCAAAATAATCTTGCACCACTTTAAAAATCGACGAGCCCTTCGTATCAGTGATCAAAGTTCTAACAAACAACATTTCCTCGGTAATTTCCTTTTGTTCATTGATAAACCTCACATAAGCTAATAAAATTGCTTTGTTATCAATCACAGTTAATTCATCAATCTGCAATGCAAATTTACTTTTTTTCAACAAATTGGTGAGTTTGGATTCAACGTCCGTGGCCATTTCGTCAATTCACCTGGAAACAGTATTTTTGCTCAAAGGAACCGATTGACTTATCTTATTACTAGGGCCCTCGCCTAGCATGATTTCAACAATTTTTTGGTAGTAGGTAAAACAATAGTTTCAACATGTGAGGTACCACATTTAGCGATCAATAAAGACACCTCGTAAAAAGCAAGAAGACCTTTGTCAAGATCGGTTGCTCGTTTTTTAAATAATTCACTCACATTAGTCCGTTTATCAGCTTTAGCTTTGATGTGTTGAAAATAACTGAGTATTTTACTCACTTTATCACTGTGTACTCTTGATAAATGATCTTTCATTCACGAAGGCTTCATGGCTTCATTACTAGTAAATGTCTTATCGCACAAAAGACAATGTGGAAACTGCACATTTTGTGGTGACGCGATAAAACCGAATTTTAAATACTCAGCTGAGTATTGACGACACTTCTTCTTTTTTGAATCCATTGTGCATGAACTTCTACACTTCAAAACAAACGCACAAAAACTGATGGTGAGGCACACAAAGGCTAGTGAAGACTTAAGACGAATGTAGGTCAATGGCAAGTGTGTTGTGATGGCAGGAGGGGGAGGGGGTTGAATCACCAGTCAGCCGCGCTGAGCTAAAACAGGTGGGGACTGTGGAGAGGGGCGATTGCAGTGAACTCGCCGGCTGAGAATAGCCAGTGACTCGTGCTACCCGGCAACTTCTACTGTACAGTACTATTTTAATTTTCCCCCCTTTGAATACTCATCGCCCCCAAATCGCCCCCACTTATTTATTGCCCCCTTGATAACCCGAATCGCCCGCTTGGGGGCGATCACCCCCAGGTTGGGAATCACTGCTCTAGACCATCAAGTTTATCAACTTTAATTGACAAAATGTCAACTGCATGGAAGTAAATACTTGATGAATCACTGGCACGTGCAATATATGCAAGTTGTGCACCGATTTCTTTGACAGAAAGCTCATTCTGGATAGAACACTGAAACTAATACTCCCATATTATAAAACTTAGGTCACATTACCGTCCATCCACTCCTCTTTTGGACAAAGAATATGATAGGAACCAAGAAAATGTAGCCCAAAAAATTGCTGCTTTGGAGTCCTTTAATCTTATGTCAGATGGTTGGAGAGATATATGTGGAAATCCCCTTATCAATGTGTTATTTACCCCACCGCAACCAATGTTCCTAAAAGCTAAGAAACCAAAACGTCACTTCATTCGGGTGAATAAATAGCTTAGATTCTACGCGTTGAAATGGAAAAAGTTGTTACTTCAAAAGCACAAGCAGTGGTGACTGACAATTCAAGGAACATGAAGCTGGCCTGACACATTTTAAGAGAAAACTACCATAATTTGGTGATATTCAGTTGTCTTGTCCATGGCCTCATTATTCTTACAAAATGTATAGACAACATAGATTCAATGTAAAATATAATTTAGAGCTGCAAAAAATTAATAAATTATTTACTACTCATCATGTGGCTTATAAAACTGAAGAAGATTCAGTCAGAAAAAGATGGGAAAGATAGTGATCTGTTGTTACTGGTTGAAACAAGATGGGGTTCTACTGTAAGCGTTTAGATCCTAAAACAACATTCAGTGAGCATATATTGACGAAGCAATGGAGAAACATTCTCTCATCACACTTAAGACCAATTTTGTATAATGATGACTTTTGGGGAAAGGTGCAAGGAGCACACGATATTTTTAAACCGATTTATTTTGTCATAAAAAATGTAAGATGATATAACCAAATTGTCAGAAGTGCATGATATTTTCTGTGGTTTTATATACCAAATCTAACTCAAACTCTTTTCCTCGCCCCTAAACCAAGCTGAAGAGAAGAGTATAAATTATATAATACAGAAGAGGATAGGACTTTGCTCAAATCCAATTCAGTTAGCTACACAATTTTTAGATTCTAACTACCGTGATGAGAATTTATTAGAGAAGAAACTTTTGGATGCTTTATATACAATCATGGACATCACTCAAAGAGTGTGAGTGAACAGGCCGTTATGATGGTTGTGGCAAAGTACAGAAATAATGACAAACTTTGGAGTCTAGATTGGATATGGCAAGCTACAGGAAACATCTTTTCTCTTACATGGTGGAAGGACTACAGCAACATAAGAGATTTGTCCATTGCTGTAATGCAGATCTTATGCATTTCTACAACTACCGCTTCATGTGAGCAATACTGGAAGGTCTTCAGCTTAGTAAAAACAAATAATAGAAACAGACTTACGATTGAAAGAACAGCTAAATCGATTTCAGTTGCACAAAATATGCCTTTTCTCTTTGAACCAGGACCATCTATATGATATTCAGTGAAAATAACTGAATCAAGCACAAGCGACAAGCCTGATTCTCCTGTGCTAGACATGTCTGACGGTAATAGTGTTGTGAGTTTTGATTGACTCATGTAATTGATTTAGAAATTTAATTTCAGAGACAGGAGGAGGGGGAAAAGTAGGATTTATAATACTTTTCAGAACAAAATTTTAAGCTTTCATAATATGGAATGGATAACAAATTATTTTAATTTTTAAATACTTCATAATATTTGTGAAGCTATTAATAGAAAGTATTACCTTATAGAGAATTAACTCAAAATCAGCTACTTATACTTTATTAAATAAACATGGTCCACTAAGCACTAAGTGATTGTCAGCTGGTGCCTCGCCATAAATGTCCTACATATATATAATAGTTTAAAGATACAGTAAATATATTTCATTTTATTAAGTCTATTCTTACAATATTAAATAAGACTGATATTTAATTTGAGTTTCTTAAATTTAACACATTCTTTTTTATTTTATATTTAAAAACCAATCTTGAATCCATTTCACAACTTGTTTTATTTAGTCGCTCCGGTATTATTTCATTAAGTCTGTGAGCCAGTTAGAAATTTTTTTGTTTCTCTTTTAACTTCTGATATTTTATCTATTCCAAAAAGGGTATCCGGTATCATGTTAAAAAGTATCGGTATTATTATTTTTATGTGTTGTTTTCCGTATTTGTTTATATATAAAGGTTTTTTATACCGTCGTTTCCTGGTATTGTGACTGGGACCCTGTCTTACTTTATATATTTCTGAATAGTAATACTGAATTATTATTTTATAGTTGTTTTTACTGTGAATAGTTTACATTCCTTATTCATGATTTTGGTGCTTATTTTTGATTTCACTCATTATTTTAAGAATTTTAGTTTGAATATTTCTTAATTGATTTAGATATAAATCCCTCGTCTTCACCCAGAAAGTAATGCCATAGCCTATATGTGATTCGATTAGCACGTGATACACTATTTTTAGAATATTAAATGTAACATATTGTTTAATATGCATATAATAATCATTATTTTCCTTAACTTCCCAAATATTTTGGCTAAATGAGTATTCAATTTGTTATGAAAATTAATCGTTACCCCAAGATAATTATATTACGTCTCAACTTACCTAAATGTTGATCAATTGCAAGGTTTATATTATGTAAACAATCTAAGCAATGGACTTTTAGATCTAATGTATACTGTTTAACATGTGGTAGTCCTACGTGCATTTTTTTAAATGTGAATTATTACTATAATAATTTATTTCGATGGATCCAATTTTGTATTCTGTCAAAATCTTCCTGCAACATATATTTAGCTCTAGGCTCTCATCCAGCCCCAAATAGAGTAGTGTCTCCACACTTAGCTCTAAAACCCCTATATTCGGTTTCCCAACATAATTTTGGTTTTCCTCACTAATATTAATAATATGCTTTTCTTTATTTCAATAACTTCGCGAAATGTGCCAGCCCGTCATTTTTAGGATCCAAAACCACACTGTGTGACCAATTGGTCGGTACGTGTTTGAATTTGCTCTCGTGCTCCCCTTCAGTATGCATTAGAGCATGCTATTATGCTTCTGCTTCTGAGGACTCCTCTTTCTATTGGCTCGCTTGGCAGCCACTCTCGCTCTCTTTTCCCGTGCCGATGGGAAGCTCCCTTTTTCTCCCATTGGACAAGGCCAGACAGCAGTGGAGGGTATTTAAAACGGTGGTTCCTCGGTCAGAAGGTCAGTCAGCCTCGGCCAGTCGGGGAGTGGCGACCCAACCCGGGTGCGCCACCTGTTTGAAAGAACTGTTAAATGGTCCTATGTAGTGAAAGAGCAATATTGCTTAACCCTCTCTCTCTTTCCACCATCACCCTACTTCCCACCGCGACTCACGTTGCCGGGACTTCCTTATGTTCCACCGCAACTAACGTTTACCGGAACATCCTTCTGTTCCACCGCAACTAACGTTGCTGAAACACTCTCGCCGACCTTTTTCATACCCATACCCACACGTGTCTGATCACAACGTCACCGTCGTCGTGACATCAACCAGTTACCCCCGAAGCCGCAGTGAGGGATGACAATTATCTATATACCAATCAGGCTTCCGACCAGGTCACAGCAATTGTACAGCTTTAATTAATGTTACTGATGATATTAGACTTGCCATGGACAATCAGAAATTAACCATTTTAATACTTCTGGATTTTAGTAAAGCTTTTAACAGTGTGGATCTTGACTTGCTTTTAGATACATTTAAATATTACTTTCATTTTTCCCCGAGCTGCATTCGTTGGATGCGATCTTACTTGTATGGTCACATGCAGAGGGTGGTAATAAATGACACTGCCTCTGAATGGAATCCTATGGACAAAGGCGTACCGCAGGGGTCTATTCTGGGACCACTATTACTCTCCCTATTTATTAATGACCTACCTTCTCTGTCTTAATGTAATGAACCTGACCTACTACGTAAGGCAAGTTGCATAAATACAAAAAATAAAATACAAGGTTTACAATAGTTTATTAGGTAGATCCAAGAGGCAAATATACAGTTCACACAAAGAAAGTTCATTAGGTTTCATGAGTCATATCAACTAAACATTTCAGGGAATCAATCATATCAAGTAGATGTGTTATGTAGTGTTATATAACAGGCTATTTACAAGATGGCCTGTTGAAATGTCACCTTTTGATGGAGCTTTATGAGATAATGATCGCATCCTCTTGCTAACTGAACTTAGTTATCAGCGTCAGGTATTTAAAGTAAGTTACTTCTAAATCAAGGTAGCATGCTGAAAATATTGGCAGTGTATAATCTTAAGGGCGTTACCAATTTAGTGCAAGGCACACATATGAAAAGATTGACACTAAAGACCCTGGGGGAGTATTACGATTGTGCTCATAGGTACTGTCGTTAACTCATACAGCTCCAGGTTTCCTAGATATATAAAAAGCTCAGTGACTATATCCCAGACGATTTTAGCCCCTTTAGTTTGGTTAACTTACCGCGTGAATGTCAAGGCCACAAAAGGGGTGTGTACCAACTCCAATAAGTTAGGGATTAACCAGTCCCAATTAGGACATAACTGTCACTATCGTGGTTCACCATAACAGAGCTCATGATCAAAAGATATAATAAAGGTGTACATAGGATACCTTGTAACAGCAAGCACAGAGCTTATGGAACCCGTCTAAAGGGTACAAAAATAGAATCAAATAAATGAATTATAGAGACCAAGTGACAAGCCAAGAGCGTCAAATGGAGAACACAATAACATAGAGTATTAGAGCCCATCAAGAGGGCAGAAGGACCTAATTAGGTCATTAAAAAACTGAGAATAACACCCAATTAGCTAGCTTTGACGTTCCCCCAACGACTGTAGACATGAGGTAGCCTCATCAAACAAAAAATTGCTTTCAAGAGACTAATTTTAGTTTACAACGACTAGAACAACATCATGTCGCTACGCGCTCTTCAAAACAAATGTTATACCATATATAGTGACACATAATATTAGCAAACAATGTATTCATTTAATAGAATTAGTAGTCTAAGCAAACCAGCCAGAGCTGACCCATAATACAGCTGAAAGCCAAGCCTCGTGACTGTACCCACAATAGATATAAATATACAACTATATCACACGTGATTGGAAGGAATCAATGCGCCACAATTTGTAAATAGGCACATCTGGACATAAGCCTAATAAAATCCTACCATGATTTAAATACAGTATTCATATGTGGTTGAGACGTTAAGCGTCTACTCACACACACGTAGGCTAGCACACAGGCTAGCGACAACAATTATACTTAGCACATTAACTAACAGCAACGAAACCATAATCCCTGTGGGGATTGCAGTCTTCTAATCTTAGTAGACGGGCTGAATGTCCACACAAAGTACACCAGCTGCGTGGAATATTGACGAGGATATATATGGAGTGGCGGGTGCTAGCTGCAACTAACCCTAGTCAAGGGTCCATCCGACGTCATAGCGCCTCGTCTCGGCACTCATTGCTCTTAGTCGATTACACGCTGAAAGTAACCAGATATATGACTGTCTAGTAGGTAACTATGAATTGTTCTGTCTTCCTTTTTGTTAGTACAACATATTCAACATCTACTCTCAGACTCAGACCAAAATAGGAAGGGATAAAAAAAAGTGTGTTTAACCAATCAAATCCCAGAGCTAGAGCGCTCGAAGGAGTATAGGCGCATGCGCGAAGTGCAAACATTTAAGAGGGGGGAAACGAGATATATTTCGCTTCAATATTTTTTTTTTGTGTTTTACCACTCAATTTAAGATAAATGTAGCTCATTTGATATGACCCTGGACTGCAACCACTGCCTCAGCAAGGCCATGGGAGGTCCAAACTCCACCATATCACATGATGAGTTGTTGTTTACATGAAGTGAGGCAGAAACACATAACTGTGTGAGCTAGTTTCCATTAGCTTGGCACAGTATCACCTATACGCAGATGATCCACAAGAATATTTGTATGACAGTAGTATTAACTTATTTTCAACTGTTAATAAAATAAATGTGGATCTGAAATCAATTTTTGAATGGTCAGTTAATAATGGTATAGTGAATAACCCTATTAAATCACAGTCAATGATCATCGAGTCACATATACTTTTGTCTTATCTAAATCTCTCTTTTATTCCAGACATATTGTTAAATGATACTATAGTACCTCTAACTTTGCATGCAAGGAATGTAGGCATAATAATGAACAAAAATTAATTAATTAATATATTTGTGCATGAACATGTGCACCTCGTAGCCATATTCTTAAAATTTTGACTACATATTTTATTTTATTAAAATCACTAAACTAAAAACTTTTCACCCGGGCAGCGCTGGGTAGCTCTATTTCAGTGGTGTTACAACCTACGCTAGCAAAATGTGTTCCATATGAAAGTAAAGCTTGCAGCTTCTTTAAACCCAGCCACGACGAGGTAGCAGTAGAAGTTTCTGTGAAGGTCAATGGTTATAAAATATAGGCAAGTGATACAACAACTCATTAAAGTGATGTAGAGCATTTGCACAGAGGTGTGATGAGTATTGTCCCTCATAGCACACTCGTCTTCAGGAACAATATGGTGGGAATACCTGTACACTAGTGCAAACAATAGCAGACTCCCAACAGATGGCGTTTATTTGACGTGGGGAAATTATGTCAATAGCTCAGCAGAATTTAGTAAGGTCCCATCTCAAGCACAGAACCAAACTTGTACTTCATGTGAGCAAGGCTGGAAACACAAGATTCTATAGCAAGCCTAGAAACAGATATAATTATAACAATTATTATTTATCATGTAAACAATATAGAATAGCTTGTATTGAGTATTGTGTAGGTGTATTGGTTCGTGAGTGTATATATATATATATAATATATATATATATATATATATATATATATATATATACGTATGTAGAAGCAAGAGATCATAAATTTAAAAATCTATTAAGGTGAAACTTGGTTTACGTGTCCAAGGGAACCTTAGGCAGTACACCTCGTTTGTATTTTATGTGAAATACGTCGATTGAGAAGATTGTGACTTGAATCATGTGGAAAATTGTGATTTTCGATTAAAATAATTTACAGCACACTTGAACATAAAATTATTTTTTGTCTAACTCGATCACCAAGAAAAAAATATAGACTTGATGTTGAAAGAGAAATTACAGGAGATTTCATAGCATCGACTGTTTTTATTTACTTGATTTGATTATTGATAACGAAACAAGTGCACTTTTGATTCTATTATAGCTAAAAATAAGGAAAAAAATATTCCTCATTTCTGGAGATGTATTCATTAATTATTTTGCTAACAATCCTCTTGTTTGACCAGATTCTGTTACAACCTCCTCAAAGTGTTGTAGGCACATTCTCAAAGAGAGTCAATCAGTGCCTTGTATGCATTTTCAGCAGGGTTACTCCTTGTTGTGAGTCTATGCAGTGCATCACACGCAACAGAAGACTTGATTGACTACTTTGGGGCTCATGCTTAAATTATCTGTAATTGGAAAATGTTGGAGTTTTTTATATCATCTTCACTATGGGAACACGCAGCAGCTTACACTGGTGGATAATATGCTGGCTCCATAATGTAGTTTTGATGCATAGCTTGGCTTTGATATATTCACATGGTGATTTGGTCGATAGAAAAATTCTGAGTTAATTTAAATGTTGCAAGCACTGTTCTGCCCCCTTCCAACAAAGCAACTTTACCCTATGAAGCCATTGAAAAGGCAACACATCCCTCAAAACTAAGCTTAGCCAAGAATAAACTACCTACGGGCGCATCTTATAATAGTACTTTCCTATTGGATCTCGAACAGTCCATAATACCTTTATGTCCACCGTAAGTTGTTTTGTGTTCAATAGAGTCTTGTTTATATTCAAAGTTTGTAATAGAATTGGTAGGTCATTGGTATTCACTCTCGAAAAGTCTCTATATAACATAAATTCATACAAATTGTCAGGTAAAAGAAGACCCAAGTCCTTAAAGGTCTTGTCAGAGGAAAACCTTACAATTTGGTTGAGTTCACTCTAACCTGCAATAAAAATATTTTCATTTAAGTCCAATTTTTCGACTGAATTTTCTGTTCTTTTTCTATTTTCAATATCTTCCGACACGATTTCCTTGTGGATAAGCCAAAGTGCAAGAGAATCTGTCACGTGAAAAATATTTATTTGATGAAAAGCAAATATCTGGTTGAGGAATAAGAGCCACAGCTTATTTTAAAGTACTGTTCCAGTGTGAATAATCCTCTGCTAGTCCAAGCGCTTTGCAAACAAATTTGGAAGATGAGTGGGTTAAGTCCTTCATGGTACGTTAGTTTTCAAATGAAGTTGGTTCTTTTAGGTTATGGAGCCGCATTTTCAAATAATATCATGTTGTGTTATTCGGGTGTATGGTTTGTACCCGGATATGGGAATCACCCCTTATTACGACGGGGGGTTCCTCAAAACAAATACCTTGCTTTCGACACTGGGAATTCTTAATTTTTCGTGCATTATCTTAATTAATATCATTGCAAGTAAGCATCTTTGCAAAGAAATACTCAGTGCACAGTTTGAAGATGTTAACGGTGTGTTGCATGGGTTGTTAGTGAAGCCAGGTATATTACTTGTAAAATTTACATGGTCCAATTTCGAGACGGATGTATGCATAGCACCTTGAATAATCCCAACTTTAATGGTTTCTCCTCTTTGGTCAAATCAATACTAAACGTCCCTTGATCATTGCCCTGGTTGATTTACTCACATACAAACTTAACGGAGTTGGTGAAAGCAACAGCTGTCCAATTCCACATTACCATGAGAGCCGAACGTTGGTCTATCCCAACGTTCAAGAACGGATCGTTGCCAAGTGCCCTCCGCCATCGGGGTACCATACAGGGTATTTGGGATATACATTTTACCCGTAAGCTTAGTTCTTTGGATAGATTTTGCTGCATGCACGTGACACTTTTTTTATAGGTAGTAAAAATTCAAGTACCAACAATCTTCCACCACCTTATGTGATGATGAAGGGCTATCACTCGCTAACGAGTAGATTGTCTTCCATGGATACCATTAGTTGAGATTTTGGGTTCTTAGGTGACTAAAGACCAATCCTGGAGTTGCAGACCCTCCCACAGTGTTGACATACGTTGTCTGCGCTAACCTCTGGCTGTTGAGGGTTGACTATCCTGTGATATATTCGTTCTTTCCTGTCATTAAGCTTGTCAGATTGGTGTCTTCATCGTTGTAGTTCAAAGTGTTGTTGGCCTTTATGGACAAGTTGATGCCATGTCGGACGATTGGCGCTGTGGCCTCACAGTTGTCAATGTCTATTAGCCACTTATTCATGTTAGACTTAAGAATGTCCCTGTACCGTTTGTGCTGTCCCCCCAAGTTTCGTTGGCCATCCCTCAATTGTGAATACATAATCTCTTTTTGGAGTCAAGTTTAGGACATTTGAACAACGTGGCCTGTCCATCGAAGTTGATGTTTGATGATCAACGCTTCAATACTGGTGGTATTGGCCTCTTCTAAGACACAGATGTTAGTACGCCGGTATTGCCAGTTTATTCTGAGAATTCTCCTAAGACAATGCTGAGGGTACCGCTCCAGGCATTTTAGGTGCCTTCTATAGGTGGTCCAAGCTTCACACCCATAAATAAGAGTTGGTATTATGATAGTTTGGTACACGTACACTTTGTTTTGAGTTCTGATATTATGGCTGTCAAAGACTCTTTTTCGCAACCATACAAAAGCTGTGCTAACCCATTTTAGATGGTGTTGGATTTCACTATCAATATTTGCATTTGTCGATAGATGACTGTCAAGGCTCGAAGAACCTTTTAGAGAGTATCCAATAAAAAGTTGTGAAAAAGTTACACTATCCAAAGTTATAAAAATTTACACCTCCTCCAAATAGCATAACACATCCTTTATAATATTGAGTGTGTCGAGTAACATTTAGAACTGAAAGAAAAGGTGCTTCAATCGATTATGCTATAGTTCAGTAAGTAACGCATCCACTGTCTTACTTCAAAGTGCCGGATTTATTATTATCATCACCGTAGTGTGAACTTTAGATTGATCACTCAAAATTCCTAAACTATGATTGCCTATTTTATTTGTTCTGGATCTAATTAGTCTAAGTCGCTATTAGATAAAATATGGGCAACAAAATCCACTGACAAATAAGAGCACCATCGCGTCCAAAGTATAGTACACTGCACAATAGAAGCTAAATATGTAACGACTATATTGATGTAGTAGGGGCCTTGATGGTAAATTCCAGTCAAACACTAAACGACCGTTTTACGACTGAAGCCAGCCTTGAAACACGTACTCAATAAAGACATTCTTCCATGATCGGGTGTGGAGGCGGGGGCGGCAAATTAATATCAAACGTTTATTGTTTACTATCAGCTTTTATCGATTATTGGAACACCATGGCTATCTGTCTCTTATTGTCAGCTGGCCAACAAATACAACTTTCCTTTATAAATACCCGCTTCGGTAGCCGCACAATATATAACCTTCCCAAGACGGGGAGATCAGGGTTCGATCCCGGTCTGGTTTACTCAGAGTGGTTTTCCCTACATTCATGATACTTTCCCTCCACGCAATTGCGGGTACACTCTCTCTAAATTCAACTTTCCTAATACCTAACACATTAGTGTAGTTAGTAAATAAGCGTATAACCCGAACGTGGAATTAAATGCGGTTCTAGAATTGTTTTAGGACCAATTCTTTTATAAATCATTAATGTTGAAAATTTACTTTTTCGATAAGTTTCATAATTGGTGTTTACTTCAATTAATGGAATAGTCAAAAACTGTAGTTCAGGGGTGAGGGGCAAATTATTTCCAAGTATGTCAATGCCCCCTCCATTAAACCTTCCCCCGATTTCTATCAAACTCACGTTATCTCTCATTGATCAAATACTCAAATTACTTTATGTATGAAATTTATGAACGTAGTTTTAATAACTTTTTTAATTGTCAGATACTAAGGTCGATAGTATTTTACGTAATTCTAGTAATTGAGCTTTGTAATTCGAATATTATTGCAAAAAATACCTAAAGGTTCAATTAACTTTCTATTAATATATCTCCTATTTATATTTGACTTTTCCCTGTCAAACAATTTCCTTCGACATTTCCAGTTTTCCCTGTTTTCCATGTTCGTATCACTGTCAGGGATCGCACTGCGGGAGGTCATTTAATGGACCTTAAAACTAGGGTTAGTTAGATAGTAATAACACAATCAAATACAAGGTCAGCACAGGGTTTAATGGAGGTTTAGTCAAATTAAAAAAAAACAAGCAAATTTAGTATTTAATTTCAGATTTTAAAATATTATTAGGATAGATAGAGAAGGCTGAGGTAACAATTTTGATTGTGGCTGAAAACAGTCTTTTATTGGTGTCCAAATTAATCTTTCAATTTAACTGTGAAATGCTTTTTTTTTTTTTTGTAATAGCCTATGCGTTAAAAGTGTGTAATGTTTCACTGCATTTTTGTAATTGACTAGTTTTTTTTGTTCATGTGAGATAAAAATAACTCCAAAATAAGAACATTTCGGTATCTTTTAAAAATGTAGGGATTTTTTTGAGAAGAAAGATTGTTTCACAGAAAGTAGGATATTTTGTAATCCTAAATTAACACAGTTCCTTTGTTAGATTTGTCTACCAGAATATATATAGCTGTAATAAAATGTCAGAATATTAAAGTTTAGTTTTTATAATAACTCACTCAATCCCGATATTTAATAATGATCTTTAACCATGAAAAACTTTTTTGAATAATTCTAAACTTTTATGAAAAAAAGTCATATTACCTTTTAACACTTTTTAAAATAAATAGCCAATTTAAAATTTAAAAGTCATATTGTGCTAACAATCTGATGGTTATGATTTATTATTTTTTCTGTTGTATGGAAATACTCAACAACTAACAGCAGTTGCCCACAATGTAAAAGGACTGTCGTTTGGTTAAACAATAATTTAAAATCTGTGTAAACATCTTCTATCCGTGGAAGATGGCACTATCTTCACCAACTAACGGTGGCAAATGGGTCCGATTGCAGGCTGAAGCTATGGATCTCTAAGTACACCCGGCCCCCCTTGGTTTCAAAGTAGTCCCTGATTGATTGTGAAGACTGGTCTCTCCAACGTGTACAGAACATACTCATCCTGCACGAAATAAAGTAAGAGTACTTTAATAGACTTTCCGAAAACACCCAACATGAAACAGTAAGCAGCAACATGCAGCACACAGACTTATGTGAGGATTACATTAAGTAGTGCAATCTGCTCATAAGTGGTTAGTCGGCTATTTCTTCAATACACGCACAAGTCAGAATATAAAATGCAGAAAATATTGAGTAAATATATCCCATTCGGAAGGAAAGTTTTATTTCTTAAGGATTACTTCCAGTAACCCCACATGCTCATAGGATAGCAATCCTCCATACCAACATTAAATACTCTCAGCAGTGGAAGGAGTTCAAAGTTCTCACTTGTGAAAATATTGTTTGGGCGTTCGACTCTAATTTGGCTGAGTGAATAATGGAATAATTGGGTCATAGAGAACTAAGAAACAGTCGCAGCCTGAATACAAATATTGACACACGACTATTGGTAACGAAACATTTGTAAATAGGCTGAGATAAGTTTAAATCTGAAAATGTTGTAGAACGACCCTCAAGTGTTCACTATATGTCCAAGCTGATCAATCTTCTCAAATAAATGATGAGGTGTAGAAGGAGAGGTCCATTGTTACATTAGTGTGAACTCAGTCGACTGTAAGAATTAGCTTGAAATAGGCAACAATCCAATAGAGTTTCTACTTAAGTTAAACTTTAATACCACCACTCAAACTTGAATAATAGTCAGTAAAGTGGAACTTGCCTCGCAGTGACAAAATTGGGTAAAATATAACGGTTGCAACCATTTGTAACAGGTTCATCTCAAAAGAATATATTATGTTTCATACTGAGAATCTATTTGGTACCTGTAGACATCGACATCCTCTTTATTTCTAGTTAAACTGGCGTTATCAACTTCTATTATTGAGTAACAAAGTCAAACCTGGGATGGTGTTAGTATCTATCTGCCTAGGCCCGTTTTCAGACTTGGACAATAAATGTATGTGGAATTCTCCAAGATGGGCAGCTCAACAGACGTAAGTGCTGTAATGATCAAATATTGTTCATTTCAAAATAATTCCCATCCTTAATATATTTCAAATTAATGAATAATTTCATAAACTCAATGAATCTACATGTGTTATAAAATACCTGGGTTATTATATTTATTTATTTTGTATACTATTTACAACGAACTTTGTCGTCAGCCAACATTTCTCTTGTGCTCACTGTCCCCCATTCCTCTTTCAAATACTTGTGAAACACAAGTCCGAGAAAACCTTCTCTCTCCCTCCCTCTTTTATATATACTAATGCAAGCATGGTGAAATCGAAGGAAAGAAAGAACCTTCTAGAAAAATTTCCTTCAAAACATATAAAAAGGACTCCTCTTCTCATTCGGTCCTCAACATTACTGTAGGAAAGGTCCACGACACGTTAATCTCTAATTTCAACTTTAAGCTAGTCTACTTAAGGTAAAGTGTACATCATCATAATTCCCAAGCTAATGATATAAATGTGGGTGATGAACCCGTAGCAAGGTAGCTCGACCACAAGGACCTCGTCACGTGTCGGTGTTAATGTAGGAGAAGGATCAAATTAGTGGACACAAGTCTTATATCATTCAGAAAACACATCCAACGTAAAATAGTATTATTTATTAAATAAAAATATAATTAATTTATTTCACTCTCATTTTACTCACTTTTATTTGATATAATTAACTGACACAATGTATACGCTAGCCCAACCTAGCAAAGTTAGCAAAGACTAAATTTACATGTATTTGTTATTGCAGACTAGATTTTGTTAGGTTTATTAAAATTGCTATATCTGTAGACGGGCCCAAACTCTACTTTAATGTATTAGCCTATTGATGGTAATTTCCTGTTATTCAAATAAAGGGTCCAATTTGAGCGCTTTAAAACATTTTCAAACAATACTAAGATACATTATTATTCGCTCCCCAACTGTCCTTTGTTACTTCCCTTCAAAATGGTTACTTGACGTTTTGGGTATTTCAAAATATAAGATATATTGTTTATTAAATAGCTTTGGGCCAGTTTGGCAAATATATTATCATTTTTCTAATTTTAAGTGCAAGAATGTACTAAAGAAGAAATATGAATATATACCAAGTTTGCTATAAATCGGTATAAATCACAAGTTTTGATAAAGTTATACACTCATTTCTTATATTTTGAAATATGTTACTATAGTATAAGCCGTTTGGTTGAATAGTTTGCTACCCTGAGTTAAGACGACAAAATAAACGCCAACACAAATAGTTACATTTCAAACTCTGGACATCCCTGGCTCTGAAATATGTACTATTTAAAGGACAAGACAAACATTCGAGTATAAACTGATGTGTCACGATTTTGGCAAAATTTAGCCGTTAGTTCAAATTTTAAGGAGGATGGCTCACTGAAACACAGACAAATACATGGAATGAGCATGTGCATTAAAATTATTTTTAGAATATAATAAAAAACTATATTTAAAATGAATAAGCTAAGCCCAAGCCGACATCTGGCCTGAGGTAGTCTACTCCAAGAATTACTTTAGAATACAATTATCAACTCCTACTTAAGATAAATACCACGGTTAGAGTCACTCATGCTACCCAAAGCCACGAGGAAGCCCCTCCCCCCTTTCAACAAATTAAACACCCGGATCCTGACGAGATAAAAACAAGCAACTGGTCGTAAAAAACAATGTGCGTGGCGTCCTTTCCCAGAGCCGGCCGGCCGACTTGTTCTTCCCTGCATCCTGCAAGGTAACTAAGTACTCAGTCGTCCGTTAAGAACGATTAAAGAGGTGGACATACTAGACCCCCGCCGTTACGATCAGGGAAACACATTATCTACAACTTTTAGATGCTGTCTTTAGAAACAAATTATCATATTTTTTAATACAAAGAGTGACTAAATAGTTCAAACATAGGGTATGTGATACTGCACTAATTTCCTAGAACATTTGATTATCACTTATATGCCGGGCATGCGTGTTTCATTCACGTCATTTTACTTGTTTCATGTTCCATGTTCCATCATGTTTGGTGTCATCCTCTTGTCTCAAATGATTGCTGCTGCTGACTGTATTTATTCTATTTTATAAACCAATTATTTAATTCTTACATTAGATCATCTTGTCGATGTAAACTCGGCCTATAACAGTGTTTGAATAATAATTTAATAAATTATTATTAGCACCGTGTCTTACTACCCGTTCGGGTTATACGCACTTACGCTAATGTGCAATGGTAGGGTGATTGCGAGATAAAATGGAGGACCTACAGTTTAATGTGGAATCCGAACCACGGTGGAGGCCTGGCATTCCTCACATTCACAAGTTGTGATTAATACACGTCTTGTCAGAGGTGAAGGAAGGGTTTGGCAATCAGATAAATCTGTGCCGGGACCGAGGATTGAACCCCGGACCCTCAGCACAGAAGTCTGACACCTTACCCCTAGACCACCAGGTCAGCCAATTTGATAAACCTTGCATAATAGTTCGATTAGCAATAACCAAAGAAAAAACAGATTTCAATGAATTTTAGATTTGTGATGAATGATTTTTGGTCAAGGTCATGGGATAATGTGGTACCAGGTGATGGTGTGATAGAGGAGTGGTGCCAAACTGAAGTCCTGGGCACCAAGTCACATATTCTCTATTGGTTTCCAGCAGGCACCTCTAGATGTAACCAAGCTGATTGATACAGCAGGCACCTCTAGATGTATCCACGCTGATTGATACAGCAGGCTCCTCTAGATGTAACTAAGCTGATTGATACAGTAGGCTCCTCTAGATGTAACCAAGCTGATTGATCCAGCAGGCACCTCTAGATGTAACCAAGCTGATTGATACAGTAGGCACCTCTAGATGTAACCAAGCTGATTGATACAGCAGGCACCTCTAGATGTAACCACGATGATTGATACAGCAGGCTCCTCTAGATGTAACTAAGCTAATTGATACAGCAGGCTCCTCTAGATGTAACTAAGCTAATTGATACAGCAGGCTCCTCTAGATGTAACTAAGCTAATTGATACAGCAGGCTCCTCTAGATGTAACTAAGCTAATTGATACAGCAGGCTCCTTTAGATGTAACCAAGCTAATTGATCCAGCAGGCTCCTCTAGATATAACCAAGCTAATTGATCCAGCAGGCTCCTATAGATGTAACCAAGCTGATTGATCCAGCAGGCTCCTCTAGATGTAACCAAGCTGATTGATACAGCAGGCTCCTCTAGATGTAACCAATCTGATTGATACAGCAGGCTCCTCTAGATGTAACCAAGCTTGTGTTTTAGAGTATAAGAGCTGTGTGTTGTATAGAAGTGGAGTTGACGTCTCCCTGTGAGATGTGACAGGTGTGGAGTGAGTGTGTGTGAGTGTGTATGTGTGTGTGTGAACAAAGGAATGATACAAGGATGAGGGCTGTGAAACAACTCGTGGCTAAGTGTACATGTGTGTCTGTCTAGTTCACCCACAGAAAGTCACGGAAACTTTTTTTTTTCATCAAATAATAATATTAAAAAACCTACGTATATAATACAACAGAAGGAGAGGAAAAGTCATCTGGAACACGGGCAAAAATATCTATCTCTTTCTCTGTTTTCAGCTTCCTGTACTTTCCCTCTCTACTGCACATCCTCGCTCTTGTCTTTTTTCCCGCCATTCGTTTTACATGATGAGGTTCTGTTTGGGGAAGTAACCACTCAAGTCTCACATTTTGCAGTCTGATCATCTGAGTCTTAAATTAAGTCAACCTTTGAAAACCATGATTTATTATTTATTATCTTTTGGGGACTGGAGCGACAAAAATAACAAGTGGACTGACGCTGTTACATTTTTGCAACATCATATAATGTTCTAAATAATAATCATAAACTCATACTTTAGTAGATAATAATTTCTTTGAACCAATAATATTAAATAAATATTCGAATAGTACTGTAGTTTTGTAAATTTTATTTAGAAAAAAGAAAATTACAATAATTTTAAGCTGTTACAAACACATAGTTTTAAAAGAGTTAGTTGAGTTATTTCCTTCAATTCGTAATTCTATGTATTATAGCGTCCGCACGTGAATAACAATTACAGCAAACTAAAACAACGTGTTTTAACTCTCAATCACGTGAGAGAACTGGCAAGAACTACAATGTAAACATATGGTGGCAATGAGCCAGGCGTATGACACCATGACTGGCGCCGTTTCGTATTCACAACAGTGCACCAGTTAAAACTCCCATATTTCAGAAAACAAAACTTTTTTTGAATGTCTAATTACATCATACTACGCAGCAGAAAGTAACTGAGAAACATTTGAAGGAGATCCGACCTAATAACCTTTAATTAAAAAAATACAGGTGTTGTGAAAATGCAATAGCGCTAGTCACAGAGAGTTATTGGTGTTTTTATACCATTGTTATTTCTCTTTAAAATAATATGCGGACTGTAAACAAGCTTTTACTGGTACAACGTTTAGTTTGAAAATAGTTTAAAGAAATAGGGCAACTGTTGTGAGATAACTATCAACATAGATTGAGTGTCAAGTTGAGTGGTTTTCACTCTGAGACACTCTGCAGACACACTCACAATATCTACATAGATTGAGTGTCAAGTTGAGTGGTTTTCACTCTGAGACACTCTGCAGACACACTAACAATATCTACATAGATTGAGTGTCAAGTTGAGTGGTTTTCACTCTGAGACACTCTGCAGACACACTCACAATATCTACATAGATTGAGTGTCAAGTTGAGTGATTCTCACTCTGAGACACTCTGCAGACACACTCACAATATCTACATAGATTGAGTGTCAAGTTGAGTGGTTTTCACTCTGAGACACTCTGCAGACACACTCACAATATCTACATAGATTGAGTGTCAAGTTGAGTGATTCTCACTCTGAGACACTCTGCAGACACACTCACAATATCTACATAGATTGAGTGTCAAGTTGAGTGGTTTTCACTCTGAGACACTCTGCAGACACACTCACAATATCTACATAGATTGAGTGTCAAGTTGAGTGGTTCTCACTCTGAGACACTCTGCAGACACACTCACAATATCTACATAGATTGAGTGTCAAGTTGAGTGGTTCTCACTCTGAGACACTCTGCAGACACACTCACAATATCTACATAGATTGAGTGTCAAGTTGAGTGGTTTTCACTCTGAGACACTCTGCAGACACACTCACAATATCTACATAGATTGAGTGTCAAGTTGAGTGGTTCTCAATCTGAGACACTCTGCAGACACATGCACAATATCTACATAGATTAAGTGTCAAGTTGAGTGGTTCTCACTCTGAGACACTCTGCAGACACACTCACAATATCGCACTTCTGAGATCACAACAAATGGTTCATCTAACAATCCCCAAACAGCTCAGTTTTGCCCTCAGGCTTCCAAAACAACATTCTAAGATAAACAAGAATGGTTCTAGTGACCATTTATAATAAATACCGCAAGGAAAGGATATTTTCTTCAAGTAGGCGGAACCCTTAAAGCACAACCAGCTATAGTATGATCGAGTTAGGAAGTAAGCTTTGAAAATACAAAATAAGGCTCTCTAGTCAATGTTGAAAACTATATCTATATTGTTCTATTGGCATCAACACTATCTGTGAAACATGACAGCCTCATGAATACATGAATGTAAAGCTAGTAGGTTCTCGAGTTGTCGGATGTAAACACGCTTCCAGTACGTTTTACCTAATCATTATTGCCTTGTGATCAATTTACCTAAAATATATAATTATTGTACTTCCTAAAAATCTGCTGTGGTGTCCGCATGGTTCAAGGCGTCACTCTCACAATAGACTAGACTGGTGATGACGGGGATTCGGTGTTCGAGTCCCAGTCGGGTGTACTGAGGCTGTTTTTTTTAAATGGCTTTACACTATCCGTACACGCAAGTGGGGTTATATTTTTATAAATTCAGCCTTTCGCATCCCTAACACATTAGAATATGCCCGGATGGGTAGTAAGAGACTGTGCTAGAAACCAAAGCCATTCTTAAGCTACTTTTCCTAACGACAATATTTCCCTAAACGTGCTTTTTGTTAATGATTGTGAAAGCATGAGAATGTGTACTATTGTTGATCTAGGACTGTTGACTATAAGACTGCATCAATAGTTGAAGATCTAATGAAAATACTACTTACTTAAAAATCGTTAAATTGATTTGTCTTGGGATTAGGAGAGAACTTCCAACAAATCCTGAAATGTCCCTAAACGCACGTCTGCCATTTTGTACTACGCATTTACGTTCTTAGCATTGACGATTGTAAAATCAACTCTAAAAAACGTTGAAAATGCTCTACGTCCTGCAGTATCAAATATTCAGCTAAGATTTCATTCTTTATGTAAAAATAAGCCAGAACATCCATCTCATTATTTTGCAAATTTGCTTTTGTTTTTAATCTATGGTTAAATAATATGCGAACCAAAGAATTGTTTTAATATAATTTCTTTATGACTTATTATCAACAAATTTTATTTGTATAGGCCTACCTATTTTATATACCTGTAGCCTATATGTAGCCGGAGTCGTGTAGACATTTCTCGGGCGAAAAAAGGTCGCGAGTGAAAAAAGTTCAAGAAGCTGTGGTCTAGATTACCTCCGACAACATTCAATTGTAACATATCAAAATATTAACATTAAATACATGTTCCTTTCAGCTAATATTTATCTAACCTGCCAGTCAATTATACCTTTAGGACAATAGGTTTGGGAAAATGTGGAGCATCAAACACGCTTCATCATTCTAAACAAATACATACAATTATATACCGTTTTTTGATGGTTTCTCTGTCATATTCAATTAGCGTTACTTTAAAATGTTGGTAGCATAATGTTTTAATTTGTTTCCATTTTTCCATTGCACATACCTGTGTGCAAACATTAATAAAAAAATAATATTAATAATAATGTATTGTCAACACTCACAGAATTTAAAGCTGAATTATGTATAGGTATATTTTTGTTCTAGTGTGTCTTACCACCCATGCAGGCTATCCGCAGTCATACAACAGAACGACCGGAATGAAGAAGGTAAGGAAATATACCAACATTTGCGTGAAGGCAGAGTGGGAAACTTCCAAGGAACAAGCCCCTCTCAAAACATGGTACCTTTATTATAACTCTGAGATAGCAGCAGTCCAGTGTATCGATACCTTGGACCTTTCACCAACTGAAACAGGCTCGGCACTTTTTACACCTCTAGTACTAATCGGACAGTATTTTTACCAAACTTTGTCAGCCATTGTCCTTCCTTCGTACATCACCACTTGACAATCTTCCGTTCGTTTGATGAGAGTAAATTGCTCTTATTGTTAATCTCTTAAGGAGCACATTCGTGCGGCCAGTTGAAGGTGTTGTGTTGAGACTTGGCCGCTTGTTGTCCTGAGTACCAGGACCTTGTCTCCTCAGCGAGGTCTTGGAGCATGCATCCTGTGCCCCCCCTACCCTCACCCAAGGAACTCAGGAACATCCTCCAACAGACTCACCTGAGGCTCTATACACTCCAACACCTGTCAGCTCCCGCATTGCCACGTCCAGCTGTCATGGGGTACTCAGTTCGATTCTCGGGATGGAACATGGGGGCATATGTTTATTAGATTTGCACTGATCTGGTGGTTTATATCAACGACTTAGTTCTAGAACAATCACCGAACACTGTACTAATAAGTGAATCAAAACTAACCCAAACTCCAAGTTTTGGCACTCAATGATTAGAACTATTCTCCAGATCTTACTACCCATTCGCAATATCAGAATATTTTACAATTATGCAATGGATGAAGAAAGGAGCATTTTCTTGGAGGAAGTGTGAGAGATCTGAATACCTCATAAACATGCCTCAACCTCCTCGTCGTCGACAAGATTATTCTCTCGCCTTGATCCGCGCATCGCACCCGATGATGGACTTACTCTCCAAATCTGAAGCAACTGAGCCAGAGTGTGTGACCGGAGAGGATAGGGATCCGTGAAGTTCAGAAAATACCAATATGAGACACAGTTTCATCCTTTAAAAGACCATCTACTTTCAATCTGGTCGATGTATGCATTCAAAGAAACTACCGATAGGGACTGGAGATGGACCTTACGGGAAACTATCAAGCGTAGTTCTTATGGACCTCACGTTTCTCTGTTTCTGTCACTAGGACGTACTAGCAACAACGTTTGTGTTGAGCTTGACTTTACTATTAATAAGTCACTAATGTCGCTTAGCGTCCCAATTTAGTTATTAGAGCCGTAGATCTAAAAACATTTCAATGGTACCGCTTCCTGCCTGCCAAATTTCCGTTTTCTAGCCCATCTAGAAGGGGACAATCTTTTTCTGGACACACACACACACACACACACACACAAATACTGACTTTCTGTTATACTCGTATAGATAGGTAGATAGGCAGATATATATTGAGAGATTGATGTAACTACTTGTGTGGATAGCATCAAAACAAATAAACCTGGAAAGCTTAAACTTTACATACACACTGGGAAGAGAGTATAATCTGTTGAGTTTTCAACTTCTATTCACAGGTTTGTGAAGTTAAAAAGGTATAGAACATTGTTCAGCATCGTGCAACGCCGAGCACATGCACGAAGTGTATAATACACCTTTGCACGAACCAACTCACGTTCTTAGATAATCTCAAGATATTCGAGAACAAATTTAAGATGAATTTTCAAGGACTCGCATGCAAGCTAAGCCAGTAGAAGAGGGAGGCTTTCTATCCACCGGCTCCCACAATTATTATTACCAGCCAAGTATGACGCACGCACACACACACAATCTATGATATACACACTGACCTGTTGAAGTGAACATCTCCTGGAAGTCAATCTCTAGCTTAGAGAATATTGTGGGACCAGTACTCACAGAAAATTTAAGTTTTTATTTTTTAGGACCAAAATACAAAGCTTAACACATTTTAAAATACTTTAAAATAATAAAGGCAAAAGTTAGAAAATCTCATATGGTTTGAATCTATAAATAATGTTAGATATTGATATTCAAATTTATAACATTCTACCCGCCTCGGTGGCGTAGTTGGCTAACGCGCTAGTCGTGTTGAGCTCGACCGCCGAGGACGGGGAGATCGAGGTTCGAATCTCGGTCGGGTGAACTGGGGGTGGTTTTTCCTAAATGGTTTTCCACTCTCCCTCCACGCAAATGCGGGTTCACTTCCCCTTACTTCAACTCTCCCATTTCCTAATCCATTAGCGTAATTAGTACTTAAGCGTATAACCCGAACGGGTAGTAAGACGCGGTGCTAAATAATATTATAACATTCTTCAAATAGCTTTACAAATATCTAAGTGATTTGAAATTTGGGTTTTCTTAGTAAAATTAAACGTTGGTTTTGAAAAGTAGGCGTATGAATGTATAAATAATGCATACTTTTCATTATATATTGATTCAAAGAAAGCATTAAATGTGTCCAATTCATGTATATCGTGTGACTCACAATAAGCCATTGACATGAAGATTGGTTTTAAACTCCAGCTGTGTGCACTAGAGGTTGTTTATTACGCCCTTCTCGTCTCTACCCAGCATCTTGAAGAAAGACTAGTTACATTTCCGTCGAAACTTTACCCGAAATAAGCAAACTAGTTTAAAATAGAAGAGAGTATTAAATGATGATTAGCACCGAGAAGCAGAAGATAGTGATTATTAGACATTAAGCACTAAAAAATTCAAAATATGCAAGCAAAAAGGCACTAAAAATCTTGAAAATAACACTAAAATAGACACTATTTTATAATTAAATGTGGAGCCTTTAAAAATATATACTGAGATTTTACGGGAATATAGGCCTACCAAGGACGCAATATGTGTGGAACATGAACATATTTTACAAACAACTTATTGCCAAATGAAACAAATCTTTAAATAATGCTTTATTTATTTAGGACAACATACCTGACTACACATCCATATGTTAACCTACACTTCATATAACGAAATCGAATCCAAATAAAATAATACATGCATGGCACTCTGATTTTATCAGTGTCACTTCTGACACTATCAGCACACAAAAGTCCTTGGCAGTCATTAAGAAATAGTCATTTATTGCACATGACAACAAGATACTTCTTCAGATTCTACACTTTCAAGTTTTGTCTTCTATCAAGTCAACACATTTTTCAGTACTGAAAATGATCTCTCCACATGTACTAACGTTATTGGAGAATTACTAAAAAGCACTACAGTGTTTGGATCAAATCTTTTCTTCACCTCTAGGAATCATCTCTATGTTTGTAACTGTTGAAAGTCCCTATCATCAGCAAGCGTACCCGTCCTGCGTCCTTAAGGGACGGGGGGAGGACGTACCAAATAAAACGAAAATAAACCAGAAAATTGCAGAGTGACCCAGATCAAAAATGCACAATATATATATATATTAAAATATATGTGTCTGTATATATATATGTGAGTTTTATCCGGCCGGATCGCTTCACAAATATACATGAGTTCTTAAAAAAGGAATATTAGTTAAATGGCCAGAGGTAATTTTCATTAATGTGACAACATTTAGGTGGGATGACGCAAAGATAAATCAGAGGAGAACAATAAGAATATAATTTATGTAAATGAATTAAATAGGAGTTTAAACAATACAATATATATGTTTTAAAAATAATTATTAACTTTAATACTGCAACATTATGCCATGTAAATTCGTGAAAATGAAAAATGATTACGGTTATAATGGAGAACAACTTTCACCATCCAATGAATGCACAGAGAGCCAAACTGCATTTAATAATCCTCAAAAGTAACACTTATAAATCTTCAGTTAAAATACACAAACAGCAGAGCCTCATTTAATCTCTCTGATCTTTAAATATTATCGTTAATAACCACTATTGCAACATACATATATATAAGTTCATAATAAACATTTAAAAAATAGCCAAAGGATTTGTAATAAACAAAGATTGCGCCAATAACCCAGGTTACCAATTTATGTGTATAGAAAAATATTCCATTTAACTAGGAACAAATGTTAGTGCAGAGGGACTACTAAACTATTATCTTTAAATATAGAAAACAATATATTAAATAAGTATAAACTATTGATCAACAAGTAACAGCAAATTTAAGCTACGTCCCCTTTGATCTATTCAAATATGTAGTAAAGGCTGACATAATCTTTTCTAAAAAATTAACCTTAGACGTTGTCACGTATTCTAGGCTCTTTAAAAATATAGTTCTTAAAATAAGGGACAAAAAAAATGTCAATCGAAAACAAACATTACAAAATCATTATTATATATATATATATATATATATATATATATATATATATATATATATTCATGGATTACATTGAATTAAAATTAGTTTGCTTTTTTGAACCTTTCAAATCTTTTCTGCCATCACTAAGACATTTTTTTTTCAGAAAATGGATTATGATGGAAGTAATACTTTAACTTTAATTTATAATAATGTTCCTTCAGCAGCGTGCTACGACAACATGAGCGCGCCTAGTTTATTAATGCATAGTCATACTTATAGTCTAAATCTACCACTTTATATTATAAATAACTACACAATAACATCAATAACCAGTAAAATGTTATCAATGTCGGCCCAAAAAGTTTGTGTTTTATAAAGAGCTCTTCTTATGAAAATTGGATTGTATATATAGGCTTCTTAAAACAAATAAAATAATTTATGAACTGGTCACAGCAGATTTTTAAAGTTTTTATAAGAAATACTGCAGTTTAAGAATATTGCAGTCAGCACCCTTAATTATCTTATGATTTGAACGTAATAAGTTCTCTGGTTTCTACTATTGACAATTTTTTGGTGACCTGGTGGTCTAGGGGTATGGTGTCGGACTTCTGTGCTAGGGGTCCGGGGTTCAATCCTCGGTCCCGGCAAAGATTTATCTTATTCTGAAAATTGAAAAATGACACCTGGACACGGGAATCGAACCCGGGACCTCTGGCTTAGTACGCCAATGCTCTAACCACTGAGCTATCCAGGATTCGTCTCGTGCCCTGGGTCATTCTTCACTCATATTTTAAGTCAGAGTCTATGATGGACTTAGCAGAAATCGTCGGCTACAAATATGTGATTATATTAATATCACAAGCCATCGGATAACGTCGCCATCTGCGACTCGGTAGTTGGCATTACGCTGCCATTTGCACAATTATTAAATTGTACGGGATCGCACATATTAAGAATTAATAGCCGGAGCTATTATTTATGCTTATTAGTGGGGATTACTCCACCTAGATATCATATTCTGAAAATTGAAAAATGACACCTGGACACGGGAATCGAACCCGGGACCTCTGGCTTAGTACGCCAATGCTCTAACCACTGAGCTATCCAGGATTCGTCTCGTGCCCTGGGTCGCCCTGGGTCATTCTTCACTCATATTTTAAGGCAGAGTCTATGTTGGACTTTGCAGAAATCGTCGGCTACAATGGCGTAATGCCAACTACCGAGTCGCAGATGGCGGCGTTATCCGATGGCTTGTGATATTAATATAATCACATATTTGTACTAAGCCAGAGGTCCCGGGTTCGATTCCCGTGTCCAGGTGTCATTTTTCAATTTTCAGAATATGATATCTAGGTGGAGTAATCCCCACTAATAAGCATAAATAATAGCTCCGGCTATTAATTCTTAAAGATTTATCTGATTACCAAACCCTTCCTTCACCTCTGACAAGATGTGTATTAATCACAACTTGTGAATGTGAGGAATGCCAGGCCTCCACCGTGGTTCGGATTCCATGTTAAACTGTAGGTCCTCCATTTCATCTCACAATCACCCTACCATTGCAAATTAGCGTAAGTGCGTATAACCCGAACGGGTAGTAAGACGCGGTGCTAATAATAATAATAATAATACTATTGACAATCGAACCTAAGACATTTGTTTCCGTAAGAAGACCCACTACCGATTGAACTAGGACATGGAATATCAATTATTGTTCAAGTAACCCATTTAATCAAGAATCCGAGAGGGTTAGTAGATTTATAATCGCTTTCCGGACGAGTGGTGGCACCTTTCCTTGAAATTTACTCCTCTCTATGTGTCTTTGACTCGAATAGGTGAGCAAGCGGACTAAACGTCCAGTTCCTCCTTGAAATCCCTCATCAATGGGAAACAAAATTGTCAACATGGTTCCATATAGAAGACGTCAAATGTTCCACAGGAGTTTTAATCAAATTCATTGACACATGACTCTTAGAACGCCTGCCCACCAGTGCGGGGCTTCTACATTAGGCACAAATAGATGTTTAACCCATTACTCCATGCGTACTTTTATTGTTATGGCTTCTTAATTCTAATGTGGATTCACTTCTTTTAAGCTACTTTCATCATACTATCCACAGCCGTATTTATTTAATGGCCGGACTACTGAAGTTAGTCAACACTGCGATGAGGCAGGTCGACAACATAGCCACAGGCCGGACTACTGAAGTTAGCAACACTGCGATGAGGCCAGTCGATAACATAGCCACAGGCCGGACTACTGAAGTTAGTCAACACTGCGATGAGGCCAGTCGATAACATAGCCACAGGCCGGACTACTGAAGTAAGTCAACACCAAGGTTACTATATAGAGGTTGCCTCGTTCCCGTAAGCACTGTGTAGACACCACATATCGCTGCTGTGACGTCACCTGTAGCCCAGCGCCTAGACTAGCCACTAACAGCATCTACTATTCTTACTTATTTACTGCGTATTATTCATTTGTAAATATATAATAATACACCCGCTTCTACAAGCAGCTTTCCTAGTGCCCTTAACTCTTTTCGTAAATTTTGTATTTTTCCACATTATTATTAAATACGATGAAATATAGAATGTTCATTTGTACTTAGAGATCAAAGTTCTTACGCATATTTTTACCGCTCTCAAAGTGGTACCGTTAATATTTATCGCGTAGTGAGTTTGAAAAAATTAAGATAATTGGCAAAAATAATTTAAAACTGAATTAATTTTATTATTTAGATAATATTCATAATGATTTACTTTATTTTATAAATCATGACAGATGTGCAAAATGTATCAACTTAATTTATAAGTTTCTGATATGATTAACAATTTTATCAATTTTAAAATATGATTTTTTTATATTGTATAAACATTTTTTCTAATATTTCTTTTAGAAAATAAAGTTATTTACAAACAGTAGCAGTGCGAGCGCGCGCGCACACACACACACACACACACACACACACACACACACACACACACACACACACACACACACACACACACACACACACACACACACACACACACTCTACACAGGCGGCATGTAAGAAATCAAGTTAATAATTTTTCTAAACATTTGTCTCTGATATCTAATTTACCGAATTTCTCTTTGTTTTTTCCAGATAGAATCAAATAAAAGTAATTTTATTTTGTAATGCATAATAAATATACAGCGAATATACATATCGCACATATATAAACATACATATCGCGATGTATTAGACCCTACCAAATTTTGTTATTAAATGATACATATTAATAATATTCGTTCATGCAATTACATTATACTAACAAAAATTAATAATAATGGCAAATAGTGAGTAACAACGCTGAAAATAGTTTTGTTCTAAGAGAAAATCTATAAATAGATTGTTGGTAGTTTTCAAATTGGTACTAAAAACAAGCTTCTAATGACAGCTACTTACTTTTTGTTATGTAATGATCTTCTTGAATTTCTTAGAGGTTTTCCTTTATTCGTCTGAATTGTACCCTCTTTTAGTCCTTTTCCAGACCTGTGTACTGTTCAAAAATGTCACTCTAATTAATGTCCTTTGGCGAATAAATGCGCTGACAACTTCTTTAGAAATTCCAGGATGAGTTTTTGTTAGATTAATAACTAAATTCGATACTACGCCATGTCCTTTTCTTAGTGTTTCTCCGTGATGTTTACGGAATTCTTCCTCTAGTTCCCTCGATTGCTTAATCCAGACGGACGATGGCATTTGCAGCCCTCCAAAAGAGAGGTGTTTTATTCAGATACTTGACGGTGGCTCTCCTAAAGTTGCCGTAATTCCATCTGTGATATAGGGGAACTTTTTTCCTAGCTTTTTTGCTATTCAACCGGCCAAGTACTCTAGAGCAGAACTCTCAAGATCAGTTAAACTTACTTTTTCTTCCATTTATTCCATTTGCTCAAGCACAAATTCATCTGACGCTTTGTATTCTCCTTTGTTTGTTCCTTCTCCTGTGTTTTTTAAAGATTGAATGGAAATTCCACAGTCTTTCAACACTTTTGCCACAACATATTCACCATCATCTGAACATTCAAGATTTGTATTTTTTTGCACCATTCCAGGGTTTTTCCCGAGGATGATCATTTTAATGCGGTACAATGCACTCAAAGGCGTAGGATGATCATTCAGTCCTCCACGAGTCCTAATCTGAGAAAATAAATTTTCCAGAGAATCTTGATTAAGTCTATGAGTTAGGATGTATTGAATATTGTGGTGTTTATCTTTTACGTCGCTGAGTAATGAATGCAGAGATTTAACAGACATTATGCATCCTTTCTGGAAAAGTTGCAAACGATTTGGAAAAACTTGAGGATTTTTTTTATCACCACATCTCAGCGTTTTCATCAACTCTACCATTCTATTCAGCATTTGATCTTGAGCGCTTAGAAATTGACCGTAAGGCTTCCTAGAAGAGCTGCCTAGATTTTTAGGAACAAAGCTATTCATTATATGAAACCAGTGATCACACACTTCAATAACTTCAGCCAATGTTTCCGCATCTGTTTTACTTTTCATCTCATTAAATCTAAGCCCTGACGCCGTTCTGTGTGATAGAAGTTGTTTCGTTTTCCTTACATTCTGCCTCTTAGTTTTTTAAACATTTAGATGACTCTCATCGATTTTTAAACTTTTCAAATCTTTATTTGTCTCAAGTTGGATCAGTTCAAATAAAGGACTTTTATTACATATTCTTCCGTCACCTAAATGAAAGCCAGTGTCTAAAAGCCAATTCCTTATTAGCTTAAGGACATGTGGTGCATCAGCAAAGCAATAAATATTCTCTTCTTGTGAAGCTGGATGAGAAAAGAACGTCTTATCAATGGAAATTCCCAGTTCATTCCAAAAACCAATATTTCCTCCTCCTAAGTCACTCACACAGGCTTTTACGGTGTATCCAATTTCATACAATTTAACTGTAAGGGAATCAAGAATATTCTTCGTCATTTTTCTGTCAAAATCTACGTAAATAGGCTGCTTCCATTTTGAAAATAAGCCACGAGCCATGACCACTTGCATTTGTGAAAAAGGTCCAACAATTTCATCATATTTCACGTCATACTCAAGAGTTTGCTTCACTTTAATTTCGTCACATTGTAAGACGACGAGTCGCTCAGTGTCATTCAACGAAGACCGTGCAACCTCCAAAAACTGGAAAACATTTTCAAGAACGCCTTGCCTCATATCAAATGTAGAGGCCCACTTCTGTAAAGTTGAAAGACCAGGTAAAGGGATTTTCAATTTGTTTTTTAAGAAGAGGTAACAACGCTTATTGAAATATCTTAAAGTAAATGCTATAGATATTTCTTCATTTGTTCATTTTACTTTCTTCTTCAGTCCCAGAATTATGTCAATTTGATTCTGAGTAAAGATATTTCTTAATATATTTCTAGCATAGGCTTTTGAAGAAACAATGGTTTTCTTTTTATATTTCAAATTGAGATTTTCTTTCTTGAGTTTTTTCATAACATTATATTTAAAGTGGACTTTTCCCTCAATAGCTTCAAATTTTCTTTTAATTCTTCATTTTTTTCTTTAAGGCGTTTAACATGTTTAATTGAGTACAAGAGGACGAATGTATATAGTGAAAACAAGGGCATGATTGCTCACTAATCGTTTTCTGGTTTGAACTTTCATGAATAAGTTCTTCTGTCAGTTTCTTGTTTTCTCTGGGTTTCACTCTGTTTTCACGTTGCAGAACATTTTACTCTTTCTCTGGACTTCTGTCTCTACCTAAATTCAATGATAGTATGGCGGTAGGTTTCAGCTTACTTTGAGGTGTGATATTCATTAATTCTGCTTTTAAATCTCTTTCATAATCAGAATCTTTGAAGTGTTTAGAACATACGAAAGAAGTACTTGGATTCCATTTACCATCTCACCGACATTTTTGCACCCACTCTCGACGCAGCCAACAATCTTTCTGAAAACGATGATATTGTATGTGTCTAGTCTCCGAAAGTGATTTCGTTTTCACCAAACTATTTGTACATACAGCTACTGTACAACGGGTCCCTGGCATTTTAGATCCTAAAATAAACTTTAAATATAAACTACATAGTTTATAAACGCACACGGAAAATAATTAATTACAGTAATGATGTAGGAAGGCTATGTGGGAAGGTACCTATTTTAGAAATAAAATAACTTAGATAAACTCAAAATATTTATTCACTAACCTTATTAAAAAGATCTCGATCTTGAATAGAAAAAATGGATATTGTTTTTTAAACAATGTCTTGGAGGTGTCTACAGTTTTTTCTATACATTGTTGTAGTCGTTGAACAATGCTGTTCGTTACTTTTTGTAACATTTCTGGTGTGAAACCTCCCATTTCCTCTTTATTTCTAACCTCAAATTTTCCAGTCATTGTGATGCACCATGAGTACTAGCTTTCTTTAAGTTATCCCCACAATAAAAAATTAGAATATGACAACTCAAGGAATATCGCAGGCCAATGCACATTACCAACCTGGGAGACCAAGCAACCCACAAACATTTCACGCAGAGCTGCTATGCTCTGTCTTGCAACATCTTGTTGAAGCCTCATATTGTTCAAGTTGAGGCTGAAAGAAAGTTTGGTTTCACACCAAAAATGTTAAAAAAAAGAAGTAATGAACAGTTTTGTTCAACGACTACAACAGTATATAGAGAAAAAAAAATAGATTCAAAACAAATTGAATATTCATTTTCAAATCCAAGACCGAGATATTTTTAATATGGTTAGTAAATAAATGGTTTGAGTTTTCAAAAGAAAGTTATTTTATTTCCAAACTAGCTACCTTACCGCGCCCACCATGCATAGCTCTTAATATTTATAAATTTCATTAAAACCATTCTAAAAATAATAAAGCTCACTCCTGCACACTTTTGAGTATGTATAAAAATACACACTCGCAGTTGCACACACGTCCACACACAGTAAGTACATAGACTAAATATGAATTAATAAGCAAACATTAGCTATAGAATATTTCCGAAAATTACTGTGAGTTACGAGACTATTTTACGAAAACACTGAAATTCACGCATATAAACTTGCAGTACAATACACACTAAATGGCCTACTATGCGGACTGTAGCAGCAAACGGGCTACGAGTGACGTAGTGCGCAAATTGATGCGCGAGCGAACGAGGCAACCTCTATATAGTAACCTTGAGTCAACACTGCGATGAGGCCGGTCGATAACATAGCCACAGGCCGGACTACTGAAGTTAGTCAACACTGCGATGAGGCCGGTCGACAACATAGCCACAGGCCGGACTACTGAAGTTAGTCAACACTGCGATGAGGCCGGTCGACAACATAGCTACAGGCCGGACTACTGAAGTTAGTCAACACTGCGATGAGACCGGTCGACAACATAGCCACAGGCCAGACTACTGAAGTTAGTCAACACTGCAATGAGGCCGGTCGATAACATAGCCACGTGTAGTAGTTCAGTTAGTTTTACTGTGCAGGATGTTTGTTTCTCGTGTAATTTACTTGGTTTGAAATGTTGCTTGGTTCACACTTCTATTTCATTACGAAACATACAATGGATGTAATTAATTAATGATTCCAAACTAACAGCTGACATGATTCCATAATACCCGGTTTTGTACGTTTGTGGCTATATTTACTACCAATTGTTTGTTCGTTTGTTGGTTTAGAATGCAGTCGTTGCTTTGATTTTTTAGTTGGCCTTGATAGAGGTGCTAGATATTTAAATGATCTTACCAGAGGAGGACTAACTAGTCCATAAACAACCGTTTTGAAGTTTGGAGTCCGAGGGGGGTGTAAATCAATTGTGCATTTTGGTATAAAAACGCTGTTTTTCTGTCACCACCTCGGCTCTCAACCAGTTCCCCCATGAAGGAAATTTTTAAATATGGCTCCTATACTTTAAGCAAGACATATTAAATATGAATAAACCATTGCATATTACACCTTATTTCCCACTATATCGACCCCGAGGAACTTTAATACAGTATCAAAATTAGTGTATAATACCATATTACGTCATAATAAATATATTTAAACTTATTTGTGTTTTGTAATTTTTATTGCAGGATTATCATGTATTGTACTTTTATTTGCAGCATATCATAATTTTATTTCAAGTACTCATGTTTTAATTTTTTTCTTTTTTTTAGGTATACTTATGTCAACAATAAGGCCATAGCAACACAGCAACATGAGCATACCATTGAATATAGTGACAAGTCCTATGAGGCCCTAGATGAGTAAGACAAATTGGGTTATGTTGTTTGTGCCATGCGATTCCAACACCCTAACGTAGGTAGTCTTGGAAAGAATCAGGAAGTGTAGCAAATGATTAATATGGGAAAGAAAGTTAATGCATTGCCCACTACCTACACACGTGTTCCTACTATTTTTGGCTTGAAAAAGTTACTTTGGTACCCGAGAAACCTTCATTAATTTTATCTGCCGAATATACGATGTCTGACTCAGTTTTAAAAGAAACATAATGGTGTGCTCATATTAGCAGGATTATCACTTCAGCAAATCCAAAGGAAATCTATTTGTCTTGGTCTGCATCTCATTCTTCTAAGATATCTTTGACAGAGAACATTGTGCCTAACATAAGGTTTGGAACAGCATTGCTCCTACTCTTCCCCGATGGTTCAAAATCCATGGCCATGATGAGGCATGCCATTGGTGTTGTGAAGAAAGTTATTGCTATTGTCAGCCCAGGATAGGTTACTGTCATAGCCTATGATCAACCACTGTTTATTTAATGAAAGATATTCAGTGAAATGGGCCAAATGAGTATGGGGAGGATGAAGTTGTAGCTATGTTAGGTGGCCTTCACATAAAGGTGGCATTGCTCAAGTCCCTCAGAGATCTTCTTGAAGGAAGTGGATGGACATCCGCTCTTGTTCAGGTGAATGTTGTCAGTAGTGGAACATCTGGCTCCTTTCTGAATTCTGTCCACATAAAAAAGACATTACATATTCATCTTCATCGTTCTTATGAAGAGCACTCAAGGGACAATCCTGAGACATTTGATATTTGGCGTGGATTGTGCATTCAGACTTAGCCTAAGTTCCAATTCTGGGATATGATCCTTATAATCCGCCATCAGATATTTACGTGAGTCAGAACTGTGCCCCTTTGAGATTTCCACCTCTATGTGCCCTCACTGTACAGTATTAATTGGCTTTTCCATGTAATGGACCACATCAATTATGCCAGAGCCGTTGGGGTTCACCGACAAAAGATGATTACACCTTAAGCCACACATCCCGAAATATATCCTGAATTCTGCAAAGGGAATTTCACAGTGAATACATTTGGACGGCCATTTTCTAGGATGCCCCTGGATGAATGTCATGAACAATATACCGCCATAGTTAAAGGCTATGGAGGGTTTATTGGTTTGACTTAAAATCCTTCAGGTTTACTGAGATAGATGGTTTCTGGACCTGAAATGACTCAACTTGTGTGTGAATTCAAAGATTATGTCGATAGCAAACTGGGTGTTGAAGCTAGTCACTATGAAGACACACCCAACAAACAAAATCGTTTCCTTACTCATGTAACGTCGATGGTAGAGGTTATGGAGTCAATGGGAAACCCTTTTGCCGATACAGGTGAAGAGTTGTTGGTTTTGGACACAAGAATAATTTTGGATACTGATGCCGTAGCTGCTATGAAGAGTTTATAAATACTGGGCAAAGAGCAAAGCTATCAGTTCATGGAAAGCTAGCTTGTATCTCGATCAGTTTTACTTACAGATATCGTCAAGAAAAACTTTTCCAATTATAAGCAGTTGAATTGTTAAGCATACGTCAAATGATAAACAACAGTTAAAATCTCTAAAAAGTGACCATGGTTATTTTCAAGAATACATATCGTAGGCCAAAGACGTTATGGTGACCAAGAATATTTTTTTATCTTCGAGAATTCATCAACGCCACCAGTTCTATCCGCAATAACAGGTGAAATGCTGTCAGGGGCCAAGTCAGACCTTCTAGACAAGTTGCAGAAGCTCTCCAAAGATAATCAACTTCAACTTTTGCATAAAGTTATAACAATGATTGTAATTGATGGACCACCTGTTGTGCACTTCTTATATCCAGATCCAGGCCTAACTTATGGTGATTATGGCCTTAGGTATGTAGATTATATTAGGAAACTATTTGTTGATGAAATTCTTCGTTTATATATGTCATATTCAATGTTTATGTTGAAGATAGTCTTAAATCAGGAACCACGAAGAAGAGAAGAAAAGACCTTCGCTGGAAAGTTGAAGGGAATAAAAACGTGCTAAGTGATTGAAGAGAATTTTTGACTTTGAAGGAAAACAAGCAGTAACTGTTTTATCTCATTGCTGAAGTTATGACCAATGCACATTTTCCCGATAATGTAGTAGTTTCACAAAGAGAGAATTCTTTGAGTGAAGGTAGCATTTATTCAAATTATTTTTCATCCTGTAACCATGAAGAGGCAGACACTATAATCCTCCTCCATGTTTCCAATGGTGTCCAGGAAGGCTGTGAGCACATAATGGGAAAGACGTTCGATACAGATGACTTTCTGGCTTCAAGTTTTGGAGCAAAGGATCAAGTGCAAAAGATTATGGGTTTCTTTGGGCTCACCACGTAACACGAATAAATTGTTTAATGTTTCTGCCAATGTCAAACAGCTAAGAGCAGATAAATGTGAAGATCTTCTTGCTTTTAACTCCACAACAGGCTGTGACACAATATCTAAATTCAATGAGAGGGGCAAGAAGATTTCATGATTGACGTGGATGGGTAACGAAGAAGTAACACCAGCTTTCTGTACTTTGAGCAAAACACCATCCGTTGAAGATGTGTATTCAGTTCTCCTTGCCACTAAGCGTTTCACAGTACTCCTATATGACTGGTTAGATATGAATTATACGACAGAATCTAGACCTTTTTTTGTTTCCTCATTTTTATCCCAATTTGTTCAGTTTCAGATGCAGTGGTGAATCTGATGTTGACAAAGCTAGAATGAATTTGTTCACTAAGAAATCCAAGGAGATTGAGAACATACCACCTAATAGGGCCGCTCTACAGCAGCATATTCTGCCTGCAACCCACCAGGTTGGGTATGTATGGTATCAAGCCTTGAATAAGATTCAGTTGATCCCTCACGGTTAAGCTGGACGCAGTGAAATAATACTTGGGTTCCAAAGTGGATAACTCATCCACAGGCTTGCAAAGTCTGTAGGCTTATAATCAAGTGTGGCTGTCAGAAAGGTAGTTTGAACAAGTGTACATGCCATTCAGAGCAGCTCATGTGCACAACCCTATGCAAGTGTGGCTACAGAAAGGTAGTTTGAACAAATGTACATGCCGTTCAGAGCAGCTCATGTGCACAACCCTATGCAAGTGTGGCTACAGAAAGGTAGTTTGAACAAGTGTACATGCCGTTCAGAGCAGCTCATGTGCACAACCCTATGCAAGTGTGGCTGTCAGAAAGGTAGTTTGAACAAGTGTGCATGCCGTTCAGAGCAGCTCATGTGCACAACCCTATGCAAATGTGATCACTGTGGTAATTCTTGGATGGTAAACCAATAAAATCACGTTGCTATAACTTATCATAATATCTAATTTTGTAATATGTACTTTGACTTTTGCATTAGTGTTGTAGTTAAAGAAATTAAAAGTGTTTCGTTCTCATCTGGCACCTCTATTCATCTGTTTTCTATCTAAACCCTTCCATTAGAGAAATTCAACTTGTATTAATACATAAAGGAGTCAACTTTTTTTCATTGTACTTGATTTTCGATATTATATTTGAGTTCGTCAGTTTTGATTTAGTGAGAAAGGAGAAGTTGTATGCCATGTTTCCTTTAAAAAGTATCTCTTAGTAGGCACAATTTTTAAAAATGGCCACCATTGGTGAACCGGGTGAGAGTCTAGGTGGCTCCCGTTCTCAAAATCAACGTAGGGATATGTAGTACATGTGACAAAAAAATTGTGTTTTTATACCAAAATGCAAAATTGCCCTGCTTTTCGCTACATCCTTCCCGGACTATTATTGGACAAACAATAATTAATATTTTAATGATAGAAAAGTTCAAAAATAAGTTTCTTCAGCATAAACATCAAAATACACTTTTCCAGTACACCTGCTTCGGTGGTCGCATAGTCTAAGGCTCTACTCTTGCAGTAGACTAGATTGTCAATAACAAGGAGATCGAGGTTCAAACCTAGGTCGGCTGTACTAAGATTATTCCACGCAAATGCAGATACCCTTCATATTAATATAACTTTCCTCATCCCTAAAACAATTAGCGTAATTGTTATATAAGCGTTTAACGCGAATGGGTAGTAAGACAAAGTGCTATACAAACTTTTCCTGTATTTGCTCTATGGATACGTTTATAAGGACCCAGATTTAAATAAATTTACTAACAACTGTTTCTGCGGTAGTAGGAATGATGAACTTTTTGGTGAAAATTCTTGTTCAGAAAAGAAGAAAAGTTACACTTTACAAAAGAAGTGTTTAAAAGTTATATATCCCAAGGCTGATCATTTTGTTCAAAGCAATTATTTAAATAATAGTATCAATTTCATTAAAATATTTGTTAAAGAGCTACATCTGGACATGGTAATTGAACCCGGGACATTTGGATTAGTGTCAGTCCTCAAGCCAACGACTTTTTGTAAATTGTCATCATAATATTCTAATCGTGTTTGTGAACGGTACATTATCCTTACCTAGTAGATTTATTTTAAAACTATTATTTACATGTTTATTTGTTGTATTTTTCAAACTCTGAAGTATTTTTGTTTAATGATAAACGTAAAACATGTTTAGATTAATTGTCGGTATCGTTCACAGTGACTTATCAGTTTATTAAATGAAGAGAATAATAAATATTCACACAATTCTCCATAAGAACCGGCAGATCACTAGGCCTCATGACGTCACTACAAGCAGAGTTGCCACATTTAACACTCTCTGGCCTGTAACTAAAGACGGGCATGCCCTGGTGGTTGATGAATCAATTGAAAGTATTGCAAACTTCATTAATAATACACTTAGGACCAAATAGTTGATGTTTTTTGTTTATCAAGAAGAGCTTGTTAAATAACACACCAGTACACTGATTTAACAGACTGCGTACCAACTTTGGTGGCCGCGTGGTCTAACGCGCTACTCTCGCAGTAGACTAGACTGCCCATGGTGGGGAGATTGAAGTTCGATTCTTGGTCGGGTGCAATGACGGTGATTTTTTCAAAATAGTTTTCAACTCTCCCTACACGCAAATGGGGGTACATTTCCTAAAACCGTTATTGTAATTAGTGCCTAGCCCGAACATGTAGTAAGATGCGGTGCTAAAAAAACACCACTAATTTAAAAACTACAAACAATAACTTGAGTGTTCAAGCCATTTAAATAACTAGTTGAATCGCCTGATACTTTTCGAATGATAAAAACTATTATTAAATACATTTTTAAACTTTCCCCGCAATCATTATGGAACGTAGGAAGCCCCACATTCACCTGCAAGAACATTTTTGTAACCCCATAAACTAAATTATTGAGGTACGCTCCAACCAACAACAATTATATATAAATAATGTGATTATTTTTATTACATTAAATTTTACCCAATATCACAAAATGTGAATCATTTTGCTCTTGATGACATTGTAGAAGGAATTTATATGGAGAAACTATTGATAAAGGCTCACAACACAATGTCTTTAGGTATTTAAAAAAGTCGTAGTGATGATTGTGGTGTCTAAAGCGTAACTTTATCAATATATCAGACAGCCAGTGAAATTGTGATAGTACGGTTCAAGGAGTAAAATAAATGGTGCGGAACTCTGCATGGACTTTCTCACTCCATTGTTTAAACATTGAGATATTTACTCAAAACTCATAATATATGTGAAACTAAATATTTTACACCAGCAAATCCGAGCAAAAACTGCACTATGTTTACGTAAAACTTTTTTGACTCTTGGTTTTAAATTTTTTAGCTTTATTTTTAAAGAATTAAAGAACTCTTTTGTATATTTGGACCAATAAAAATTATCGATATTGGGTCCACAAGGGTCAGCACTTTGTATTAAAATTTAGACTTCTGGTTAAAGTTTTCGACGTTTTATTAGGGTTTGTACATCTTATGATTATCGCATTGCTATTAAATTCCTCATTTATAAATTTAGACCAATAAAAAAGGTAAATATCGACTATTGAGTCTAAAATGATAGAGATAGATCATTGATGCACAAACATTATTACCCTAGGCGGTTTAAGGAAAAAGAACATAAAGTTTTTGAGAGACATACTAACATTTGTAGTTATATTCATTTTAACTTTAGTAAGAAGAAATGTAAATGTATTTTTTTTTGTAAGGAACGTACTTTATAAAAACAAATCAATGGTTGTTACAATAAGTTAATAAAACCTCAAAAGTGAGTTAAGAGATAGTTAATTGTAGAAGATTGAAAAAAGAAAAATGTTTTGAAGAAAAATATTAGATAAATATAATTAAAATAAATATTAGAAGTTATTAAAGATAAAATCTTATATCATGTATGATCAATTATATAACCACTCCTTAATGATACTAATTATTAAGGAATTATAGATCAAAATAATTATAATCTGAGGGTTAAAATATTCCAATATTCTGGTAAAATAATTCAAGAGTTAAATTATTATGTGAATTGGACAAGGATCCGTCAATTATGATAAAGAATAAACATAGTAATCCTATGTAAGACAATTCCATTAAACCTTAATAAAAAGTTTAGCAACTAGAAATTAATACCAAGATGATTAGATGAAAATTACCAGTTAATATATTATGGCATTAAAATACATTGTGAAAATATATGTAAAAAATAGAGGAATAGAAATTCTATATAAAAATAATTAAAATTGATTGCATATAAACATATTAAAATACAAATTATAAATTAGAAATAAAATAGATTATTTTGAAAGAATAGTAGTAAAGTAGGAGTGAATTATCATTGCTAAAGGGGTACAATGTAGGTGCAACCACCATAAAAATTATATAATACAAATTAAAATGTCAAACAGATTTGTAGACTTAAAACATTGTAATGTAAGTTATATGTATATAAAGTCTAAGATGCCATAAAAGAAGTGTAGGCCTACATTATTGAAAAATGATAATATATTTCTGAAATAACCAGACACACAAGCGATATCTTCAATAACACACTCATCTTTCCCTGTCATTCACGTTGGCACCAAAATGTTCTGGACTCTCTTCATAAAGATTATAAATTTACAAATTATTTTTATTTACTACTCTGTGTCTAGCATTGGGGATAACACCTTAACCCCACTTTAGAGGTAAGCTTGAAAGTTTAATTCTGCTCATAATACAATTATTTAATATAATTTCTCGTTTCACTATCTAATTTAATATTGGTCATTTCTATATTTGTTCTAGGTTAGTCTCTTTATATTCTCAATAATTTCTCGTTATCACTTCCTTTTACATTCATTTCTACAACCAAATACTTAATAATTGCATTGGTTTGTCTCAGTCCTGATGATGGCTGAATAGCCGAAACATGTCGTAACTTCGATCCAGACTAAAGGCAGAGCAATGTTAAGGAGAGGAACCAAAACAATCCAGCTAAGGAACGTCCTTTAATTATCATTTCAGAACTATATTATCAGCTTTCAATAATGTACAATTCTTCTATGACATCTTAGAATTTATATACATATAACTTACATTCCAATGTTTTAAGTCTACAAAGTCTGTTTGACATTTTAATTTGTATTATATAATTTTTATGGTGGTTGCACCTACATTGTACCCCTTTAGCAATGATAATTCACTCCTACTTTACTACTATTCTTTCAAATTATAATATATATTATTTCTAATTTCTAATTTGTATTTTAATATGTTTATATTCAATCAATTTTATTTTTTTTTACATAGAATTTCTATTCCTCTATCTTTTACATGTATTTTCACAATGTCTTTTAATGCCATAATATATTAACTGGTAATTATTCATCTTATCATCTTGGTATTAATTTCTAGTTGCTAAACTTTTTATTAAGTCTTAGTGGAATTGTCTTTCATAGGATTACTATGTTTATTCTTTATCATAATTGACGGATCCTTGACAATATCATATAATAATTTAACTCTTGAATTATTTTACCAGAATATTGGAATATTTTAACCCTCAGATTATAATTATTTTGATCTATAATTCCTTAATAATTAGTATCATTAAGGAGTGGTTATATAATTGATCATACATGATATAAGATTTTATCTTTAATAACTTTTAATATTTCTTTTAATTATATTTATCTAATATTTTTCTTCATAACATTTTTCCTTTTTCAATCTTCTACAATTAACTATCTCTTAACTCACTTTTGAGGTTTTATTAACTTATTGTAACAACCATTGATCTGTTTTTATAAAGCACGTTCCTTACAGAAGTTTTCAATCTACTAACATTTACTTACTCAATGGCATTAGAGAGTTATTGCATTGAAACTTAAGCAGTATCTCTTACAACTAAAGCTCACAAAATTATATTTATATATTTGCCAATATCTCAGAATCTGTTGGTTTTATAAAAATATATTTCATAAAAAAGTTTTTTATTTAAAGTCATTTTGACGAAAAATTGAGAGTAGCGATTTTGTTTGTAATATTGATCAATGCTTAGAAATGAAATAAAATTAAATCGTTAGAGCCAATTTGATAAAATCCATTTTTTTCTCTTTTCGCCCTTCAGTAAGCTGCCCTTAACTTTGGTGTTAGATATCCAATTTTAAAAACCCCTTAGGGCAACCTTATGAAAACCCTAGATACCAAGTTTTAGCCCGAACGGTAAAATAGTTTGGGATCTAGTCCGAGGTACAGACAGACAGACAGACAGATGGCAATCCAAAAACCACTCTTTCAGATTCAGTGGGGTCATGAAACTTCGACATTCATCAAAATCTCGAGTTCAATTTTTTGACAATCACAATACTTTCTCTACCCGTTAGGTAGTGAGAAAGTAAACAAGGGGGTCAAATCTCTGTCAGGTGTACTAAGGGCAGTTTTCCATCGATGGTTTCCCACTCTCCTTCCACGCAAAACTGGTTCTATGAACAAACTTCACACACAACTGGCTTATCTTCTCCCTAGGTATTTGATTGACTTACCATAAGCTGCCTGTGACGTGGAATGTGAGGCTCCGTCTGAGCACAATTGACGGGCTTGCAGTCATTTATATCTTGTGCACTGGTTAGGCATTGTTTTTATATAGTAAGGGAAGGTAGGTAACAGTGAGACACGGGGAACAGTGAGACACGGGGAACAGTGAGACACGGGGAACAGTGAGACACGGGGAACAGTGAGACACGGGGAACAGTGAGACACGGGGAACAGTGAGACACGGGGAACAGTGAGACACGGGGAACAGTGAGACACGGGGAACAGTGAGACAAGTCAACTTACAGACTATTTTGAATGTCTGTGAAGGTGTGCTATGCAGTGTTCAAATGTTGTACTAGTGACTTTCCACAGTATTGTGTTTGTGAAGTATTGTAATAGTCTAGTGTGTGTTTTATGAAATTTGATAATTTAAAGGTAACCAAAGTAATTTTTCTCCATTATACAATTTTAATTATTTATTTACATGTATTGTCAATATAACAATTCTAGCTATTCCACCTCTTAGTTACTAGTTTCTGCTATCAGAACCATGTATTCTTTCCCCAAATATCTGTACAGGTTATGTTATTTTCTTGATAAACGAGAACAAAGCACTATGGGTAATAGTGAGACAAGTCATCAATGGGGAACAGTGAGACAGAACAACTACTGTCTCACTGTTCCCCATTGATGAAAATAACAATAAATACCAGTAATTCTAATATTAATTTATCCGATTTCTTTCATTACACCTTAGAATCTTAAAGAAAAATACCTCATAATCCTAAAAGAAAGACTGAGATTGTCAGTTTCTCTGAGGAAGTAATGAGAGAGGCTCTACAGTTAGTTTTATCAGGTCGTAGTCTGCGAAATGTGGCGGCAGAAACGAAATTAAGTTTTCAAACTTTAAGTCGATATGTGACTAAACAGAAGGCTTCTCCAGATCAATCTGTTAGAATGAAACCAAATTATTCCGTAAATAAAATTTTCACAGATGAACAAGAGGAAATTCTATCATCATATATAGTTAATTGCTCCAAAATGTTCTATGGGCTACCTATATCTGATTGTTGTAAACTTGCTCATGAATTGGCAGCTAAAAATCATGTAAAATATCCAAAAACCTGGGATGATAATACTAAGGTAGGTATCGAATGGTTTTATGGGTTTATGCGCCGGCAACCCAGAATTTCTCTTAGGATACCTGAGGGCTGCAGCTTAGCCACAGCAACAGCTTTTAATAAGCAATTTAATAAGCCAACATTTTTTTAACAATTTAAGAGATGTTTATTCTCGTTCTGACTATTTTTCAGAGAGAACAAGAGTTTTCAATTTAGATAAAACCAGCACTTCAACTCTTCAAGGACCTCAAAAAGTAATTGTTGAAAAGGATCTTAAACAAGTAAATGTTGCAACAAGTGGAGAAAGGGGGTTCACGTTACTGCATGCTGCTTTATAAATGCAGCAGGTAATGCTTTACCTCCAGTAATTATATTTCCCAGAGTGCATTTCAAGAAGCACATGATCACAGGTGCACCAGTAAGTTCCTTGGGCCTAGCAACTGTAAGGGGGTGGATAACCTGTGAATGATTTATAGTAACTATGGAGCATTTTATTAAAATTTTCATAGTTCTAAAAACAGTCCTAGTTTAATAACAATCACGAGAGCCATCTCTCAATTGAGGTTCTAGGTTCAGCAAAAGAAAATGGTGTTAAAGTTTTGACTACACCATCCCATTCATCTGTAAAACTACAACCGCTTGATGTTGGAGTTTTTGGGCCTTTTACCACAGCCTACAATGCTGCTGTGTACTCTTGGATGATCAGACAACCTGGCCAAAATTTAACTATTTATGAAGTGGCAGCCTGTGTTGGAGAAGCTCATTTAAAGGCGATGACACCAAAAAATATAACAGCTGGATACAAGAGGTCAGGAATATATCAATTTGATGACCAAATTTTCACAGATACTGATTTCATGTCAAGTTCAGTTACTTATAGACCACCTCCTGACAGTACAGTTCAAAATTATGTGAACTTAACCACTGGTCCCGTTACAACAACACCCTCCGTAATTCTTCACTCCAATGTAAACTCAACCATCACTGAGCCCGTTCCAACGACATCCTCAGTTAGCCTTCACTTCAATGTGAACTCACCACATACTGAACCCAGTCCAACGACATCCTCAGTTAGCCTTCACTTCAATGTGAACTCACCACATACTGAACCCAGTCCAACAACATCCTCAGTTAGCCTTCACTTCAATGTGAACTCACCACATACTGAACCCAGTCCAACAACATCCTCTATTAAACTTCAGCAAACCACATCACCACCCAGTGTTGCTGTTTCTCCAGAAGAAGTAAGCGGATATCCAAAATACACTCCTAGTAGTAATATATAAATCAGGAAAGAAAGATAAAACGGAAAAAGTATGATAGCTACCGATACACCAATAAAGGAAGAAATCAGAAAAGACAAGGAAAAAAGTAACATATCAAGGAAAAAAAGAGAAGAAATTAAAGAAGAGTTTGTTTAGTGATTATGACATTGAACCTGAGTACGATGACTCATCTGATGGCCTAGAATATTTTGAGGATCTTCAAGGATTTGAAGAGTTATCAAAAGACCCAGTAGAAGGTGCTCACATCCTAGTATAATTTCAACCCAAAGAAAATCAGAAGATTTATTACATAGGAAAGGTAATTCAAAATTAGGTGTAAGCTACTTGCATAAAAGTGTGAAAATAGATAATCAATTTTGTTTTCTGACTGTACCAGAATTGGCATCAGGGGAGTTAAAAGATATTCGCAATATTTTACCACCCCCCAAAGTTTTTGGTACAACAAAACGTCAGAATCCATATTATTAATTTGGAATTAATTTTTCTGGAATTAATATTCTATGATAATTTTATGTTAAATTTAAAATTAATTACACTTTGAACATTTCTTTATATACTGTACCTAAGTTTTTGAATTTTTAAGATTATTCTTTACTCTCATATTAATTAACATTTATAATAATTTACCTTATAATTATTATTTTTAATTGGTTTTACACTCATAAAAACATCATTTTACCTTGAAATTTTATCTTTTTATTAGTCTTATAGCTTTAAATATTAAAGATGTACCTTTAGTAAACTAAAATAACATTTATTTCTTAAAACATGGAAGCCTATTTATTTTGCATGAAACAATTCTCTAATTTAATTATTGTCTCACTGTTACCCACCTTCCCTTACTCTCATTTGGAGAGCTGACGCATTTAATGTCATTGAAATGTGAATAACTTTGTGCTTGTGATGACTTGCTGATATCACTTCTTTTTTATTTGTAAAATATTTCACAAAAATTCGGATTTTTATAAATGATATATATTTTTAATAAATCTAGTTTTTTTTGTTGTTTTTCTTGTGTGGGTTCATATGAAGTACGAATTTCTAGTTAGTGTTGTTTGGGGCGGTATATATTTCGAGTGTACTTGTCAAATACTTTTACATTTCTAATGTTTCTTTAGAGTTTTCAAATGGGTTAAATACTTCAATAAAAATAAGTATTTGTGAATATAGAAACAGCGGTGCTATAGTTTGCAATATACTACCAGGCTTTATTCGGTTCACAATTATCTCATTAGTGGTAAACGATCGATTATATTCCCTGTTCCATTCGATTGCTTCCCTACGACACGACGGACCACCACTTGCCAAGTAGCTCTGCTTCAAGTGGATATTGGTCTTAGACTGCTGTAGTATCTTGGTAACCTTGAAAAATAGCAAACAACCTATGAATGGTCTTTCTACAGTGACCTAAATATTTGCGACTTGGCTATTTAGACTCTCCCAACTCGTAAAATAACAACCTGTTGGAACCGAAACGAATTGATCTGGTACAAGTTACCTGTGTTTGGTTTGGATGGCAGTGAAAGTCACAGGGATTCTCACGGCAGGCAATATTTCCCACCTGTACAACACAACCAAACGTAATATTTTCGATGGGCGTGTTACTTCTATAAGTGGCAGTGACATGACCTTGCTTACCTCATATAAAGGAACATGTTTTACTACCACTTCGCTCTTAGATTCAGGTGGAATATCATCCAGTTTGTTGGAAAAACTACACAAGTTCTGTTTTAACGTGTTTATTTGTTCTCTCTTGCTCTGGTTCCCACGTGAAGATAGGTCTAGGGCTTGCTCTAGGACTAGATGACCCTAGATTGACCCTAAGAGTAACTTGAGACTAGGTCCTAAGTAAGGGTAACTCTAGGGCTGGGCCAGTTACATGACAGATTACCTTTGCTATTGTTTACACTTTCTTAGTATATACGCCAACGTATACACACTTAATAATCAAAATAAGATAAAGTCAAGACAAAATTAACCTTTCGATACTTTCTCAATTTTTATTTTTTACTAGCTTCAAGTGACCGGCGTTGCATGGATAGATAATGAATCACTCCAATAATAAACAGAAAATACTGATATTGAATCATTTTGATAATCTTTTTAACTACACAAACTGGCCCGTAAAAATATAAAATTCAAAAGTTAAAAAATTACCTATCTGGAATCTAGCTTCTACCTTCTATATGTGTAACATTTAAGCTTTCTGTGTTTATTTACTCTGAGGCTATCCAGCGTAGAAATTGCGCAGTCTGAGGCACAAATCTTGCATTAGTATAAAACTAAAATAAATGCAGAGGTTCACATATGCAAATATTCCTTCGTAATTATACCAAGCTTCAGATGTGTTTACGCCTTTGTTTTGGAACAATCCACACAGAGGATCACGTGGCTTAATACATCAGGCTTTCAATATATGTAGAAGCACCAACTAAGGCTAGCTTAAGCAGTATGATAATTTTCATTCTCCCCTTTGTTTTTTTCCTTGGTTTTTAAGATAGCAGAATTGGTGGTCAATCGGTAATAGGCATCAGACTCAATATATAGCAGTAAAAAGCATCAATTGAAACGCACACCATTACATTTAAATGTTTATATTTCTATATTTCTTGACTTGGTATGATTTTACGAATGGGTAACATAAAAGTAATGCATACATTTCCCAATTAATATTACTCTCAACTTTTGACTGCATACGGAAATAATATCTATTTAGTTGTAAAGTGTAAGACTATGGCCTTACTGTTGACAACGAATGCACAGTGTTACTACTCCCTATAATATAGATGTTGTCCCCAAGTTTAGGAGGTCTGGTCATTCAGGATTGTCCAAAGAAGACCCACCAGACAAGTGTATCTTGGTCTTGGTATATATTGCACGGCCCTTGAGACAATGGTTATGGTGATAGTCTATATATATATAGAAAGAGAGAGAGCCATTTAATAATAATAAGAAGAAGCAGCTTTTAAGTGTGTGTTACACCAGGTGACATCACTCACTGCTACAAGTAGTCTTCAAGTAGCTTAGTGAGACAGGGTAGTCGTCACTCACATGTCCAGCCACGACTGAAGACTGCTCGTGTGAAGATATTAGTCACAGGAATTTATCGAGGGGGTTCTTGTCAGTTCACTTCCAAGTCCTGGTCTGCAGATAAACTAACTGAACTAGAACTTTACGCTTGGTAAATTTTGCCTTCACGATGTCAGTGAAAAAATCAGCTTTCCAGAATCTCTAAGCTAGGCCTAATCTATCAATATATATCAACTGCATCTGTCTTTTTGGAAAATTTAAAATGAGTTCCACGCGAATAAAGACCTTAGGCAGAAAGGATATGAGGAGTTAATAAACATTTATAAGAAAATTGATACGTGAGGGACACAACAAAACATAAGAATAAGAAACAAAATTAATAAGTGATTTTTGTAAAGAATTAAAATATATATATATATTTTATATATTAAATAGTGATATCAGCTGATGATGTGTAAGTTCCTAAAGTAAATAGTTTAAACAATCTTGGCTGCTTTCAAATTTAAGTTACCTTATAAATGTCATGTGTGAGGAGGTATTCCTTCTTTAACCTAAAAATTACTATTTTCCCTTTCATCACTATAAACGAGAAAAAAAAATTCTTTGGGGTCCCAAACGCCAAAGATTATTCTACCGGTGTCTATAACTTAGATAACATACCCTTCTGTTATCAGACTGATCTAATGTGTGTTGGGTTTCAATCCCCACCTTCATCCCTGAGCTGCACACCACTGCGTGTTGCGGTGTGTTTGTTAACCATCATGTCTGAGAAATCATAAGTTTTGAAGTGGTCAAGTGAGGATATAATCAGGTGTTTGAATATTTATTGGAAATATGAGGAATAGGGAGAAACAGCAAACAAAATATCAATAGCCGCTGAAACGCCTGGGAGGACAGTTTAGGTTGTATCATAAACTAAAAGGTTGAATATCAAAATGTGTGATGAAAACGTGCTGACAACTTACGTCAATCAGCTTGAAACATCACTTGCCCGTAGATCTATAAACCAAGTACACCCATATTTTAGACACGCTGTGTAGACTCGAGATCTGTTCTCACTCATTCTAACATGTAGCTCTTTCTAATAGAATTCTAAAAGACAAGACACAACAGTCTGTTTTACTCTCTTAATATCTCAACAGGAGGCTATCTCCCCGTCACATCATACTTTGAGAGGAGGGAGGAGAGAATCACGTAACACTTGCGATATAACATCTTCAACTATAAGATAATCCGAACCACTCATGCAGAGTTGGCAGAACAACATTCTAATAGTCTTGGCTATGAAAAGACAAAGTACCCGAATCAGCACAACCTCTGGGATGAGACCCTTGTTTTTTTCATATAAAATTGAACATAATTTATTATGAACTGTCTGAATTAAAAACACACATTCTCTCTATCAAATGTTATTGCCAAAAATGAACGTCCTTGATGAGATTTTTTTTGGTATAGACTAACGATATTTACAAAACTCTTATATGTGGATGAGCAGTAATATTTTGTCCGGCGCAGCACTCAGCCTTTATTGGTACTTTACCTTAAAACAGAGTAATTTAGTTAAAACTTGTAGAATATATATACAAAATATTTTGAGGCACATTGGATAGAGAGTATCACATTCTACCAAAGAGTATCAATAAAATAATATACATGGTTACAAAACCATATTGAAAAAAGAGGAGCGCTAGAGATCATAACAATCAATTTCCCATTTAAAGGACATCCATAAAAAATGTATTAGCTAATAGTGCAGAAACGATTGGATTTATAAAAATATATTTCAATTTTTTTTTTTTTTCACAGTCCTACATATTTTCAATCTTCCGAAATACTAGTGGTCTACAGAAATATGACCGAAATGAAATTTGGCCAGTACAAAGTATCCTCAAAGTCCTTTTTACGTAAAAATAAGAATCTACAATCTATTACTAATGTTCTAATGATTAAATACGTAATTTAATCAAAGTGGTTTGAGGTTATTTGAAGAAAGTCGAGCATAAAGCCCTTTGCTGAGATACACACATACGTACAGATTATATATTGAGAAAAAAAATATTCGGGGTTCGTGAAAAGTTGACTTACATCAAAATCTAGAGCTAGATTTTTTTGTCGAGCACAATACCGTCTCTGTATGCGGGTTGTGAGAAAGTAGGGTTTCTAGCTTGACGAGAAGAGTTTATTGTCCCTGAAATTTAACTGAGTATTCATACGAGCTATTCAATAAAAAGTAAGAATAAAAGGTTATTTCAATATTTATCACAAAGAATCTTCTTCGGTATGACCTTAGAGGATTACGTTTGGAGAGGAGTTTAAAGTATCTCTGAAACCTAAAATACTTAGTAATTTAATTTATGCTTTATCAAACATTATGAACGTGAAATGAAGAGAATTGCTTTTAAAAATAGCTCCATCTTTTATATTCCCAAAGAATATTTTAAATCGAAACTGTTTCGTGAGTTAGACCCATTTCCAACAAACAGCCCAAACTATATTTTACTAGATTGAACAATGGCCTGGTAGACAAAAAGAAGCCATATATTATTTTAGAAACCTGTAAGCTGTGATAAAACCATTTAGTCATCTCGGTCTCCATTCGTCCTGTTTTTGAGGGCCGTGTTTGACCTTCAAACAGTAAAACTGTCTGGAAACAAGGCAAGGACAAGGAAAAATAATATTTTGTTGAAAAGAATTCATAATTCAAAACGCCCATCAAATCTACAGTCAACAAGATCCGGACCTGCCTCAATGGCCGCATAGTCTAAGGCGCAATATACTAGACTTCTAGAGATTTGGAGCTTGAATTTTGATCCCGGTCTCGTGTACTCTGGGTGGTTTTCTTCAATGGTTTTCCACTCTCACAACAAGAAAATGCAAGTACATTCTCTCTAAATTCAGCCTAGCTCAAAAGTGTATTTATCATATAGGTGAACAGCTTAAAAACGTTATAAGCCGTGCTAATAATAGATAAAACAAGATCCAGTGTTAGACATACTTTCAACGGAAACACCTGTAGTATACAGTCAACATTATCAAGATTTACTGTCACCGAGAACACCTGGAATATACAGTCAACATTATCAAGATGTACTGTCACCGAGAACATGTGGAATATACAGTCAACATTATCAAGATTTACTGTCACCGAGAACACCTGGAATATACAGTCAACATTATCAAGATTTACTGTAACCGAGACCATGTGGAATATACAGTCAACATTATCAAGATTTACTGTCACCGAGAACATCTGGAATATACAGTCAACATTATCAAGATGTACTGTCACCGAGAACATCTGGAATATACAGTCAACATTATCAAGATTTACTGTCACCGAGAACACCTGGAATATACAGTCAACATTATCAATATGTACTGTCACCGAGAACACCTGGAATATATTAAACATTATCAAGATTTACTGTCACCGAGAACACCTAGAATATACAGTCAACATTATCAAGATTTACTGTCACCGAGAACACCTGGAATATACAGTCAACATTATCAAGATTTACTGTCACCGAGAACATGTGGAATATACAGTCAACATTATCAAGATGTACTGTCACCGAGAACATCTGGAATATACAGTCAACATTATCAAGATTTACTGTCACCGAGAACACCTGGAATATACAGTCAACATTATCAAGATGTACTGTCACCGAGAACACCTAGAATATACAGTCAACATTATCAAGATTTACTGTCACCGAGAACACCTGGAATATACAGTCAACATTATCAAGATTTACTGTCACCGAGAACATGTGGAATATACAGTCAACATTATCAAGATGTACTGTCACCGAGAACATCTGGAATATACAGTCAACATTATCAAGATTTACTGTCACCGAGAACACCTGGAATATACAGTCAACATTATCAAGATGTACTGTCACCGAGAACACCTGGAATATATTAAACATTATCAAGATTTACTGTCACCGAGAACATCTGGAATATACAGTCAACATTATCAAGATTTACTGTCACCGAGAACATCTGGAATATACAGTCAACATTATCAAGATTTACTGTCACCGAGAAACCTGGAATATACAGTCAACATTATCAAGATTTACTGTCACAGAGAACACCTGGAATATACAGTCAACATTATCAAGATTTACTGTCACCGAGAACACCTGGAGTATACAGTCAACATTATCAAGATTTACTGTCACCGAGAACACCTGGAATATACAGTCAACATTATCAAGATGTACTGTCACCGAGAACATGTGGAATATACAGTCAACATTATCAAGATTTACTGTCACCGAGAACACCTGGAATATACAGTCAACATTATCAAGATTTACTGTAACCGAGACCATGTGGAATATACGGTCAACATTATCAAGATTTACTGTCACCGAGAACATCTGGAATATACAGTCAACATTATCAAGATGTACTGTCACCGAGAACATCTGGAATATACAGTCAACATTATCAAGATTTACTGTCACCGAGAACACCTAGAATATACAGTCAACATTATCAAGATGTACTGTCACCGAGAACACCTGGAATATATTAAACATTATCAAGATTTACTGTCATCGAGAACATCTGGAATATACAGTCAACATTATCAAGATTTACTGTCACCGAGAACACCTGGAATATACAGTCAACATTATCAAGATGTACTGTCACCGAGAACACCTGGAATATACAGTCAACATTATCAAGATTTACTGTCACCGAGAACACCTGGAATATACAGTCAACATTATCAAGATTTACTGTCACCGAGAACACCTGGAATATACAGTCAACATTATCAAGATTTACTGTCACCGAGAACACCTGGAATATACAGTCAACATTATCAAGATTTACTGTCACCGAGAACACCTGGAATATATTAAACATTATCAAGATTTACTGTCACCGAGAACATCTGGAATATACAGTCAACATTATCAAGATTTACTGTCACCGAGAACATCTGGAATATACATTCAACATTATCAAGATTTACTGTCACCGAGAAACCTGGAATATACAGTCAACATTATCAAGATTTACTGTCACCGAGAACACCTGGAATATACAGTCAACATTATCAAGATTTACTGTCACCGAGAACACCTGGAGTATACAGTCAACATTATCAAGATTTACTGTCACCGAGAACACCTGGAATATACAGTCAACATTATCAAGATGTACTGTCACCGAGAACATGTGGAATATGCAGTCAACATTATCAAGATTTACTGTCACCGAGAACACCTGGAATATACAGTCAACATTATCAAGATTTACTGTAACCGAGACCATGTGGAATATACAGTCAATATTATCAAGATTTACTGTCACCGAGAACATCTGGAATATACAGTCAACATTATCAAGATGTACTGTCACCGAGAACATCTGGAATATACAGTCAACATTATCAAGATTTACTGTCACCGAGAACACCTAGAATATACAGTCAACATTATCAAGATGTACTGTCACCGAGAACACCTGGAATATATTAAACATTATCAAGATTTACTGTCACCGAGAACATCTGGAATATACAGTCAACATTATCAAGATTTACTGTCACCGAGAACACCTGGAATATACAGTCAACATTATCAAGATGTACTGTCACCGAGAACACCTGGAATATACAGTCAACATTATCAAGATTTACTGTCACCGAGAACACCTGGAATATACAGTCAACATTATCAAGATTTACTGTCACCGAGAACACCTGGAATATACAGTCAACATTATCAAGATTTATTGTCACCGAGAACACCTGGAATATACAGTCAACATTATCAAGATTTACTGTCACCGAGAAAATCTGGAATATATTAAACATTATCAAGATTTACTGTCACCGAGAACATCTGGAATATACTGTCAACATTATCAAGATTTACTGTCACCGAGAACACCTGGAATATACATTCAACATTATCAAGATGTACTGTCACCGAGAACATGTGGAATATACAGTCAACATTATCAAGATTTACTGTCACCGAGAACACCTGGAATATACAGTCAACATTATCAAGATTTACTGTAACCGAGACCATGTGGAATATACAGTCAACATTATCAAGATTTACTGTCACCGAGAACATCTGGAATATACAGTCAACATTATCAAGATGTACTGTCACCGAGAACATCTGGAATATACAGTCAACATTATCAAGATTTACTGTCACCGAGAACACCTGGAATATACAGTCAACATTATCAATATGTACTGTCACCGAGAACACCTGGAATATATTAAACATTATCAAGATTTACTGTCACCGAGAACACCTAGAATATACAGTCAACATTATCAAGATTTACTGTCACCGAGAACACCTGGAATATACAGTCAACATTATCAAGATTTACTGTCACCGAGAACATGTGGAATATACAGTCAACATTATCAAGATGTACTGTCACCGAGAACATCTGGAATATACAGTCAACATTATCAAGATTTACTGTCACCGAGAACACCTGGAATATACAGTCAACATTATCAAGATGTACTGTCACCGAGAACATCTGGAATATACAGTCAACATTATCAAGATGTTCTGTCACCGAGAACACCTGGAATATACAGTCAACATTATCAAGATTTACTGTCACCGAGACCATGTGGAATATACTTTCAACATTATCAAGATTTACTGTCACCGAGAACACCTCGAATATACAGTCAACATTATCAAGATGTACTGTCACCGAGAACATCTAGAATATACAGTCAACATTATCAAGATTTACTGTCACAGAGAACACCTAGAATATACAGTCAACATTATCAAGATTTACTGTCACCGAGAACACCTGGAATATACAGTCAACATTATCAAGATTTACTGTCACCGAGAACATGTGTAATATACATTCAACATTATCAAGATGTACTGTCACCGAGAACATCTGGAATATACAGTCAACATTATCAAGATTTACTGTCACCGAGAACACCTGGAATATACAGTCAACATTATCAAGATGTACTGTCACCGAGAACACCTGGAATATATTAAACATTATCAAGATTTACTGTCACCGAGAACATCTGGAATATACAGTCAACATTATCAAGATTTACTTTCTCCGAGAACACCTGGAATATACAGTCAACATTATCAAGATGTACTGTCACCGAGAACATCTGGAATATACAGTCAACATTATCAAGATTTACTGTCACCGAGAACACCTGGAATATACAGTCAACCTTATCAAGATGTACTGTCACCGAGAACACCTGGAATATACAGTCAACATTATCAAGATGTACTGTCACCGAGAACATCTGGAATATACAGTCAACATTATCAAGATTTACTGTCACCGAGAACATGTGGAATATACAGTCAACATTATCAAGATGTACTGTCACCGAGAACACCTGGAATATATTAAACATTATCAAGATTTACTGTCACCGAGAACATCTGGAATATACAGTCAACATTATCAAGATTTACTTTCTCCGAGAACACCTGGAATATACAGTCAACATTATCAAGATGTACTGTCACCGAGAACATCTGGAATATACAGTCAACATTATCAAGATTTACTGTCACTGAGAACATCTGGAATATACAGTCAACATTATCAAGATGTACTGTCACCGAGAACACCTGGAATATATAAGTCAACATTATCAAGATTTACTGTCACCGAGAACACCTGGAATATCAGTCAACATTATCAAGATTTACTGTCACCGAGAACATGTGGAATATACAGTCAACATTATCAAGATTTACTGTCACCGAGAACACCTGGAATATACAGTCAACCTTATCAAGATTTACTGTCACCGAGAACATCTGGAATATACAGTCAACATTATCAAGATTTACTGTCACCGAGAACACCTGGAATATACAGTCAACATTATCAAGATGTACTGTCACCGAGAACACCTGGAATATATTAAACATTATCAAGATGTACTGTCACCGAGAACATCTGGAATATACAGTCAACATAATCAAGATTTACTGTCACCGAGAACACCTGGAATATACAGTCAACATTATCAAGATGTACTGTCACCGAGAACACCTGGAATATACAGTCAACATTATCATTTTACGCACTAGCTGCTACTAGTGCTGGTGGCTTTCAACGAATTCGAATAATTGTTAAATAAAAACTTCCATGGTTTCTGTATCGACTGAGAAAGGTTTCAAGTAATTAGGGTGCACCGTTCCGTTTTTATGATTTTTCTAAAGTGTAAAGATTATTTGTACTCAACATGTATATTCCAAGTGTTTCCAGTGACAGTACAACTGGATAATGTTGATTGTATATTCAAATATAAGAACAACCCTCACCATAAACACATGGAATATATAGTCAACAGTATTAAGATTTACTCTCACTGAAAAAACCTGGAATTTACAATCAACTTTACCCATACATACTGTCACCAGGCCCGGATTAACAGTTTTGGGGCCCCTGTGCCAAGTATAACTTGGGGCCCTGTGCCAAGTATAACTTGGGCCCCTGTGCCAAGTATAACTTGGGCCCCTGTGCCAAGTATAACTTGGGCCCCTGTGCCAAGTATAACTTGGGGCCCCTAGAAGTTAGTTCTGAATGAATGATTATGAATCTACATAGGATACATCATAAATGGATAGTTCTATTTAGAGACAAATTTTTTAAGCAAATAATTAGCAATCATGATGAGTACCTTGAGTTTTGTTATTAACATTTTATTAATTATTAATACTATAGTAACTATTAAACTATACAATCTATTACATACTGAGTGGATTAAAGTACTATAAATTTGTAGCTAATGATATAATACTGGGCATTATATAATTATAGACTATTCAGTGTAGTTGCATTTTATTTAGTCCGCCACCTGCAGATAAAATAATATTAGAATACCTACTAAAAATTATTTTATTACTAAAAACTTTTTTTTTTTGCATTTTTATCATGTCGAATTTAGTTAACTCTCCAATATTAATACTTTATTATTTTATCTCAGAAATTATTGTCAATAGAAAATCAATGTTTATTTTTCTGTCAAAAGTCAACGGTACTGTTTGCTGATATTTAGTATTTCCGGTTTGCCAAAAGCAAAGGTTACGTTAATTTTTAAGCACGGATTTTCGGACTCCACGTAATACCAGGCTACCAGTTCCCTTCAGATAGGGAATTTATAGATTAGTTTGAGATGAATTAAACGAAAAAACCATAAATAATTAAAAATAGAATATTTTCACAAATTAAATATGACAATAATCAAGATATCATATTCTGAATAATTAAAAATGGCAGCTGCACACGGGAATCAAATCCGGGACCTCTGGATAAATGTGTCAATGCTCTGACCACTGAGATATCCAGGACTCGATTCTATTTTTAAATATGCAATCCCTTACAATATAATAACTGTACAAATGGCAGCAATAAACCAACTACCAAGTCGAGGTGGCTGCGTTATCTGATAGCTCGTGATCTTAATAAAGGCAAAGTGATTTATTTGCTAAGCGGGTGGGGGCCCATTCCTCGGGGGTACCTGGTGTGGCACACTTGGAATATGCCTTATTCCAGACCTATCACCGAAATATACAGTCAACAGGATTAAAATGTACTGTCACTGAGAGAACTTGGAATATACAGTCAACATTATCAAGATGTACTGTCACTGAGAGAACTTGGAATATACAGTCAACATTATCAAGATGTACTGTCACTGAGAGAACTTGGAATATACAGTCAATATTATCAAGATGTACTGTCACTGAGAGAACTTGGAATATACAGTCAACATTATCAAGATGTACTGTCACTGAGAGAACTTGGAATATACAGTCTACATTATCAAGATGTACTGTCACTGAGAGAACTTGGAATATACAGTCAACAGTATCAAGATGTACTGTCACTGAGAGAACTTGGAATATACAGTCAATATTATCAAGATGTACTGTCACTGAGAGAACTTGGAATATACAGTCAACATTATCAAGATGTACTGTCACTGAAAACACTTGGAATATACAGTCAACATTATCAAGATGTACTGTCACTGAAAACACTTGTAATATATAGTCAACATTATCAAGCTGTACTGTCACTGAGAGAACTTGGAATATACAGTCAACATTATCAAGATGTACTGTCACTGAAAACACTTGGAATATACAGTCCATAGGATTAATATGCACTTATACCGAGAAATCATGGAATATACAGCCAAAGGGTTAATATGCACTTATACCGAGAACACATGGAATATACAGCCAAAGGATTAATTTATACTCTCTCAAACAGTTGAAATATACACTCAACAGAAATAAGATTGATTGTTTATCAAACTAATTTGAAAATACAGTCTACAGTAACAAGATGTAATTTCACCCCAAGCTGACACTCAACAGAATCAATACGTTTTGCTACACAATATCCTTGGATTGTAAGATCATTACAGGGTGTTAGTTGTATTATTGTCCATCTAGGATACACAATATCCTTGGATTGTAAGATCATTACAGGGTGTTAGTTGTATTATTGTCCATCTAGGGTACACAATATCCTTGGATTGTAAGATCATTACAGGGTGTTAGTTGTATTATTGTCCATCTAGGATACACAATATCCTTGGATTGTAAGATCATTACAGGGTGTTAGTTGTATTATTGTCCATCTAGGATACACAATATTCTTAGATTGTAAGATCATTACAGGCTGTTAGTTGTATTATTGTCCATCTAGGATACACAATATCCTTGGATTGTAAGATCATTACAGGCTGTTAATTGTATTATTGTCCATCTAGGATACACAATATCCTTGGATTGTAAGATCATTACAGGGTGTTAGTTGTATTATTGTCCATCTAGGATACACAATATTCTTAGATTGTAAGATCATTACAGGGTGTTAGTTGTATTATTGTCCATCTAGGATACACAATATTCTTAGATTGTAAGATCATTACAGGCTGTTAGTTGTATTATTGTCCATCTAGGATACACAATTTATTTTTATAAGTTATGCAGAAATGTAAATTTCTCTATTTAAAGCAAATCAAATATATCAATTATTCATATGGTTCGAAAATATTAATGGTGGTTTAAGAAGGGAAATTTTTTAAACATATTTAGTTCTAGAGGAGACTAAGAGATATTATTGAATTCTTAAATATAAATTCTTCTGAATTTGAAGTGTAAGTACTATTTTTCTTAGATTAAACATACTATGGATGTTTCATGGTTTGCTAAGCAACATTAAAATTTCTGCTGAGTACTGTGGATATTAAGGGGGAACTCCCATAAAAGTTTAACAAAATGTTTACTACTAACATCCTTAAATCTGAAGGTAGTTATTATTTAATATCTTTGTAAATTCTTCTCCTTTGAAATAACAGGTTTCAGGTTTAACGAAGTTAATTGGTTAAGAATCAAATAGCTGAAGCTGTTATTAATTTTAGAGAGGAGCTCACCTTCTAGGTATCATATTCTGAAAATTGAAAAATTACACCTGGACATGGAAATCGAACCCGGGACCTTTGGATGACGATTTCTGCACGTCCATCATAGACTCTGCCTTAAAATATGAGTGAAGAATGACCCAGGGCACGGGACGACTCCTGAATAGCTCAGTGATAGAGCATTGGCATACCAAAGGTCCCAGGTTCGATTCCCGTGTCCATGTGTCATTTTTCAATTTTCAGAAGAAGTTAATTTGGTTTTGGTAAATCCAACCATAAAAAATATTTATATTATTGAATTTAAACTTTCTAAAAGATTCTTATGATTAACTTTCATGATTATGCTCAAAATACTTTTTAAAAAATTTGACGTTTTTTAAAAAATAGATTGTATCTTTGGCTGGTTCCTGAATAGGTTGGAATAAAAACAAATTAAAAAAATTTTAACATCAATTTGAACGAGCTATAAATATAGTTTTAAAAAAATCTATATTTATTAATTAAAAATATACTTATGGAGATATTTACACAATTATTTTTTCACCCCCCCTCATATTTTAATAGTTTTTCGCCTGAATAGTTAACTAAGGAAATTTGTGAGTTTAAGAAATATTTGAATTACATATTCAAGTTAAACAGAAGTAAAAAAAATTACATGATTTTACAAGTCAAACTGAAGTGTATTGAAAAACATATACTTATGGCAGAGACTGCATTTGCACAGTATATTTTAGAGTATATTTCACAATCTCAAAGTAAATTATTCATTTATTTGAATTAGTCTGGAAAAGACCTAATAAATAACAAATTCGTTAATATTATAATAAAGAGATTAAAGAGTCACTTTTAAACGGTTAACAACGCGCCTGAATCACCATTGTGAATTCAGACTAAACAAATTTCAATTTTAAGATTAAATTTAAATTTAAATATAAAATCTGATATATATTAAATAGTTTAACCCATTAAACCTTTGAAACCTTACTTCAATAACAAAGAGCTTAAAGAGACACTTTTAAACGGTTACCAACGCACCTGAATCACCATTGTGAATTCAGATTAAACAAATTTAAATTTTAAGCTTAAATTTAAATTTAAATATCAATTCAGATACAATTAACCAGCACAAGTTTGACTTTTCAACATAACTCAAAATTTTGTGGGACTATTACTATGACCACTTTTAAAGTAATCGACAATATTTCAACTTGTTAATATTTAGTATTATAACAAAGCAATATTACATTAGAATACTGGTAATTTATCACTAAACAAATCGATAAATGTTAAAGTTAAAAAATTATATACCAACAAAAATTAATTACTTTAATATTTTTTCAAAGAATACGTATACAAAATATTACCTAAAAATATTATTAAACTATAGAGTTCAAACAATTATTGGTAACCACAAGAGCAATCAAAATGTATATTAAAACTAAATATTCCAAGCTAGAAAAGAGTCAAAGTGTGGCTACCTATTTATATTTCTATAGATTACAAAGAGACTAGTGCCCAAGTGGCAAAAGGAAACATTAAGTGTTCCATAACACAAATTTACTTTCAAGAATAAATTGTCAAGTGAAAAATTACAGACGCCTACACTGAACGATTTCAATCACATCATTAATCTAAGAGTTCAAACATTCAAACCCATTAAAGGTACGGTGACCATATTTCTGACAATGAAAATCGGGACAACTTGGCAAAATATTTCAAAAGTAGCATAAGTGCATAGGCATAAGGGATAAGCATAAGTAAGAACAAACATATTCTAAGATTTTTTATTCTTATTAATTTAAAAAAACATGAATTACAATAATATGTCATAGCTATAAAGAAATATGGGCTACATAAAAATGGTAGTCAAAACTACTGGACTCATCTCAATATCTAAGACTAAGTGGCACACAGTAACAAGTAATTTTAAAGTTTAAATAATAAGAGTTTTTGAGAAAATTATATTTTGTAAAAATAGAATAGGCTACTAAAAATTAAGAATTTCTTCTGTTCATTTCATTGTCAGTATTTCTGGCAGATGAAGATGATAGTTTGGGCTCCAATCATATTTATCCGATGAGGCCAGAGCTTTTAACAAATTCTTGTTTTTCTTAATGTTCTCGTACATTTCTGTACATGACGTTTGTTAACAGTTCATTTGTACCACTAAAAGTGCTTTAATACAAGCAATAGACATTGAGGACTTTTCAGCAACCCAAAAGTTGTTTGTCAATGAAAATACCCACTCAACTGAAGCGTTGGTTCCTGGCAGGGAAAGAACAAACTCCACAAACCTCAAGTCCTGGAACATAGTCAACCACCTTTTCTCTGTCGAAATCTTGTTTTGCCCATTCTGTCAAAGTATTGTCTGAAAGGTATGAGTTCAGCACACTTAGTTCGTTGAACAAACCGTCAAATGAAATGGGTGGCATACTTTCTTGAAACAGAGTCCAACTTTCTTCTAATTCTACCCATATCATCTGTTTCTTAAAATTTATCCAACATAGTTTACTCAAGCTTTCTACATTTGACTTCCAGAGATCTAAATAGGTTATACAGTGATCATAGAAAGAACACACATTATCCCTCAGGTATTGTAAATCACAGCCTTGTACCGCAGCGTGATTTCTTTGGAGCTCTAACTTTCATTGGTAGAAATGAACATTGTTTTCTGTCAACCAAACTTTTATGTAAATTCAAATATTCACGTGCTGCCTCTGCTGGTGGTACTTTATCTTCTTCCATCTTTTTTACAACTTCATTGAAAAGTGATTTAACATTAAGAAGAAACCATAACCACAATTCTCCGTTTGGGTTTTCAAAAATGGATTTTAACACCACTGGAGGGTTTGCTTGGGACAGAAAATAGCTTTTGAGTGGCTCCATCATTTGTAGAACACGCTTCAAAGCAGGTAGAAGTCTAAGCCATCGTGTGTTCGAATAAGACAACAGTTTCTGGTAATCTACATCAATGTATTCGCAAAGCTCCTCCAGTTCTGCCCCTCGCACAGTGTAAATGTGAAAAAACTTAAACATTTTCACAATTATTACCTCGGCATCAACAGGAAGTGTATCAGCGTCACTGTTAATGCAGTTATTGACAACATGCGCCATGCAACCTACACCAACTAAGGATTTATCAGTGCTTGCTGATAATTTACGAAAGAGATTATTGCAGCCTTTTCTTTTTGCACCCCCGAAATCTGTATTGGTGTTGTCTGCAGACATACCAACTAATTTCTTGACCATTTCATTGAAACTTAAAACAGAAAATACATATTCATTCAGTTGATCACTTGTTTCACCTTGTAATGTGTCGAGCTCTAAAACTCTGACATTGATACCAATAGGCACATGAAAATATCTCACAACGATTGGTACTAATTTTTCAGCACCATGGTTTGAGCTGTCAATCATTACTGTAAAAAAAGACGTTTCACTCAATTCTTGCAACAACTGTCTTTGACATTCTGGAGCTAAGACTTTTTTTTTTACCATGGCTTCGCTTTTTGTTCTTGCAGCAGAGTATTTTAGCTCAAATAATGTGAAAATAAACTTAGATGTGCAATCTAACCATCTAAAACTAATATTGTGTTTTAATGTGTGAAACGCAAGAGCTGCCTCTTTTGCTACAATCTCATTTTTGGCTAATTCATTCTTAGTAACAAACTTACTCATTGAAGATGTCATCGCTCATTGAAGATGTTATCGCAACAGCATTAACTCCAGCCAAGTGGTTTTTAGTCTTCAAGTGAAGCTTGATGTCAGAGAGGCCACCATGAGCAATATTAATCTCACTTGAACATTGAGTACAAAATGCAGCATGTGGGCTATGTTCACGTTTCTTTAAGAAGGGATAGTCCTTTTGTAACACATCATTAAACGAACATTTGCGTTTTTTCGCTTCTTTCTTTGCGATTAGCTTGCTATTACCACTCATTCTTTGGGAAAATAAAGACAGAACAGCAAATAACTTCACAAAATGTAAAAAAAAAACAAAAACACGAGGAAGCTAAATAGAAAAGCACACGGTCGCTGACTGTCACTACTCAGTATACAAATGAAAACGGAAGCTCGCACGACTTTGAAAGGTCTTGAAGAGAGGAGGGGTAGCAACCGGCCGCCCCACCACCACCGCCACCATCACCCCCAGTACAAAGGCAGAAACACACGGAGTTTATTAAGATACTCTCAATAAAAGTAAAATATTATAAATGTAACGATTTCGATATTTTTACTTTACTTTAGAAATTTTTTTCATTATTCGGACAATTCGTGACATTTTGGTCGCTATACGGGACGCCGGGACACAGCCCTTAAAATCGGGACGGTCCCAATTTTTTCGGGACGTATGGTCACCGTAAATAAAGGTCGTTTAGATTTTAAATAATCAATAAAATATTTAAAGTTTATATATTGCTATCCTGGATCGATTAGGTCCAAGTCCAGACCAGGATTTCTCATTGGATATAATAGTCCACTATGCTAGCTGATTATTTTCAAGTCCAGAACAGGACTTCTCGTGGAAGTATCAGCTGTATTAGTCCATTATTCTAGCTGATTATTTACAAGTCCAGAACAGGATTTCTTGTGGAAGTTTCGGATGTAATCGTCAACTATATTTACTGAGTTCCCTCGTTATATAGGTTTAGTTGATGGGTAAAGATGTGGGAGATTTTCATATTTAAATTACAATGCCACACGGCTTATACGTTGCTGACAGCACTCTCTTGTGAGCAGCTGCCAAACTTGGCTTGACACCAAGTCACGTACGCCGGACACATGGTTAGTTGGCTGTTGAATCTAGCTACGTCCATAGAGTCACATACACCAGGCTCTTAGTTAGTTTTAGTTCAACTTGGCTCGTTCCCAAATCACGCACGCCAGACACATGGTGAGTTGGCTGTTGAATCTAGCTACGTCCATCGAGTCACGTCCACCAAACACCTGGTTAATTACAGTTCAAAATTATGAACTGGCTGGACTACAAATGTGTAGCCCAGTCAGGTCAATCAGAGCATTTCTGGATCCCTCTAAAGGAACATCATGTTGCTGCATCATTCATAGCTTGTTAGGACTTCTCTTCATTTTATAATTTGGTGTGAACAGTTTGGTCATGGAACTCATGCTAATCCAGAAGATACAATGAGTGAATAAAGCACATATATAAGACATAGTAAGTTTGTGATCTTTGATATCGCAAGATGTCTATGAGTATCGAATTATTTGGAGTGGGTAGTATTCAATTAAACTAGCTAGTCTTGCTAGTGTTACTATTGCAGGATGTCTATATGTATTGGCTTATTTGGGGCGGGTAGTTTTCTTGTATCATTATCTTGTATTGCTAATGTTACAACAGTAGCTAGATATTCCCTGGCAGAGAAGTGATGGCTTATAGTTGATAGATATTCCCGGCAGAGGGGTAATGACCTATAGTCACTAGGTATATCCTGGTAAAGGGGAAATGGCTTACAGTCACCAAGTATGTTCTGGCAGAGTAGTGATGGCCTACAGTCACTAGGTATATCCTGGCAAAGGAGTGATGGCTTACAGTTGCTAGGTTAATCCTGGTAGATGAATGATGGCTTACAGTAGCTAGATACTCCCTGGCCGAGGAGTGATGGCTTACAGTAGATAGATATGCCCTAGTTGAGGTGTGATAGCTTACAGTACCTAGATATTCCCCGGCCAAGGAGTGTTGATTTACATTAGATTTATATTTTCTGGCTGAGGAGTGAAGGCCTAAAGTCACTAGATATATTCTGGCAGAGACGTGATAGCCTATAGTCACCAGGTATAACCTGGCAGAGGCTAGCCGCACACCGGACAAGACAAAACGACTTTAGACAAAACGTCTTGGTAAAAGCCGTCTTGACTTCAAACTTAACATGCATTTATATGATAATGCGGTACACCGACAATGTCTTGTAAAATACGGCTTTAGTCACAATTAGTCACGATTGGACGTCTGGTCGTAGAACACAGAATTTATGGTTTCTATAAAGACATTTCCACCCGAGCATGCGCGAGTTGACTGCTAACCCTGCTGCCAAACCTCATGTTTTTTTTTTGTTCTCGAGGAATTTTCTATTATGAGTAATTATTTAAATTATTTAATGGAATTGGATACTGACAAACTTTTGGTATTGGTCGAACAAAACTGTACGACTTCACATTTAAGGACCACCACAATAAGGATGTCATAGACAGACATTGGGAAGATGTGGCGAAGAAAATGAATTCTAGAGGTAAGAAATTATCACTTAGTTCCATAAATTTGATGCTTTTACATGTTTACTTTACCAAGCAATGCTGTCTGAATATACATAATATTAAAATATTATACAATTACTGCCCAAAACAAAACTAACGAGAGGTTTAAACATTATCTGCCCGCAACATGCTGAGCTTGTAGTCATTATACTCTCCGCAAGAGACGCCACATGCAACTACAAACATTTCAGTCTAAACTTGTTATCACTTGTCACTATTCACAACCAGTTATTACAGTATTCACACGATGTTATTCTGTTTTTCCATGATACTGAACCAGTAGGAGAGTTGAGGAAATGAACCAAATTATCACAAGCCTATAACTAAGATTATGACATGACATCATCACGATACTATAATCTTTTATTTGAAATATATTTTCATAACATTTATAGTTTTTGAGTTATAAGCCAATGTATATACTTTTTAATACAGGTCTTTGAAAATGAATTTGATTCTTAAGCAGTGGCATCGCGTTGGGGCAAGCAAGGCAAGCACTGCTTGCCTTTGCTTGAAGATATGTAATAGTTTTATTTTATTTTATATTTAAAAAACAGTCTTCAAGCACAAGCGTGTTTGAAATAAATTTTCCCGCACATGCCAGAGACCGTAACATGCATGACGTGCACTAGTCCATTATATCATGGTTGAAAGTCTATATTTTTCTGTCTTTCATCCCATAGCTCTACCTAGTGTAGTTTTTATGTGTGACGTCAGATATTTATGAAGGGAAGGGGAAGAGCAGCGGGACTCAGGTAGGAATGTAAGCAACAAAGTTGCAACTTTTCAACAAGCAAAGCTATGCTCGAAGGTTGACGATTAGAATCGAAGAAACTGAAAGATACTATCACATATATCTTTTCCCCTTTAAAAAAACAGAAGTGACCAAAGTAGAAATTTAAAGGGGTGGGAATTTAATTAGGAGAGTTTTACGTGAAAGGGGAAGAATTGAGAAATTACTGACCCCAGCCTATGCCTACACATCTTTTGTGGAATTTGTTGCATAAGGGGTTTTTACAGGAGTTTAAAAAACTGTGTGAGATTGTGACAATGATCCTGGCAACATCATCAGTTTAAAGATCATTTTAAACATTGAAGAGAGTAAAACCTACTCAAGAAATAATATGGGACAAAATACACTTTCTGGTTTAGCACTCCTTTGAATTGAAAAGGGTCTGATTTTTAAATTAAAGCAAGGTGGAGAATTCCATGAAAGTCATAGCATAGTTCGTAAAAAAGAATATAAGGAATGACTTTATTTACAAACATTAGAAAAAAATACCGGGAATAGAATATCATTAATACACGTATATAAAAATTCATTTAGTATCTAAAAATAATCAAATATACCAAATATGCTTCAGGTTGAGATCTAAGTGAAAATTTAAAAAATATATGATTATTTATCACTTACATCTAACTACCTAGCACGCCCAATGAGTACAATTTGACCTTTGACCTTTAAACCCTGTTTGAGTGTGTATTGTGATGGTGAGTTGCAATCGTGTGTGACGTCATAGACCACGGTTTTGTAGTGTGTTGTTTTATTCTGGTCCAAACTTGTTTGTTCGTGTCTCATTTGTTTTTAATGTGTGTTCATTGGTGTTTTATGTGTGCTCATTGGGTTTATATGTGCTCATTGGTTTTTTATATTTGCGTAGGATTGAGACGGGCGTTGGAGTTTATGGGGGTGGGAGTTTATTTTATTTATTGGCAGGGGAATGTGCAGTTCACGGCATCAGGCACTCCTCCTGCGACATCCCAGGCATCGCTAGTGAGTGCGGGAGCATCCTCCCTGGCCGGCCACTTAGCATAGAGTGAACATTGGCTCCCTCTCTTAAGCTTCTGTTGGGCTCCCTTTCACTTTACACCCTTCCCTCCACCTACCTACTCATGAGCTCCATGTGTCAAATAACCCCGGAAGCTGGGTGGGCTCCACCCCCAGAAAGCACTGATTTGGACGTGCACTCTGTACCGGGCCATCTTATTGAGGCGGTCAACACATTGCCACCGGCCGCATTTTCAAGTCCTCTGGCCCCCGTATTAGTCTCTGGAGATGCGAGCAACAACCTGCCCGATATTTGCGATGTGCTGGACGCGATTTATCTCCTAATATGTAAGTTTGCTACTCTTTAAATAATAAAGAACATATTTTAGGACCCTCTACAAGTAACAATATTATAACCACTAGCTTGGAAATAGACAGCTTATTACGCAAGATTTAGACGCGTCTTCTCTTCTCCCAAACCACCGTTGTTTCACCGGCGTACCAAAACCTTTTGTCAGCTGACCGTTTTAATTTTAACCAAAAAGCATATTGGCTCTTATATTCACAGTGTAGAAGGATATTATCATTAAAAACATTCAAATCCAAAAAAGAGAGAGAAAATTATAATTGTAGATTTAGCCACTTATTAAAGTTACGTTTGCAAGGTGCTGGATCAAAATTTTAAAAAATAATCAACTATCACCTTAATGCCTTCGATAGCATGTCTGTATACTAAACTATTGGTCCCGAGTTCAATTCTTGCTAGGGCTAAGAATAATGGTTTGATAAATTAACAGCTAGTGGACCGGATATGTGGATGTACTTGTAATCTAAGTTATTCGCATTTTATGAATAAAAAAGTGACCCGAGCTTTAGGACAATAAAGTATTTAAATTAATTATAATATTCAATGAAAAAAGTTTTATTTAATTCTAAAACAAAATTATTTTTACCAATAGAAAACTTAATTCTGACCACTAAAAAAAAATATACTAACATCAATATCTCTTTTAACCAATTTGTGTTAAGGCATGTTTCCCCCCAATACCTTATATAAAGCTAGATTTCTTGAATAATTAGCGTGGTTTTGGTAAACCTGGTTAGTTATCGGGTTAACAGATGGCGTTGGAAGTCAATATAGAGCCGAAAAAATTGCACTCTAGAGAGCAATTATATTGTTTTAAAACGGGAATAGGGTAAATCTAGTGTTTCAATGTGTTTTAAGTAAACAGATATTCCTTACAGGTATTCAAGTATATACTGGCATAATAATAACAAGAAAAAATATATTTTTGCCTTAGCCGATTATTAAAAAGAGAAAAAAGCCCTATATATTTGTTTGTTGAGCCAAGGGTCCTGGGTTCGATTCCCCTGGGATGGTGTCAAACATTGACGATCTCTGGCAAACCGATCTAACGATATGCGAAGTCTTGGAAAATAAAACTACGGTGCCGTGTACTTACTCACCGTCATCGATGTGTTTAGTAAGATGGCCTGGGTGAGGACGCTTACCTCCAAGACGGGGAGCGTCGTGAGGAACGCCTTTCAGGGCATTTTCAAACAAAGTGGCCGTAAAACTCTGGGCTTACAGACGGACAAGGGGACAGAGTTCACGGTATGTGTAGTCCGGAAATTTCTCAATAAAGAAGGCGTGTATTATTACACCACTCTTAATCCGGACGTGAAGGAAAGCATCATGGAACAATTCAATAGAATTGTGAAAGGGCGCATGTGGTGTTACTTTACCAATAATAACACGTATCGCTATGTTGACGTCCTCCAAGATCTCGTCAACGCTTCCTATGGAGCAAAACATTCTACTATCAAGATGGCGCCTGCATACAGTTCAGAAACGAATGTGCTTCAAGTAAGAGATAATCTGTACAGCAAGCGGTGTACAAACTCGAATAGTAAGCCAAAACTCAAAGTTGGTGACCCGCTGCATATTATAAAATCAAAATGCTGTTTGAAAAAGGCTACGAAAGCAAATAGAGCGAGGAAATTTTCAAATTCAACAGTGTCGTGTTGTGACAACCAGTCCTCTACAGATTGACCTATTTTGATGGCGAGGATGTGGAGGGAGCATTTACGCACCCGAATTGCAACGCTTACGTCTTCCCTAAACTTATAAGTTGATAAAATACTACGTGTCAAGGGTAAAGGTACCAGAAAGAAAGTGTACATGCAATGGAAAGGTTACCCCACCAAGTTTAATTATTTTATTCCTGCCAGTTACGTCAGCGCCCTACTAAGAAGGACCAGTTTTACGTCACTTTGCCCAGCGACAGCTCTATGAGATATTTACTGAAAAATACCCTCGCGAATTTCACCATGCAAAACATTATCATCTTACCCTCGACGGACTATGGCAAGTCGCTTTCACCGAATTTCAATATCCACGTTACTTCACCACCGTACCCGAGGGGCAAAATATTGTATGGTACAACTGGTTTGACTTTAACTGCGTGGAACAAATATTCAAGGATCATATCTCGCCTGGAAATTACAGCACTAGCCATGAACTGGTCAAAGACGTAAATGATGTAAAGGCGTTTAAAGGGAATTTTGGAGTTTTATTTAAGTACACAAACACTAACAAATAAGTGGACATTGTTTCTTCTTCACCAAATATACAGCTGCTGACACTATCTAGCCAACTAAGGCTAGAGCGCGATTTCGGTCCTAATACTAATCTGATAAAAGTCCCAGAGTCACAGTACGCTGCCAACATTCTACTAGGCTTGCCCTCGCAAATGTTCATCCACATTGATATCGTCAATCCTCAGCTTGTGGGTGACATTGTGGCACCACTTTTACGTATTGGTGGTATCAACAACACAACCCATCCCTACGGCATTCATAAGAAAATTAGCTATACTCCGTTGCATTACGTGCTCGTACTTAGAAGGGAAATTGAAAGCCTGGAAATCAATATAAGAACAGACTCTGGTGAACCTGTACCATTCGAGTTTGGAAAAGTATGCGTAAAACTTCATTTTCTACATTGCTCAACATGAACTGTCCCTACAAAAGATACTACGTTAACCAGGCTAGAACAGGAATATCTTCGATCTACCACGGAGTTCTTTATCAACGTTGGAATGGACTAGGAAGTTTATTCAAGGGCCATTTCATCAACGTCGTACCGTTGCTGAGAAGCAGTGTTAAAGCCATTGGAAAGCAGGCGTTTCATACGGGTATTGACGTGCTCTCTGACTTCGCCAATCAGCTACGTCCTTTCAAAGAGTCCCTAAGGCAGCGTGTTGGTGAGGCAGGAACTAACCTGAAATACAAGGTGTATCAGAATATCGACACGCTGATGACCGGCTCAGGCTATGAAGGGCAACCTAATAAGCACCTACGTCAGTCTTCTGTCGCTGCCCGACGTGAAAATGTCCAGAAATAACCGGTAGATATTTTCAGTTGAAATGTCGTTTCTACACCCCTAATCCTGTGAATGTACCAGCAGTGAACTCGATCTCTTTTCCATCCCACACACACAAACCAGTATTGAAAGTGGACAATGGCTCAAGTACAAACCTGTCTCTTCCTTCACCGATGGATCGTCCATAGAACTTACCGTTACCGGTCAAGGTGAATTCTATATCGATCTTTCACAGACCATGCTCAATCTCAGGGCGGCTATCATGAAACCCTACGGTGGCGCGTTCACCGAGGTGGATCAAATTGCTCCAGTCAACAATTGGTTGCATTCGCTATTAACACAGGTGGATGTGTTTTTAAATCAAACACTAGTCTCACCGCCCAGCAACACGTATATTTATAGATTGTACATTGAGATGCTGCTAATTTACAACAATGAATCTAATAGAATACATTTAATTTGCGGTATGTGGTTCACATACAGCCCCGGAACCTTTGAGAATGTTAACGCTGCAACAAGGGATTTGAGGTCCGTACAGTCTCACTGCAAAAAATAAGACCGTGGATCTTTTTGGTATCTACACAGTAGTTTGCTTAACCAAGAGAAATACGTTTTGAATGGTAATGAACTCAGAGTCAAGTTGGTCCGTTCCAGAGACCGATTTAGTCTTATGGCCGTCCCTAAAATCCCGCACTTTAAGGTTCACATCGTTGTAAGCCTCTCTTCTAGTGCCCCGTGTCAATATATCACCTTGTATACTGTCAGAACATAACAAGGCATTAAACGTCTGTCCCGAAAACTATCCCATCATAAGCGTGAAAGTAAAACCACTCATTATTCCTATGGGTGTGAAAGGGAAATCACTGGACAAAGTAATCACCTAACAGTCACCCAAATGATAAATCGTGGGATTTGTATCAAACGCTTTGTTCAACGAAGACACCACAAAGATTTCGTTCAAATTCTAAACCTACGGCATGAACCATTTATTGTTGTACGTGGATGGGGAACAACTGCCATCGAAACCGTTACAGACAGATTTTTCAAATGGCAACTATGTCTTGTTATACCACACACAGGTTTCTTGAACGGGTATCCATTTCATGAACGAAGGTAGCGAAACCACACGGGAAGCCTTCCCTATGTGATATCATCTCATCGATTTCGATCTCACACCTAATCTCTCCACCCACATGACATTGCATTGAAATTTGAAGAGGCACGGTTTTCTAGGCATCGAATTGGGATTCACCAGAGCTCTCATCGAAACCGTCAACTGTATCGTGTACGGGAAGTTTGCCAACATAATCACCATCGACAAGGACAGAATGTCGTGATTGATTATGGGAATTAATATAAGCGACATCTCACCCCTTACACCCGTCATTTAAATCATGGACGTCATTGTAGATTTTCAGAGCTTCATCGATGACAGAAAAGAGTTTACCGTCAAGGAACTGATTGTTTTTTCTGTATGCGGTACATTACTTCAACATTGGGTGTTAAAACCCCCATTCGCTATCAAGGAACTTTTCACCACCGCTAAAAAACAAGTCGACTATATTGTCAACAAACTGTACGGTATTCCCTGGGTTAGCGGTGATGTGGATTACAGCCTGCTCGAATCCCTCACCTCCCTTGCCACAACACGTGTAGAAACCGTCTACGTCAAGGGGACAGAAAGGAAAAAGTTTCTAGCCAAATACGCGCCTACGCCTGCCGTAGATCTGCACGACAGAGAGTGTTCATCGTTGAAAACATTTAAATTGGGTCGCACCATGTGCATGGCACATAGTTTTGTATGGAATTTCTGTTCGGCCTCCATCGTTTGAGGACTTCGAGATTGGATGATTGTAGATGGACATGCACACCATAAGACGTGCGCTGAAAACAAACACGTGGTTTCCTTTTGTAAATTAGGGTGTTTTCCCTGATGATCAACTACCCACAATAATAGCGCGACCTGCCGCTCTCGTCATCAACACGGATCCACACACCAAGCCTGGGACGAATTGGGTCACTATCCTTATCGACAAGAACGGCGTGGGAGAATATTTTGACAGTTATAGTTTTCCATCCCGTATAAAGTCACATCTGGCATTTATACCCAAAGACACTTCCCGCACCTCTCACAACACGCTACAACTTCAAAGCATAGCCTCGGACATTTGCGATCATTACTGTCTCGTGTACCTTCTCTATCGCGCCCAGAACATTCCGATGAAAACTTTCCTAACCCCATTCTCGCCCACCAAACATACAGGCAACGACGCTAATGTGGTGAGATATTACAACACATTTTTCAAGAAGCTAGGGTCCTGCCACCCCTCAAGAGGCTGCGTCCAATCAGCTTGCACCTATAAAAGGGGCGTCCCGACGGCGTGCAGGCTATAACCACGACAGTCGTTGAAGCGATCAAACATCATGGAAGGTCAAAACTTTTGCACTGTAGCATGTAAATCAGAGAGATTAACACGGCTACAAGCGAAGGTTATTATTCCAATAATTTACCAAAAAATAAGGACTTTTGATAAATACTGTGGCATATATCTTAGACGAGGATTAGTAATGTCATATTTATGAATAAATACTCAAACACATTCCGTATAACAGTGGATGGTTCTTGATAATTTTTACATGGACTGGCCATGCGGTTGGCAAGAAATAGTTTAAAGGACGTCTATATTATAATCCCTCATAAAACAAATAACTCAGTTTAAACAACATAATTAAAACATTTATATTTGGAGAGAAGATGCGGGTATATCGACTCACCCTATCAAGATGTTGTTGGATTTGGTCACCTCGTGGTTGAAGAAAATCTACCAAACATGGCGGTCCGATCTCCGACACGCATACTTACTATCTGTTTAACAGAGGGAAACACGGGAGTTCGAGCCAAGAACCCTCAGCGTTCCAAGCGATCCTGCCAGTAAGAGTGGGAAACTAACCTTCCCCTTTCCCCTCTTGCAGTATTCTTACTTCCCCACCCTATTCCCCTACCTTTATTCTTTCTCTCTCTTTCTCTGTTTATCGTCCTGTTGTCTGTTCCGTTTGAGTTAGATATTGAGAGCGAATTTAAGCCCGACACCTCAGTCACTAAACAGAGCACTTTCAGCGTCGAAGGGAAGACATCTACTAGACCTCTCGTCAAAAAGGCCGCGCTGACCATGGAGTATGGGTCGTCGGATCCACCGCTGAAACGGGTTGAAGAAAGAAACTTCTACTAGACCTCTCGTCAAAAAAGCCGCGCTGGCAATGGAGTATGGGTCGTCGGATTCACCGCCGAAAATGGCCTGCGGGAAATACTTCTAACACTTAAGTACTCTGACTTTGTCATTAAGTCCGTTGGACTTGAAATCTAGTTTATTGAAACTAACTAATACATGTCTATTTAGACATGATTAATTCTCTTTGCATTGTATTTAAAAAAAGTCAAGAATGACTTGTGTTTTATTTGTATCGAAAGCTATCTTCTTTGTTTGATAAGTTATTATGTTTTAAAAATGACAGTAATCTAAATTTGAGTCTTGTTCACTTCCAAGTAACTATGTTTAATTGGTAAAAGTTTGAAAGTGTCATTATGACGCTAAGTAATTCGCGAGTCCCTTAGACGATCGAATATGTTTTGCTGCATCCATATGATGCAGTCTTAAAATTATAAGCTGTTTGCTTTCTTTGTGATTACGTCTTAGTTATGAGACTTGCTGAACTCCACAGGTTCCATTTAACCGATGAGTCCTTTTTATGACGCCGTGGACGTCTTGTTCATTTGTATAAATATGATGGCTAAAACCAGGCAGCCTGCATCGTTCTAAATCCCAGTTGGATTATATAATTGTCTATGTGTGTCGGGTTGTTCAAGCAGTCACTCGCTAGGTGCAGTATTAGCTTAGGTGGGCAACCCGTGGAAACTCCTCTTTTTCATAGTGGGGTCCGAGTAGATAATACCTTTTGGTTATTTACCTTTTTGACTCCTTTTGAGTCTGTGTATGTTATTAGTGTTTTTCTACTTCATATGATAAGTAATATTGATTGCATTGGCAGTACCTATAGGGAATAGGACCAGCCATAGTACTAGTCAATTGACAGCCTGTTTTGTAGCCATCATCACATATTTTACGACTCTTTCAATTGTTTTGTTATTCATTCACTAACCACTCTTTGAGCAAAATTGTTTAAAGCCCATGTATGTATCTTTTGAAATATTTGTATAGTAACTGTTTAATTTTCTCCAACAGAGTTTAGAGCCGTAGTCTGGGTCCATCCCAGCTCTCGCGCCTACTGAGAATGAACCCTATGTTTAAAGGATCAACTGAATCCAACCAGTCAAATTTGCTAACCGTACTCTTTCATTGTAAACATTATTTATTTTACTGTTTTTGAATAAACCTATTATTGTTCATTTAATTATTCAATTACTTTCAATACCTAAACAGTTCAGCCTAATGTAACGTATAGAGTAATTGTACAACCTTCACTAAAATTGTTACAGCACCCACAAAGCCAAGTCGGTGAAGCCGTTCACCATCACCAGTATTTTCAACACTCTTTTTCCTCTGGACGAAGTAGACGCTAAGTGAGTCATCATTGGCATGAGCGTCAAGAACAATTTTACACCCTATGTCTAGCTATAAAAATGCTAAGGGAACAGTGCGGTATTTAACCGTACAGAGTGGCAAGAAATGGGCAACTACAAGTCGGTCATATCAAAGTTTTTTTAGCAGCACGTAGCCTCGGATGATTAGTCTGGATAATCATGAAATTTCTCTGAGATTAATTGGTGGTGATCGTATGCTTATCATCAGCGAGAAACAAACGTCGGACTCAAATGTGTCGCCTATCTAGCACATAGCTGGGAGCGTATTTGTGATGTGTGGGACCTCATTGACGTCACCGTCGACCGACGGGATATGTGGTCGACACCCATCGCACGCTATTGCAACGATTTGATTGACACACTCTTCGTGGATGAATGTGACACGCTAACAGTAAAAGTGGATGTCATTGAACTCGAGCAGATTACGGTGGAAACGCACATCAGAAACCTAGAACTTATCAGTGCTACCTACTATACACGTCAAGTCATCGGTTTGGACCATTACATGCTAGATTGTGAACTAAAAACATTTTACTTACACATCTAAGAGGCATTGTAGAAAAACTTATGAACGAATATATGTGTCATTCCTATAAAAGTGTATATTAAATATTATATATGTCTGTTAAACCTTTAATATATAATAAATATTATGTACGTCTGTGAAACTTAAATGTATAGTAAATATATGTTTGTAATATCGTGCTTTATTCACGCAAAACCTGTTTGTCCCTTACACGTAGTGTAACCAGATACGAGTCTAGTATTGTCGAGCCGGCAAAGTGGCACGAAGCATGAATAGGGTCAATACCTCACGGTCACAAACTAGTCCTGTCTCGACTTGTCTTGTCGAGCCGCCAAACTGGCGCCAGGTATGAGTCATCAGGGTTGCGACAGTGCGATGACGTCATTGAGAAAACCCATTGCCACGTAGAAGGAGGAGGGCTGCTTGGTACCGAAACTATTTTAAAGATCAAGTTAGGAAAGTTGTAGTACTATTAGAAAGAAAAATATTTTATTCTAGGCTATATTTTCATAAAACCAATAGTGTATTATAGATAAGCAAGCATTTGTATGTATAAAATAAAATAAAAGTACAATATAAATATATTATTAGGCACACAGACACATAAAATTAATTTCTATATTATCACCAGCCTCGGTGGCGTAGTTGGCTAGCTCGCTAGTTTCGTGTTGAGCTTGACTGCCGAGGACGGCAAGATCTAGGTTATAGTTTTAGCCGGGAGAATTGGATGTGGCTTTTCCTAAATGGTTTTCCACTCTCCCTCCACAAAATACGGATTCAATTTCAACCCTCCCAATTCCTAATACATTAGCGTATTTAGTATTTAAGCGTATAAACCGAACGGGTAGTAAGCTGCAGTGCTAAATAAGAAAATCATCCCTTCTAACAAATCTGATGTCATACTATTAGGAGATTTTAACTATAATATTATTGGACATAAAGATTATTTTTTGTTGGAATTAATGAGCAAATATAGTTTGAAGCCCATTCTGAAGTCTGACGAGTCAACGACAAACAACGATACGCAGATAGATGTCATTTTCAGTAATATGACAATTACCCGATTACAAGTGTAAGAAAGTTGTTTTTCAGACCATTAACCAATTTACTGCGAATTTCTAAATTAATTTCCCGACTCTCTGATTGCTTGATTACTGGAAATAAATAAATCTAGATTATTTATATTCTTAAAATTAGAGGTTAAATCTTCTGATCTGTTTTAAAGTTTTACTTCTCCCTAATAATTTGATTTTACCTTTATACAAACAACAAAAAATAATCAAATAACTTATATTCACAATAATTCATATTACACTTCATAAACTAGTTGGTTTGTAGTTGTAGTTTCATTAGTTATTGATTCCTTCGATTTCTTTTTACTTCCCTCCATTCATCTTTAGTAAATACAATTTTCATAAACTGGAACATGTAAAAGAGATCCCAGTTTCCAAGTTGTCAGCAAATGGTTCAAATTTAATTTTATTAAGGTCTTTGAAATATGAAATTGTTTGAAATGTTCTTTGGTGGACAAAGATGCGCCTTTTTTCTCAATGTTTCTATATTAGTGTATATTATTTTATTCATATTCTTGTGTGGAGGGTTGATGCTACATTGTACATTATTCCGTTCAGAAATCTTACGAGTTTTTAGTAAATGTATCTTTATTTTAAGATAAAAAGAGAAAGAAGTGCGGTGCGGTGCGCCGTACCATTTATTATTAACAAGCAGCCTATGCCTATTTCAACTAGCGACATAAAAAACATCTTTACGGTATCAGCAACAAAATCTAAGAGTAAATTAGGGTAAAAAAATTAATAAGAGGAGTTTACCAGCATTCGCTTGTAGAGAAGTGTATAAAAACATCATCGCCTAAAAAATAATTTAATTAGCTTCAAACTCAGACATCCATAGTAACAGATAGTTATATTACCGCTGTGTGCCTTATTTTGTGAGATTGTTGAGTTTAAAGAAAATGCTGAGCTTTTATTAAATATTTATAAATGTTAAATATAGGTTAACTTATATGTATTTAAATACCTCCCCCTAACAGCACAGTAATTTAAAAGTATGGGGCATTTCCTCCATTACGAACCCTATCCCCTTCCTAAGTATTTTAAAATGCTATGTGGGCTCTTGCTGTTATTGAAGTTATTCTAGCTTACTACACGACACAGTTACAGTTGTACGTTTACCAAGTTCAATAATGTTGACACGACAGGGTGAAGAGGGTGTAACTACATTATGTAAATATATTAAATAATAAAACTTGAATAATACTATGTTTTTATGATTCATTAATTTTAATTTTGATGTTTATCTCTTAAATTCATACCTAGTACAAACCTCTTTTACCCTATTTACGTAATACCTTAATGACTAACGTATTAATTATAGCTACTGTGAGAGATATATTCCTTTTTAGTACGGTAGGAATAACCTTTCAAGGTTGTGACACATTTTATCCTACCAAGTCACCGTCTTATTCGAGTCTATCAATATTAAATATTTTTTTTGCATAAACTACAAAATAACAGGATCAATAAAGGTGACCTGGTGGTCTAAGGGTAAGTGTCAGACTTCTGTGCTGGGGGTCCGAGGTTCAATCCTCGGTCCCGGCACAGATTTATCTGATTGCCAAACCCTTCCTTCACCTCTGACAAGATGTGTATTAAACACAACTAGTGAATGTGAGGAATGCCAGGCCTCCACCGTGGTTCGGATTCCACGTTAAACTGTAGGTCCTTCATTTCATCTCACAATCACCCTACTATTACACATTAGCGTAAGTGCGTATAACCCGAACGGATAGTAAGACGCGGTGCTAATAATAATAACAATAACAATAACAATAACAATAACCATAACAATAACAAGATCAATACTAAATACTAAAATAAAATTAATGCTAATGAAGCTCTCACAAATTCTACCTCATCACTATAGGGCAGGTAAGCCATTATTGACTGATTACAAATATATCATTTTTATGATATTTTATGTTCTCAGGTAGAAGCCCTGAAACTGTATCAAAGAAAATTTGCTGGAAAATGACAACCAATGCACAGGAATCGAATCTGGGAATTTCGGCTATAGTCCTTCATGCTAATGCTTTATCACTGAGCTAGCCGGGTACGTCTCGCCCAGAGGGGGGCGATGGGCTAACAACAATGACTCCAGAACTACTATTAGTCTAGCATTGGTGCGGGGTAAAATATCCCAACCTTGTCCATGGGGCTCCAGGACATGGGGAGCCTTTAATTAGAAAATAATTGTTTAAATGAGGTAGCTATAAAATTAAAGTTTGGTAAACAGGTAGGGAGATAACTCCAGATAAACAAATAAATAAGTTTTAATTGAGACTTTGGTAAACAGGGGAAAGGGGGCAGATAAAAACCAATAAGGTGAGGCAGAAAATTGAAATTTCCCGAGAATATAGGGTGCTTACTCCAGTAATAAAATAAATGTTTAGTACTGTATCTACTATTTAGAAAAAGGCCTAAAAATGGGTCGAGGATATTAGCTTAAAATCTCACTAAATTAATTTTAAATTCTTCTTTTCAGCATGGAGAAAAATTGCCAAATATGCCAAGTTGGTAAAAGGACCACTGCAAAATAACCATAAAATCTGGAAAGTTTGGAATTATAAATAGAGGGTGGGAAATGGCTAGTGTAAAAAACAAATGTCTCAATACTGTAGAAAATTTTAATTTTGTAGAGGCAAACGAAAGAATTCTAAAGATATACATTTAAAAAAATTAAAGATTATCTTGAAGGGGATCCATTAGCTTTGCAAGCCTTACTAGCAGCTACATAACAATTAAAAGTATAAACAAATTCTGGTGGCACCGCGAACCGTGATGTTATTTAGAAAACGTTGATGTTTACTATTCAATACGTTTCTGTAACAGAATATATTTTTTATTTAAGCTCGTTGGTGAATATTGTGATGCTCTTCTATTCAAAATATTTCTGTAATAATGTCTATTAGTTTGTTTATCTTATTTTATGATCATGTTTAGGTAAATATTGCGTTGTTAATAAACTTAGTTTGTTTGTGCACCCAATTTGTGAACAAGGTAATATTTTGTTTCAAAATTGTATTTTATAATCATCATGATTGGCTTATGATTGCCATGGTTATCTCAGGATTGTACATCGAGGAACTATTAAAAAGTGGGTGCCGGATTTTGAACATTTAATTTGAAATAATTTTGATGCTGTTTAACTGTTCTATTGCACTTGTCTAAAACCTAGAATGTTAATGTAAATAATCCATTTAATAATTTTATCCGTCCCACCAGATGTCGTTGGAAACGAATTATTATGTTTAAGTGTGTGTAAGCGAAGGCACATAAAGTACATTCAATTTCATTAAGTTATAATAAGGTCGGGAATCGAACCGAGGACATTTATCTTTGTGTGGCAGTTCTTTAAGCTACATTAAGTCACATAATATCCTGATAAGTTCTTATATATTATTTAAGTAGGTGACTGAGCCTGAACCATCCTAGCCAGCAACACAACAATAGGATGTCCAAAATAACATACTCGTACAAGGGACAGAAAAAGGCAACAAGAGTGAGCGGCTGGAGTTATTGCTTTGAATGCCTGAGAATCGTCATAAGAAACTCAGAACACGCAGCTCACACTAGTTGCGGGAATAGTTAGCTGACGGTCGTTCCCAAAACAATTTTAAGTGTAAGCATAAAATATATATATATATATATGGACATCAGGGCCTAAGGATACAGTTACATTAAAGAAACTTGAAATCATTTGTTGAAATTTATTGCAAACTATCATAATTAAACAAATAAGAAACGATATATAGATATTTTTAAAAAGTAAACAACAATAAATTGGAATATTAAATACATACAAAGATAGCGGGCTGAATAAAAATAGTTCTACATGATAAAGGATCATAGATTCAAAAGGTCAAGATAGAGTATCAAAAATAAATATGAAATAATTACGTATAAATGAATAATCATAATTATCTATTTACTTTACACATTGAACTGATTAACAAAATTAAATGACTCGTAAATAAATATTACCACTTAAAAAAAACTACCTTTACAATTAATAAATAAACATCTTTAAATTTCCTTCAACGTTCCTCAGTCTACAATTGATATTCCTACATACACTAAAGCTTTTAACTAAATTTCACCGCCAAGTTAAATTGACATAAAGAAGAATAAATATTAAAATTTAGGTGAAATCTTAATTAAAATATTCGTGAAAGACAAAATCAAGGTAAGTTACAGAGAACAGACCACTAACAATATTCCTCATACTAAATCTGTTTGTTTCATAATTATCAAAGTTATGTCTACGCAATCAATCGATACTCAACCAAAACAATTTAGAACAATCGATATCCAATTAAATAATTTAGACCATATCGATATCTATCAGAGTAATCGACTTTAAAGTCCAACATTGACATAAGTTACATTTGTATAATACATTCTCATTCTTGAAATACTACTAGTTGCCGAAAAGGTAAATTTTGAAAATATTGAAAATACATACATAAAAAAGGTTTAAAGGGTTAATTTGCCGAAATAGAATTTTGATTTTACATTTTTTGAGGCTGAAGCCTTAGCTTCTTACTCCTCCAATCAAGTTAAATCCAAGAGTTCCGACAAGCAGCCCCGCCGGTACTATTTATGCAAAAACCCAAAGAATATTGGAGAATAGGAAAAAAAAGGGGGGGGGGGGACATATGGATAATCAAGGGGAGGGATGCCCGTGGCAACAATAACGTAAACAACACACATTTCAAACAACTGGAATCTTCGAGAACGACCTCTCTTTACTGTCTAAGATCTTTGGACTGTATTGTATGGTAAATAGCGCACTCTGGCGGGCGCGGTTTGAACCTCGGCGGCAGTGGTCAGTCTATATCGTGCTGTTATTACGTTCACTCGTGTTGGTGTTTTCCTCTGCAGCTCGTAGTTCAAAGCGCAGGGACGGTGAAACAGGATAAGTTGTATTTTCTCTTCAACTTGACTTTCTTCTACTTGTAGCCAAATGCTACAAGCCTATATAGGTTACAGCTGTTGAGATTACATACGAATAAAGTATATTTTATAATATGAAATAAATAGCTTACATTTTATAAGCTCATTTTATAATATTTGGTAGTAAGTCATGTATTCAGCTAAAAACATACAGATCTACATTAATATTTTTCTATATTTGACTCTAAAGACACAAATAAAATAATATTTAACTCAAATAGTTGCATATTTTGAGGCTGTTGGTCAGAGGTATTATTCATATCACATTTAACCTATTGCCGTTTACAGACAGGGCCAAGTTTATATCTCATCAAGATAATCTTTTGGTTTTATAAAAAATATAAGCACATAACTTAAAAAGTTTTTGTAAAAATTAACACAACATGCCAAACGATGAAAAGCAATTTTGTAGATGTGTATCCCCCTCGCCACCGGACTTTTAGCCTACTGGTTTTTGAAAATGCCCAACGTTGGTGCAATGTTAGTGCTGATTAGTGCCCGATTTTTATATTTCTTCTTCAAATTTGTTTCGTTATTTGTTTTAATTTTGGCATGCTAGTACCTTAAATTTAATTTATATTAAGCAATAATATATATATATTTATAATATGGGCCTATAGCCCGAATGGGCAGTTAGACGTGATGCTAAGAATAAATAAATATATATTCTAAAATATTAGTACTAAGGTGCGTTTCATAAGATAATAATTGATTTTTTATTTATAGGATTGTAAAAGATGCGAGCATTAAATGATAGCTTGATTAAAAGGTAAGTTGAAAACATATTCTATAAAATATAAGAATTAAGATAGTAGATCATTTAAAATAACACAAAACCCTTTAAAAATGAGTATTTTTACAATACAAGAAAACATAATAGCCCAGGAATAAAGTTATTTGATTAATTTATTTATAAATATATAGGAGAGGCCAAGTCTACTGGGTACGGGGGTGCTTGTGTGGAGTAGGCTCCTCGTCTGAGAAAGAGGGGTCGGGTCTAAGGATGTCGGCGATGTCCCAGTTCATTTGGGTCCAAGGAATCGTGTGGGAAGGTCGGGGTTGGGGGTCTGAGGGGTGGTTGGAGGCTGGGGACGGAGATCGGGTGTATTGAGGCCGTGGGCAAAATGAAGTAATGAGTGGCGGGGGAAGAGATTTGGTCGTTGTTGAGTAGCCTGCATCCATCTTCCTCCCTATTCCCTTTGACGAGTGATATAATTTGGATTCTTATTACGTGTGACAATAACGGGTCAGACTGAGGTATTCTTATTATGTGTGACAATAACGGGTCAGACTGAGGTATTCTTATTACGTGTGACAATAACGGGTCAGACTGAGGTATTCTTATTACGTGTGACAATAATGGGTCAGACTGAGGTATTCTTATTACGTGTGAAAATAACGGGTCAGACTGAGGTATTTGAGGTATTAACGCATACTTTCTCATCCGAGTGATTATGTCCCAATATCGGCAAAATTAGTAGGCCCTTCGCTATCTTTCAATAGTTTTGCTACATTTGTCTGCTTTAATTGTATAGTTAGATATTTGAGTCCAAAAACTTATAGGGAGAAATTTATTAAATCCTTATCGGTAAAATGGTTTTGTCATTTCGGCATTGCTAAGCTCCCTTTTTTTGTTTCAGAGTTTGAGTTTGATTTTTTTGACGATATATCACGGTTATAAACATAATCCAAACTTTTCTTTATTTTTCAGTGGCCACCTAAAAACTAAACTATTTCAGGCAATCCATTTAATATTTATAATTTAAACTCCCCAGATCCTAATGTATAAATTAAAGGAAAATAAAACTTGGTACTTAATTCATCCTCACTAACTTTCTCCACACTTCTCTATCCTTGTGTACTCCCTTCGCTTCAACAACATATATTATCAGTTTTGGAAAATTCCGCATATGTAAAGTATCACTCAAAGTCATTTTCATGGGGAACTGATAACTTCTATTATGTTTGTGAACTTAAACAGTGCATATTATATAATAAACTTATTAAAAATCGTTTGGGTGGATTGCGAAAAATTCTACTTTATGTATTTTTACACTTCACAGTACTTCTCTCACCGAGGGGTCTATAGAAAGTAAAAAGTAGAGGCTAGGACAGTATACATATCCAGCAAGAAATACATTTCTTAATTTCAAAATGAGCACTATAATTAGGTCCTACACCAAGTTACTAAAATCCTTTCTCTGCTGTAATATCTCACTTTGAGCAAACACAGGACCTGCTTCCGTGGCTCAATGGTCTAAGGCACCCCCATTGTAAGCGCACAGTACAAGCCGGTAGTCAGATTCCGAGAACCAGCGCCTGTCGGAGTCAAGCCGGCGCGAGAAACGTCCCTTTGTTCACAGCAGGTTGTCGGAGTCAGACGGTTTACCGGAATAAATCGTTCATTCATATTTCAGATATTGGCTTGGCCAACACGTGGTTGACTTGTGGTTCATTTAAGTTTTCTCTTTCAATTTTCTTTTAATTCTTTTTCGTTAACAATTTTGACTATGGATACATAAACTCTTATATATAAAGTGTTTCTTAAACGAGAAATATGGGCCAAACGTTTAAAATTGCACTCAAACCGGGTTGTTGTGAATGGATGCTGGCAATAAATTTCAAAATAAATAGGTGTTCCAGGCAAGTATAAACAACTATTTTATATTCATACCTAACTATGTTGTGCCTCACTGTTCAGTCGGCCCTTGTCTCTTTCCTCCGCACTTGCACAGGCCGCGCCACCTACCCTCTGTACTGTCTGGACCGCTCTACAGTCCATGTTCTCGAAGCCGTCCATGACGAGTTCACCTCTATGCTCAGCGCCAAAGAGAACTCCATATCAGTCCTGTGCGGGCTCCGCGTCAAGGTGGAGAAGTATAAGTCTCCGGAGGCCCCGTGCAGTGCAAGAACTACTTCCGGTTTGGGCATGTGAGGAGGGATTGCCGCGCTAACCCTAGGTGTGGGTTCTGTGGTGGTGACCACGAGAGGGGCGGGTGCCCGGAGGAGAGACGATCTCCTCCGAAGTGCCTGCACTGCTCAGGAGCCCACTCCTCGGCGTGGCGTGGATGTCCCACATACAAGTCCTTGCGGGCGGCAGGGACCATACGAGCCTCCAAGGTTAAAGAAGGGAGGACGGATGGCCTAAGCGAAGGCCAGAAGCCCTCGGGGCACGTTGCGGAACGGAAGGTGACCGTGACTCCAGCTCCAAAGCCAAAGCCGCTGGTGCAATCTTTCGCCAGTGCGTTGTCAGGGAGACCAACCCCTCCACCTCAGGCCGAGGCACCTGTCAAAGCCACTCTACCTGAACCGGTTGCATCCGGTTCATCCCTCTCGTTCGAGGACCCGTCCAAGACAGCTCCTCTCCAAATCCCGACCCGACCCGACCCACCCCCGCACCCCACACCACACTTCCCACACCTTTGAACCCTTCCAACTCTTTCCTACCACTCCCCACTCTTACCCCTGTCAACCCTGCCACCCCTACACCCAAACCTACCCCTGAGGATGATGCTATTAAGCTCAAAACTTGTATTGAGCTACTCAAGGAGATTCCGGGACTGGATCATGGGACTTTTCATCGAGTCTCTTGAGGAAGGTCCAGGAGTATCCGAGGAGTAGCCGTGGCCACCTGGTCATGGAGCATATCATCCTCTACCTGGTCTCCCATGGCAGCGGACCCGAATAGAGGACCCCCAGTGCTGAAGGAGCTCACGGTCACACTCTGGAACGCCAACAGAGTCGCGGGGAATAAGGCTGAGCTCGAAAGTTTACTGGCAAAGCATCGTGTCAATGTAATGCTGTTGGGAGAAACCCACTTGCACTCCGCAATGAGGTTCTCGTTAGAAGAGTTCATCTGCCATCGGAGAGACCGAGTGGGGGATGTGGGAAGGGGTGGGACGGCGGTCCTGGTCTGAAGGGGCCTTGACCATCACGTCGTCTCGCTTCCTCCCCTCCAACATACGGAAGCAACGGCTATCCAACTGGTGACCTCTACCGGCCCAGTGCGTCTTATCTCCATCTACTTCTCTCCCTTCCGCCGGTTCAATCAGGCCACGAGGGCTGACATGGAGGAGCTGCTTCGAAGTACCACGCCTGTTTTAATCAGTGGTGACTTCAACGCTAAGCACCCTTCATGGGCTCTAGGATTATGTGCGCTCGCAGCGGATTGCTCCGCGACGTCATAGATCTACACGGCTTGGTGGCTTCCGGCCTCCTACCCCTACCCACTTCCCTCTCAATCCCATTGGCTTTAAGGACGTCCTCGACTTCGTTGTCTCCAGAGGAATCAGAAGGCGGTTGGTGTTGAAGTCTCTAGCTGAGCTATACTTGGATCACAAACCCGTTCTTGTGAACCTGGGACGCGCGGTGTCCTTCATAGACCCCCCCGAAAAACCTGACACTAAGCGCACTAACTGGGACAGGTTCACGAATGTGTTGAGAGAGAGGTTGGGACCCACCCCTACCTTTCGAACAGCAGCAGAAATCGATCGCGGTGCGGAGTTCATAACTTCCACCATCAAGGGGTCGCTCGAAGCTTCGACGCCGAGGCACCGTCCTAAGAGGGCGCCACAGGCTTCTTTGCCCGATTCTATCCTCAGGCACGTCCTGGAAAAAATCGGTTGAGGAAGGCTTGGCAAATCTCGAGGGACCCGGTGGACAAGGCCAACTGGAGCCGCAAAGTCCATGCGATTTGCGAGATGGTCAGAGAATACGGGAACAGTGTCTGGGAGGACAAGATTGAGAGCTTGTGAGTACAGGACAGGTCCCTGTGGTGCATGACGAGGAACTTGATGTGGGTTCCCGCAACAAGACCACCTATTGTAGGTCGTAACGGGGTGGCCAACTCCGACCATGAGAAGGCCAATAATCTCGATGTCTTTCTCGACGTGGCAAAGGCCTTCGACCGTGTTTGGCACGAAGGTCTCCTTTTCAAATTCCTCTCCCTGAACCTTCCCTTCTACCTAGTTAAGATTGTTCAATCTTATATTTCCAACCGGACCTTCTCCACTACCTTTGGGAACGCCACATCCCAAGTCAGAAGCATCCGGGCTGGAGTGCCTCAGGGTTCCCTTGTGGGCCCTGTGCTCTTCAGTCTGTATGTGAACGACATTCCAAAATCCCCAGACACCAAGTTTGCACTGTATGCGGACGACACGGCTCTAGTAGCAGAGTCGTGGCGAGGGCAGCTGGTGGAGAGGTGACTCCAGACGCACCTGACGCAGTTGGAGGGGTGGCTGACAACCTGGAGAACAAGTATTAATGTGGAGAAGAGTACAGCAGTGCTCCTCACATGGAAAAGAAAATTCTAAAGACTGGACCAACTCCGGCTGTTTGAAGAGCAGATCAGATGGGTGGACAGTGTTAAGTACTTGGGACTTACGCTGGACACCAAGCTGACCTGGCGACTTCACTGCACCGAGAGACTGACAAAGGCGAAGCAAATGCTGGGAATCCTAGGCCCACTGCTTAACAGGCGTAGTGCCCTGTTTACTAGGAACGGTCTGACACTGTACAAGCAGTTGCTCAGACCGATCCTCGACTATGCGTGTCCCGCTTGGGGCCACCTGGCGGACACGTATATGAGGAGGATGCAGGCATTCCAGAGCAAGTGTCTGAGGATCATTGTGGACGCACCTTGGTACGTTTGGAATGTGACTCTACACCAAGACCTGGATATGCCTACCATCAAGGACCACTTCCGGATGCTGGCGCAGTTCTTCTACGACAGGCTTCCCGGTGCCACCAATCCTCTTATCCAGGGGCTTGGGAATTACGTCATCGACCCTGGAGGGTGCCACCGACGTCCCAAAGCCCTGCTCGGATAAGCGAGATGTGACTAATGTGGTTTGGGAGGCTCTCACACAGCCCCCCATAGAGAAGTGTCTCCGCACGTAACTCTTAAAAAACCCTTAGTCGGTTCCCCACAATTTTGTTTTTATAAATTAATATTAATTAATAATATGCTTTTTGTTTGTTTCAGTAACTTCACGAAATGCGACAACCCGTCTGTTAGTTACCCGAAAACCACACGGTGTGACCAATTGGTCGGTACATGTTGGAATTTGCTCTCGTGCACCCCTTCAGGGTCCTGTTTAACTTAAATTAGTATTGGGTCACAACGAAATACCGCTTGAGGTTTTAGATGGCATACTCAAGTCAATTTTGTGAGTTATGGCAAGTTGAGGAAAGATGTTGAGAACTTTTGAAATCAGTAGTAGGAAGTAAATATTGCTTATTTACGTTAGGGTCTTGGGAGTCAGACCTTTTTTTGGACTTACTCTGAGGACTGTTTTATTGTAAATTATAAATATTGGTTGGCAAACTCTCCTTATTGTGATTAAATGTTGTCTTATGGTGTGCACAAAAAAAAATATTGTTAATGTTTTGGACTTATCTGATAAATGACTTCTTATATTAAATTCTTATTTATCTTAATATACAATCTCATGGACAAATAAATTTTATTCATTAGTTTATATTTAATCATTACCCTTAGGTTTAGGACTCCCCAATTTTTAAAAATTTGTGCTTTGGGTGATTTTGGTATTATAAGAGATTGACCTAGAGATCTTTTTTGGAGCTGACCGTCGGGTTCTTCCCGCAATCGGGGTGGGTTGCGTGTATGGATACACTTGGTGTATCAACATTTTTAGTGTTTTTTGTAACTCTTACGACTCACTCCTACCGCCAACTCCTGGTTATTATCTTGTATTTTTTTGAACCCTTTTTCCATAGGTGTTATGCTCGAGTTAATTAGGGTACACATTGACGTGAATTGATTTAATATCTGTTTAGTTGATTTATCAACCTACTTATTTAAATACACTTTTACATACATTAGTTTGATACTTTAAAAAAATACAAAACCCCAAAAACAAAATTACTCGCCCATTTCAGGAAATCTTTCAAATGTTAGATTTAATTTCAAAAGTAGCTAGTCACTAACTTCCAAGAGTTAGTTTAAATATTTTAAAAGATTCTAGACAATTTACATAGATTTTTTAAAATAAATGTTTAATCTGTCACTGTCTTTATTTATAGTTTTCTCCATAACACTAAAGGAATGGACTTTTATAATACTACGGGAATTAAACGCAGATGGAAATTTACTCATTTTTTTCACTGTTGTTTTATAAAGTATTGTAAAATGTTATTTAATATAGTTTGGATTTTGATTGTCTTGAGATTGAGTATACTCTAATTTAGGTAGGAAGAACAGTAAATGACAGTCAAAAATGCTGGTAAAACTTCTTTGATTTACTTAATTATACCTCAAGTAATTTGAGTTGCATATTTAACTTTTGATAAATTCCGTCATTTCGGGTAAAGTTGATCTGTTTAGGTAAAGTTTATCACCAACTCAATAATATGAATTTCCCGCACCAGGTTATGGCTTACTAGGTTTATTGCGTTTGTAAGAGGTTGACGATGAAGCCCTAACCTCCTAGAAACTTTTCAGCGTAAATTAATAAAATATATATGCCACCATGAATGTTGGAAACGTGACGATTGCTGGTAATCGACCACGATTGCCATCATTCACTGGCTTATACTGATGGGTATTGGAAATGAATGTTAGTTGTTAGCACCCAACGGTGATTTCTGAAAGATGTTCAGAGTATCCTGTAGATTTTGGAAAAACACAACAGCAATAATTTTAATCCACTGAATTTACCTGGATACCAATAATAATTATTATAACCTAGAATAAAATTCCCTATTATAGAGAAGTTTCAAATAATTACACCAAAAATGTATTTACACCCTTAGAAAAAAAATAGGCTCCAATAGTTTAAAGCTATTTAGGTTAGGTTAGTTTAGGGTAGTTAGGTAAGGTTAGGTGATGATAGCATAGATTAGGCTAGGGTAAATTAGGTTAGGATGGATTAGGTTAGGATAGGTTTGGTTAAGATAGATTATTTAGGGTAGGTTAGGTAAGGTTAGATGAGGATAGGATATATTAGTTTATGATATATTAGATTAGGATATATTAGGTTAGTATAGAGTGGGTTAGGCTAGGTTAGGTAAGGTTAGGTAAGGAGAGGTTAGATTATGTTAGGATATATTAGGTTACCAAACAATTCATTCTAAATAGTACACAAACACACACGACACAATCCACAGCACAACTACAGCAGCACTCGTCCCTAAGCAATGTGGCTTATGCTGCGCAGATAGATGCGCAGTGTACTCTTCCTTTATTTCCAACATACACAGGTGTACCCTCACGATTACTGGCATTCGTCATTTTGACGGATATACACCAGTGGTAGACTGTTAGAAAAATTGAAATTCCAACATTCACTAATGTGAACTAGTGAATTCTGGAACTCACTGTCGATTACCAGCAATCGTTACGTTTAAAGCTTTCACGGTAACATATATTTGAAAATAAGGAAAAAATAATAAATTTTATTCTAGGGATTTGAAATTTTTTACTGTAGCAAAAGTCTGCTGAGGTTCTCAGTAAACATTTTGTAGTGATCCTTTGAATCTTTCTGTACATGTTGGCTATTAGTAGAGTCAGTACATTTAGACTTCTTAAATTTATACGGCTGTGAGAATGCACCCTCTCGGGTAGAAAAATATGGCTTTAAGAATAAATTCAGCCCAAGAACGGAAAGAAAACTTATCCAAATTGCTAATAAAATAACAGAGCCAGCAGCAAAGACATTAAAATGAATATGTAAAAGTACGGGGTAAATGTTTGTGATTCTTCTGTCCATCAAGACTGATCGGTGTTGGACTTCCTGCACGATATCCTCAAAATAACACCTGATATGGCAAAGAAGAGGCTTTTCTGGGCAAAAGGATTCCAAGAATAATTCAAATACGACTGTACCAATGTAAGAAATATTAAGTTTCATTTAATTAATCAGTTGATTTAAAGTTTCATTTTTCCCCTCTGAAACTATGCTCACAGTAGCGTACTGACTAAATACACAAAACTTAACATTTTAACACAGCTGCCATAGATAGGAATTTGACTATAAGAAGAATTGTTATTTATAATGTACAATAAGCTATTTCTATATTTCAGGTATGTTTTTCTGTTTAATCTTTGTTTGAAATATCGGCAGAAAGCAGCCAGTAAGTAAGTCAGCTCAAAATACAGGATATTTATACATTGTAGAAGGTATGATGAGCCAGCATCAGAATAAACAAGCACTTGAACAAAGATTATTCCCACAGTTGAAGGACTTATTTTTATTTATTTATTTACACTATTTATCCCGATTCCTAGTATGCAGCTCGGGACCTAGATCTACATCTTGAATTTACATTACATCTTTTAGCTACTTTTTTTTTAAATACAATAATACATTTAGAATATACACTTAAATCTAGAAGTCATATTTATCCTTCTTTCCTATACCTAACCTACTAGTTGGTACGCGTCGGGTATATTACGCCCCCGATACCCTGCACTACTGGGTGTCCCACCGCGCTTTAGATTTAATAGTCCCCAGATCAGCGAGATCCCCAGTGGGGGGTGGGCATCCCCCTCCATGCCACCTGGGGAGGCGCCCTAACCAGAGATTTCGCTCCACTTACTACCCACAATATCACCACCTATGGACTTATAACTAACTTAACCTAAGGAATTATAAAAATGCTTAATGCTAACTTAAACTAAAAACAATTCCTTCTTATAATTGTCTACAGGGTCTTTCGGTTGCTTTCGCCGATCCATTTTCTGAACTGAGAGCAGCCATCCGATGTATCGGTGGACGGACCAGATGCCCGACAGCTCCAGCCCAGCATCACACACACTTGTCACCAAGTGGGCTGGACCCTATGAGTGAGGGGTTGATTCTCCCGTCTGAAGATATTGTTCTCTTGTACTCCCTAGCTGGTATCAAGGCGCCCCCCAATTAATCAGCAGTTCACACTACTGGAATCCAGAGAGAGCTCCTTCCCTCAGCTAGGCTCCGGTTCCCCTGGAGATCCCCACCACATTCTACTCAGCCAGCCGATAATCCAGTTTGTCTTTGTCCCACCTATTGACTTATTCACGTCGTACCGTTATGTGTTATCCATATCTGTTGTAGCGTCACTGTCTACTGTCATGTCACTGTCGCTCTCCGTCCTGTACCCTTGTCTTAAGTTGACCAGTCTATTTTGTCCTCTATTTTTTATTGCAGTTAAGAACTTATCTCTTTCGTATTTGGACACATTATCCGCGATTACATTCAGGAGACTCCATCGGTCCACGTCACGAAGTATGTGATAAACCTTGCTCGCTTGCAACGGTATCTGTAGGTTCATTCTATCTTCAAACGTCTCAATGAACTCCAGCACGACGTGTTCCAGCGTCGCCTCCCTACTACAATCGCAAATTACTGCATCCGTCAGTCGTCTATCGAAGAGAGCGGCCTTATATGGACCATTCCCAGTAATAAAATGTATTAAACCTGGAGAGGGTTGCAGGTACTCCATTCTCAACCGTTCAGCAACGTTTGAAAATATCTTATGCGTTCTTCTACCTGTTTGGCTCCGCTCCCATTCGTCTTGCCACTCCTCTTCCAGATATTTCCTGACCCCGTTATTATCCCTGCCCTCGTAAGATTAGCCACTTTCTCCATATCCCCCTTCCTTATCCAATACAATGCCACTCTCCTCCTCACCTCTAAGTCCAAGGGCCAGATACCCAAGGCTACACACAAAGCGTCTGTGGTAACAGTCTTTTACGCTCCAGATAGCCTCAAAAGTACAATTCTTTGAAGGATTCTGATATTCCTTCTGATTCTTACCTGCCTTAGCCGATGAGCCCACGCGCCAGCTCCATAACCCACAATGGAGACCAACATGGCCTGGTGATACAATCTGATCAGCCTCATAGACAGTTTAAGTCTGCCCTACCCTATGTTGATGATCTTATTCATAGCTCTCAAAGCTTTTCCACATGCGTTCTCTACGTGTGTCATGAAGTCGCGCTTCTCATTCAGCATCACGCCCAGGTATCTGGTGTCCTTGCTTCGTCTTATCGACTGTCCGTCAACATTAACCCTCGGGTTTCTCTTGAGTACCCCCTAAATAGCACGTAAGTTGTCTTTGCAGGAGCTAAACTCAGTTTTACCATTTTACACCAAGAGTTCAGCCCAGAGAGAACTGCGTCACTCTTTGCTTCTAATTCTCTTCTAGATGTTGCTTCAACTATTATGAGTATATCGTCCGCAAAGGCAACCACCCTCACTGTTTCAGGGAGTGACTCAATCTCCATTAAACCAGGTTCGAGTGCTACGTCCCAAAAGATCGGCCCACAGACCAACCCCTGGGGACATCCTTTCATAAGTTTATTGCTTACTGTCATTCCTGGACATCTCAGGTTCGCGTATCTTCCCCTACAGTAGTCCATAAGACTCCTATAGAGGTTCCCCGGACATCTAATTTCTCTCAACCTCTCGAATAGCGCCGGCCACCACAAGTTGTCAAATGCTCCCGAAGGACTGATTTCCAAATGGTGACTTCGTATTCATGCATGATGGTTCAAAGTCTTTTACCAAGATTTTATGTAAGATCAATATAAAACTCGGCCATGACTCGGAAACAGCTCAGATATGAATCCGATAGAGAACCTTTGTTCCAGTGTGAAGATGAGACTGAATAAAACCAGCCTTACAAAGGAGATTGACCTTATAGTGACGATTATTGATATTTGGCCTCGTGATGATGAAATCAAAGACTCTTGTAAGAATCTTGTGGAAAGCATGCCAAGATGCACGCATACTATATAGTAAAGCCCTGACTGACTGACTCACTCACTCACTCACTCACTCATCACTAACTTCTCACCCTTCCCACGAAGCTAGAGGGCTGAAATTTGGCACGGGTGTTCCTTATAGGCTAGTTATGAAAAGTAAAGATGTTTCATTTCGATGTGTTATGATTAAGGGGGTGTAATCGGGGTAGCTACCCTAATCAACAATATTGCTTTATAAACTCTTTTTAAGCGTTTAGAGGGTAGTAATACAAAAAATTTGTTTTAATAATGCCTTAGAAAAAAATAAAGCAATTATTTTTAACCCCGTAGATACTACTGAGAGACGTAAAAAATGAATACAGACAATTAATTAAAATATGTAATTACGTTATAATATGCAAATTCAAGAGACGGCAGAAGTCTGTAGCTTCTACTTTGCTGAATTTTGTGGTGTTTGTAGTGTATGTGTAAGTGAGAGGGCCCGGCCCGGTGCGGTGTGTGGTGGCGGGGAGTGGTGGGAGGGGGGAGACCTATCCAGCCACGCTCAGCTGATAACGCCCCAGGCAGTAGGCAAGGGGGCCTGCCGAAAATAAAACTTCCCATGAAAAACGATACATGGTCACCTCCTTGCGGTGTTCCTCCATGCCATTAAGCTTCAACAAAAATTCCTCATTTTCATCCAAAAATAAACAATAACACAATATCCCGTGCGAAGAACGGGGCTTCAGCTTTTTTTTAAATAAATGAGTATTTCATTGATACAAAAGTTTGGTTTTACAAAATACAAAATTATCCAAAAAATAATCAAAGAAATATTAACGAAGTTACAATTCAAATAAAGGTTATAAGAATTTACCCTAAAAATATAAAAACTTTAAAAAAATTCTCGAGGTAAACTGTAATAACATAAAATAATGCTACATGATCAAAACATAAGATAAACCCACGTTTAAAATCATCTGCTAATCAGCTGATTTCTCTATACACTGTAGGCAACAGGACAAATTTACCTAAATGCAGTTAAACCACTCAACGTTTAAAAAAACTCTAAGCCAGTCTTAAGGGATCAAAAATAAATTATACCAACAAATTAAACTAGTATTCTATTAAAAACTGCATTTATTTAGAATACTAAACAAGATAATTTAAGAAATCACAATTATATTAATAATTTTCACACCTCCATATATATATATAATGTATATATATATTAGAATATACCAGTATTTTCCTCGTCATGGCTAGTTAAAAGTTTCATATCAATAAACATATTAGTTCTCTTGTACGAGCTTTATTTGTAAGAGATTGAGAAAATCTGCTACATGTGGATCTCGTTATCTCTAGATAAAAATTATTATTCAGTAATTTATAGCAAATAACGTGCCTAAAATGTTTTCACCGCGTTATGCTATATTCTACACAGCCATTAAAAAAAGTAAGGCTTTTAACAAAAAGTTAGTATTGTAAGTTGTTGGACAATATAACTTGCTAAACAAAATATATATATAGCAATTTGTGTACGTTTTTAGTTATTAAACATGTTTTTTCAATTATCAGTAAGGTTCACTATCTAAAAAATAAATATTTGAAACAGTATATTCTCTCTCGCGCGCAGACTTAACTAGATCTCACTGTGCACGATAAAAATATCGTTAACAACTTACTTGATTAAATTCAAATATTTATGAAATAGCAAGTCTTTATTTCCATTTAAGTTAATGTAATTACTGTAAGCAACTAGCTAAGTTGGTAATATGAAGGGCAGTAAGTTAATAAGCTTGTGCTAGTGTTTGTGAACAGAAGGTGGGATGAAGAAGACCCTGAAGGACGGATGGAAACTGACAGGTAATGGGATCAGCGGATGTGTCGGGAGATGAAGCCGTACCACCCTCTCCCTTGACAAAACAGCCTTATCACACAGAACTGGCCGAAAACATCAACAAAACTAATCAAGTAAGAACAGATTGAAAAACGCGTGGACTACTTGAATTCAAGGAGAACATAAATAAATAATTAATAGCAGTGAAAATTTAGCTGTGCAACAATAAATTCCACCTGAATTTAGTTTGACTCAGATGAAATAAAGAAAGTGATTTTAATTCCCAACTTTGTTAAGATACACATCATTTTATGATTAAGTTGCTTGGAAGTTTTAAGCGAGATCAAGAAAAACCAATTTGAAAAATAGCCAAATATGCACAGCCTTTTGTGATTATACAAAAATATATTTAATGTTAATTTACTGAATTAAGGAATGTTCAGAAAACGAGATTCAAATTGAAGTGGGATTATGGTCCATGTCATTACACGAGCCACAAGATGTAGTGGGATTATGGTTTATGTCATTACACGAGCCACAAGATGTAGTGGGATTATGGTCCATGTCATTACACGAGCCATAAGATGTAGTGGGATTATGGTTTATGTCATTACACGAGCCACAAGATGAACTGGGATTGTGGTTTATGTCATTATACGAGCCGCCATATGAACTGGGATTGTGGTCTATGTCATTACACGAGCCACAAGTAGAACTGGGATTGTGTTTTATGTCATTACACGAGCCACAAGACGTAGTGGGATTATGGTTTATGTCATTACACGAGCCATAAGATGTAGTGGGATTATGGTTTATGTCATTACACGAGCCACAATATGTAGTGGGATTATGGTATATGTCATTACACGAGCCACAAGACGTAGTGGGATTATGGTTTATGTCATTACACGAGCCACAAGATGAACTGGGATTGTGGTTTATGTCATTATACGAGCCGCCATATGAACTGGGATTGTGGTCTATGTCATTACACGAGCCACAAGTAGAACTGGGATTGTGTTTTATGTCATTACATGAGCCACAAGACGTAGTGGGATTATGGTTTATGTCATTACACGAGCCACAAGATGTAGTGGGATTATGGTTTATGTCATTACACGAGCCACAAGACGTAGTGGGATTATGGTCCATGTCATTACACGAGCCACAAGATGTAGTGGGATTATGGTTTATGTCATTACACGAGCCGCAAGATGAACTGGGATTATGGTCTATGTTATTACACGAGCCGTAAGATGAACTGGGATTGTGGTTTATGTCATTATACGAGCCGCCATATGAACTGGGATTGTGGTCTATGTCATTACACGAGCCACAAGTAGAACTGGGATTGTGGTTTATGTCATTACACGAGCCGCAAGATGAACTGGGATTGTGGTCTATGTCATTACACGAGCCGCAAGATGAACTGGGATTATGGTTTATGTCATTACACGAGCCGCAAGATGAACTGGGATTGTGGTCTATGTAATTACACGAGCCGCCATAAGAACTGGGATTGTGGTCTATGTCATTACACGAGCCACAAGTAGAATTGGGACTGTGGTCTATGTAATTACACGAGCCGCAAGTAGAACTGGGATTATGGTCTATGTCATTACACGAGCCGTAAGATGAACTGGGATTGTGGTTTATGTCATTACACGAGCCGCAAGTAGAACTGGGATTATGGTTTATGTAATTACACGAGCCGCAAGTAGAACTTGGATTGTGGTCTATGTAATTACACGAGCCACAAGATATAATGGAATTCTGATCTATCAATGGCCTAGCATAAAAACCTCGTATCTCTAAATTTGGTTGAAATTGAGATATGTGACTGTAGGGTGTAAACCTTGTATCTCACATGTCTATTACAGGATGTACGTGCTACTGCTGCTGCCTAGTGCCAGTGAATAAAATCTCGTATCCATTTGGGCTCTATATTAAGTGTGAGATCCTTGTAGTCCCCTTAAACTTTGACTCTTAGGAGATCCGAGGTTTTCATTCCAGGCCACCGCTATGTCATAACACGAGCCGCAAGATGTAGTGGCATTATGGTGTATGTCATTAAACAAGCTACAATGTGTAGTGGTATTCTGTTTCATTTTAGTACTCTAGCCGCAAGCTGTAGGGAGATTCTGGAATAATGTCATTACACGATCCGCAAACTGTAGTGAAATTCTAATTATAAAGCCAAAGCTAAGATATTCAGTATATCATGCTAAAGATACATCTCTCTTTATAATCATGCTCTACGTACAGCAGTCATTGTATCATTATATATATATATATATATACAATACTCAGGATATCATGTTACACATACAGCTATCATTATCATGATAGACATATAACACTCAACCACCATGCTACACCCAATACACTCATATACCATGCTACACATACAACACTATACCATGCTACACATACAACACTATACCATGCTACACATACAACACTATACCATGCTACACATACAACACTATACCATGCTACACATACAACACTATACCATGCTACACATACAACACTATACCATGTTACACATACAACACTATACCATGCTACACATACAACACTATACCATGCTACACATACAACACTATACCATGCTACACATACAACACTATACCATGCTACACATACAACACTATACCATGTTACACATACAACACTATACCATGCTACACATACAACACTATACCATGCTACACATACAACACTATACCATGCTACACATACAACACTATACCATGCTACACATACAACACTATATCATGCTACACATACAACACTATACCATGCTACACATACAACACTATACCATGCTACACATACAACACTATACCATGCTACCCATACAACACTATACCATGTTACACATATAACACTATACCATGCTACACATACAACACTATACCATGCTACACATACAACACTATAGCATGCTACACATACAACACTATATCATGCTACACATACAACACTATACCATGCTACATATACAACACTATACCATGCTACACATACAACACTATACCATGCTACACATACAACACTATATCATGCTACACATACAACACTATACCATGCTACACATACAACACTATACCATGCTACACATACAACACTATACCATGTTACACATACAACACTATACCATGCTACACATACAACCCTATACCATGCTACACATACAACACTATACCATGCTACACATACAACACTATACCATGCTACACATACAACACTATACCATGTTACACATACAACACTATACCATGCTACACATACAACACTATACCATGCTACACATACAACACTATACCATGCTACACATACAACACTATACCATGCTACACATACAACACTATATCATGCTACACATACAACACTATACCATGCTACACATACAACACTATACCATGCTACACATACAACACTATACCATGCTACCCATACAACACTATACCATGTTACACATATAACACTATACCATGCTACACATACAACACTCTACCATGCTACACATACAACACTATAGCATGCTACACATACAACACTATATCATGCTACACATACAACACTATACCATGCTACACATACAACACTATACCATGCTACACATACAACACTATACCATGCTACACATACAACACTATATCATGCTACACATACAACACTATACCATGCTACACATACAACACTATACCATGTTACACATACAACACTATACCATGCTACACATACAACACTATACCATGCTACACATACAACACTATACAATGCTACACATACAACACTATACCATGTTACACATACAACACTATACCATGCTACACATACAACACTATACCATGCTACACATACAACACTATACCATGCTACACATACAACACTATACCATGTTACACATACAACACTATACCATGCTACACATACAACACTATACCATGCTACACATACAACACTATACCATGCTACACATACAACACTATACCATGTTACACATACAACACTATACCATGCTACACATACAACACTATACCATGCTACACATACAACACTATACCATGTTACACATACAACACTATACCATGCTACACATACAACACTCAGGATATCATGCAACCAACACATTATTGATGATATTGTATCTTGTTCAACTCTTCGATTATGCAACATAGAACAATTTACATTTAAATGGTGGAAGCAAATTACTCATAAACAAAACATCGGAAAAGACAAATAATTCTTTATTTAACAAACCGGCATGAAATATTAGCTGACATGATGGCAGAAATAGATTAGTTCAAGAAAAAATATATATCATAGATCGATATAGGTAGTAAAAATGCACCATCGTACTTGGGAAGCAGTTTATGTGTCCTCCTTCAATACATGAAATAAAGGGAAGCGTACAGTACAAGACCTGATCACAATAGTAGAGATACCAGAGTATATTGGTAGTGTAGCCTCCAGACCTGAATATCATCAACGGCAACGGGTAACAAAGACATTTATATAATAAGAGACAAGACAATTCATAAGTACAGAAATAAAAAAACAGAGAGTGTAGAGGTAGGGACTCAGATAAGGCTAGATCTTGAAGTATTGAGTCACAAATGACCGACAACAGGGATAGGAACACGTGGTTTAGTGTCAGTAACAGAACCTTGGTCACGCCCTGCAAGATTCTGAGCTACATTCTCTTTGGACATGTCCAAACCTACTACAATTCGAGAGAGATCCCTGGGTGTAGCAAACCTACCATCCGAGCCGATAGCATTGTTCTCTCAATAGCTTTCCTTCTCCTAACATCTGAAGATGCAGGCTCAAAGGACATCAGCAGCTTCAGTTATCGACAGCAAAAAGCTCCTGCGGGAGGACTGGATACGATGCACAAACATTATACATAATTTCTTCCTAACTCTGTTTGGCAATAGAGCATTCAGAATAAGGTAAATAACATTCTTCAATGATAAGTTACCCTGAATTCCTCGAGAAAATAACTGAGTTAAACACACAGATGTTTTAGTTTAATATAGTGTCAACAATTCTGGCTCCTTGAATAATTTTAAAAATGATCTTATATTGAGTTCCACAAGAAAATTAAATAGAGCATTGTGATTTTGCCCATAAGAAACAGGAATTCTGTTAAATATCTCCATCAAATCCTTACTCTGACATTTGGGGTGTACAGTATATACAAACAGAGTGTTTAGTGTAGGGATTACTGGCTCCTCGTGCGCATCCTCACCCACGGGAGTGTCTCACTAATCTGCCCACTTAAGATGGTACGCAACTGACCAACCGTAGCGTAGGAAGAAAATGAGACCTCTCTCTCACTCAGCCCTGCATCTAACTGGTCTCAGTTCATCTTGTGGTTAGCTTGGCTGTGGACTCATCTTTTTACAGAGTTGACCCCATGGTCAGTGACATAAACAAGATCTAGAACAAGATTCATAACAATAAACATAGAGATATGGATTCCCTAGCACTAAAACTAACTATACCTTCAAATGCACTACCATGGTTTAACAGAGTTGCGCAGCTTCCTCTTGTAGACCACAGCCTTAAATATCCCCAAAACAGAATAAAAATGCAACGGGTAGCATAATTTTACATTTATTAAATAAGTATGTATAATTGATAAAATAAACTTTAATATAAATTTATTAATAATGAGGATGTGTATTTTAATAGGAAAGAGAGGAAAATATATTTTAATAAAAGCATTTATCTATTTATAAACTTTAATTCAAGTGACGTCATAAAAATACATAAAATAGTTGATAAAAGAATGTTGGACTAGTCCATGTCTAAAATGAATACAATACTTGGGCTTACAACCAACATTTACATTTCACAACAAGAAAATTTACTATCTTAGGGTAAAACTTAAAATTAAAATAATAATGCATAAAATCGAACATGGGACTTCCTCAGGACCACTGGGTCATGTTGGGGAAAAAATACCTTTACTGTTTAAGTGGACTAATTAAACAAGCAAGTATTTAATAAAAACAATTTGAAATACTTAAATATATAAATATATTTATACTATTTACATTTATAGTCAATTTCCTCAATGAGGTAGGTCGGTATAGGCTAAAACAATAAATACTAAATAAGGTCATTGCATTTTGTCGAAGTCATTACTCTGGCAAAAAGTTTCATTTCCAGAGTCAATTGTTGAAACAGAGTATTACGTTTAAAAGAAAATTCTACTGTTGGTGTATTAAGTTGAAATTAATAATATTCGTTGATTTTGGAGCAATACATTTTAAAAGGTGAATAAAGTCTAGTCGAAATTTTAGTAGGAAACAAAAGATGAATCACGACTAAAACTTAGGTTGATATCACCTCATGTTAATGGAGTCTTGTAGTGTCTTCTGCGTTGAAAATGATAGTGGATCAGACAAACTCACTTGTAAGTCATAGCCGTGGTCTGGAGGTAATAAAGCTGTCCCAAGTCATAGTGAACACTTTTTGTGTAATTGGCACAAATAAACTTGTCATTATCACTATGTTTTATTCCAATGAAAATTTTACAAGTCTGTGTCGTTTGGGATCCATGATGCAAAGCCTCGCTTCTTCTTGCCTCTCTCCCCTCCCCCACTGCTAGAGTCCATTTCTTTCCTCCTTGTATAGTGCGGCCATTAGGAGTCTCTTAGAAGACGTTAAAAAAACTACACCTGATTAGTATTGTTTCAAAATGTGGACGGAATATTTTGATAAAACCCCGGTAAAAAATATATTTCTTGATTTGATAAATGTATTGTTATTATTATTAGATGTTTCCTTCGACGCTACGCAATGTCCGTTGAAAACAATAAGTTTAAAATGAATAAATCGAGAAATAATTAAATGTAGTATGACCTCTGGCCACATGGAGTGCTAGTCGCGTCAAAATAAACAAACACTTAAGAATAAATTAAAACTAAATACAAATATAAACCGACAGAATTAAAATTCTTACATAAGAGACAAGACAATTCATAAGTACAGAAATACAAAACAGAGTGTGTAGAGGTAGGGAGCGGTCAGTGGGAGTTAATAACAGACTCAGAGAAAAGTAGACGAATATGGCAACATTATCCAATTAAAGATAATGCTAAGAATATTTCTATTAGAAAATCTTGGCATGCATTAGATCAATACTGAATTTATAGCGCTATATGTATAGCAAATAAGTGCCAGCGCCAACTATTGGCCAAGAGATTAAGTAGTATAATACAGGTTAACATTAGATCATGCCCTCTTTTGGCCTGGAGGTAAGTTATTTTATGATTAAATATAAACTAGCAATCTAGTGTCCTGGATACCAGATAAATTACAATCAAGTATTAGACTAGCGGCTTGGCTAAAAAAATTACTAAGCTTTGACCTTAAACAATTAAATAAAGCCCCTAATGACAAACAAATTAATTAAATTTTAAGTTATCAAAGCGACCACAAAAAATACGGTGACAAGTGTCCATTAATAATTTAATAAATGGTTAAATCCAAAAGTCAATTTTGAAAAACATATAATTAAAGATTTAAGTCGAAAGAGAATTTTGAATATATGCAGAACAACTATGTCATATATAGCGCTGCTTACCTACGCTGAATCTGGTGTTATAATGAGTAGCAATATAGACGAAACATGTTAATTTATAGTCCAAGAAAATCGCCACACGATCCTGAGACGGAACGCAAAGGAGGGTGGAGAGGGATTAGGAAGGGGGAACATAACGCATGCGTTGACCAGATGGAACACCTAAAGCAGGCTTAGATGAGTACAGTAGTAAAAGGCACTGAGAGGTTATTCCCTCTTCTACATGAGTCTCAGGGCTTTGTTGGGCAAAACCATTGACGTAATATTGCATGACCCACAACGCTGATCTCTGGAACTCTCATCAGTTAAACAGTAAAGTGTAAGCGGACAGCGTGAGAGGAGTCTCCTCTGGAGTGATGGTCTGAGTATCATATTTAATGTTATTCTATCGAAGAGGAGACCAAACTGCGGCTCTTGAGTTCACATTGGTTTGATTGCCATTTTTCCTAAAATTTTATATTAACCCTTTAGAATCGAATAGTAAAATTTCGAATCGTATACGAATTAATTTTGAATCCAACTATATAGGTTTTACTCAAGCTTACAAGCCACGTTAGCCATATTGGTTCCAAGCTAAATTTGTATTATTTGAGTGTTAAGATCCATCTATTTTCAAATAATCTTGTTAAATTTAAGTAGTAAAGAACACTATCTGTGGAGAAAACAAAGAACTATTACAATAAATATTGATACAACTACTTAATACTAAAGTACACATGCCTTCATTGTGGACGTAGTAGTCTTTGTAGTAACAATAAATAAACAGCCAACTTAGTGGGGAGCCGTTTTTAATAGATTACGAAGAAAATGTTTTAAACAAGTACGGATGATGCAACTGGACTCTGTGTCATCACTCTTCATGCAATACTGAATACACACAAGTTACTTGGAATATAACTAATTTTGTGCAGTGTAGATAGGTATTTTGTGATTCCTAAATAATTAAGATTGTTCTTAGTTAACGTTAAGGTTATAAAACCCCTATTTAAAATGAAACGCAAATACAAACGAAAAAAGAGATTGTTTAACCGACAATGAATGAATGATTTTGCTTTTACTGTTAAGGGTGAAAAGGTTATGTGCCTTATCTGTCATACAGCCATCAACCACTTTAAGGCCAGTAATACGAAGCGTCAGCATGAATTTAACCATAGCAAATTTAGATCTCAATATCCTCCTGAATCAAAACTGCGATAGAATAGTATAGAAATTGAGATCTAATTTAGTCATTCAATAAAAACGACTACTTTCACTATGTAAGCAAAGTGATTTGGCTACTGGAGCTAGTTTTGATATAGCTTGGAATATTGTTTGAAGCAAACTACCTTACATTCCTGGAGAATGTCTAAAGAAAATAAATATTACTGGTGTGATTGCAGTTCAATCTCAAGAGAACTCGAAATTTAAACAATCAATAAAACAAATTCCTATCTCCCGCCAAACTACTGAAAGACGTATTTCTGAAATTAGCTCTAAAATCGTATGTTTATTGTGAAGTATCTGAAAAGATGCGTTGTTTTCAGCTTATCATTGGATGAATCTACAAGACAGACAATAAAGTCCTTAATAATAACCCTGCATTTTGTAATGTAACTTACGTCTAATGATTACACATTGGTCCTATATTCTGGTGTCCTTTCACATTAAATATAACTTACTATCAAAGGTAACGGATGGTTTAAAATTTTAAAACCAGCTGTTTTATACTAGTACATTTTTTACACACATTCAAATAGCTCTGATAAGGCCTAAACTTTAAAATTTCTTTACTTCTCCAGGTTATTCAGACCAAAGAATGTACCTTCCGAATATTTTATATAATAAATCTATGCATACACAATATTATAAATTTCATTTCCATCTATTAAACTCCTGGCACAACGATTATAAATAAATCACATTAATTTGGGATAAAATTTAATGGTATAGGTACATTTGGTAATGCTCCATACTTCGTATTTACAAATTATTGCACAAACATGGAAAATTTCAATGACATTTTATAATCTCTAAGACTTGTCCTTGACTTTTCATATCACAGCCAATTAGTTAATTTCAAATGTTTTCCTTCTTTTCTATGTACACTCATTATATACTAAAAGGTAGCAGTCTTACCTTGTCAGGCTACATTGTGACTCATGGGGTAGGGCGAGTTTAATTTCGGGATGGATACAAATTTTAATTTTATGACATGATTTTAAGATTTCTGAGTTATAAGAAAATTATTTCAAAAAGAGGCAGTGGAACTTTTTTTGTGTGAGAAAGAGGGAGAGAGGAAATAGCAAGTTTTTAATAACTTTTCTACCCCCTTCCCCACCTTAATGGTTGAAGATTGGATACTCTTTAACAGTGGTTCATAGCCTGTGGTCCACGGACCTCCGGGGAGCCGTGATATTCTCACAGGGAGTCTGCGAGGGCTTGAAAAAATGCTATAATATTTTGCAGTTAAAATAGAAAGAATGAATGAAAGAAATAAAGTAAATGAAACCTGGAAATATATTATAATTTCTTTTGATATTTTGTGTAAAACCTGGATTTTCTAACCTACCACCAGGGCCTTTGACAGGATTTCCAGGCAACTATGCAAATAATAATTCGGAGCGCCATACCACCCCTCCCTTCCACCCACTCTCATTCCTACAATGGTGACCCATCTACCAAACCAAGTATCTTTCAAAACTGGTAGAGATGGATTATATGTTATATATATATATATATATATATATATATATATATATATATATAGAAAGAGAGCTAGAGAGACATATATATAGACACATATATAATTTTTTTTCTAAATAACTTTAAATTTTAAAAACCTGGGCTCTAAATGAAAAAATTAAAGGAAATAAAATATTGTATTTGACAAAAGATAGGTAGGTTGGTTATTTGTCTAACATAAATCTTTCTAAAGCTACAAATTGGCATATTTTAGAATCAGATTTAAATATTGGAATTATAAATGCATTATTTAAGTACTTGTTTGTTTGAACTTCAACAAATTCAATAAACGCACTCTTTAAAAAAAATCAGATCAACTTACACTAAAATATCCACACTAATGTATTAACTAATATCGAAATAATTAAGACGAAAGCTAAGAATTAAAATGTAAAATTGTACAGATTAAAACACAAATAATTTGCTAGGACGTCAATCATAACACTATTCTTCTAGCCTTATTTGATGCAAAATTCTTAATAATGTCGTCGTAATTGATCTTTCTGGCAAGACTCTCTATTGCTAAGAGACACGGTGCAGTCAATTATTCTTGGCCCATGGTTGATCTGTGGATATTTTTAATCAGTTTCGTTTTGATAAAAGTCCTTTCAGCTTCAGCCACAGTAACAGGAATAGTGCAAAACACTCTTATTGCTGTATATACATTTGGAGATAAAATATCGAGTTTTAGTTCCTAAGTTTGTTCAGCAGCTCAAGGGGTTTCAATTTCAATGAGTGAAAGTTCGATTCGTATATCGATTTCATAAAATTTACTTCTTCACCCAATTCTAAATTTCAGTCATTAGGATAGGTCACTTGCAGTACATAACATTGGCTGTCAATTTCCTGTTCACTTAGCTGCTGGTAATTCCACAAGCATCTAAATAGGTTGGTCACATTTTTTTTTGTGTTAAAATCTCTTGATCAACCCACTAACCACCGAATCTATCAATTTGATCAATTTGTAAAATATGTTGACTCAAAGTCCCGCTCTTCTTGACTTACATCACTGAGTTCAAATGATATATTTTCAGTTTTACCATAAGCGAGTTTCCTTTTTTTCACTCTTTTATCTGGTAATGAAGTTTCACACGGTATATCTAGAGAAATGCTGTCTTCCACTTTCTTTGCTTCCGATAGTAGTTTATCCCACTGGTTTCTTATAGACTTCAGTTCTTCTAGTAGGATCTTGATATTTGCAACCTCAACATCAAGAGTTGCATCTATTGCTTATATCACTTTATGTCTAATATCAATAAAAGCTAAGATTTTTAACCATAGAATAGCCAAGGACAAGTGAATTATTCCCTGCAGATCCGTGTTGCACTCAACAGACTAGTTTAGAATCTTGCATACGTTCAATACATGTTTAATTAGTGGTAAATGTTTGGCGAATGGCTTCACACAGTCAACACGAGAAGACCATCTGGTTTTGGAAATACTATGTAAGGAACATACAATATGTTTTTCTAGTATTTACCACCACTGAGGGCTCTGGACAAAGTCTTTTGGACCATTCCAAAAAATGTTACTACTTTTTCAAAGCATTCGGCTGCGTTAGAAGCACAAAGAGATCAAGCTGTGTGCACCATAATTTGAAAACAATGCTAGTGGATTGATTTCACTAATAGTTGCCAGAGCACTGTTGTATATGCAAGCCATATTGGCGCTGCTGTCGTAACTCTGGCCACGCCATTCGTCTAAGGGCATTTTATGTTTTTCGAGTTCCTCAATAGTAAGGTTGGTGATATCTTGCCCAGTTTTTTGTTACAATCCACAAAACATAAAATTCTCTCGACCATTCTGAATTCAGGTTCACTTTCAAGTACGTATCTCAATACAAATGCGGTTTGTTCTGTGTGAGATGTATCTGACGTAACGTCGGCAATAAAACCATAATACTTGGATTTTTTCCTCTCTTCAAGTATTGTATGTGTAACCTTAGCACTACAAGCCTCTATAAAGTCATTTTGAGGCTCTGGTGACAGATAGTGAGCCTAAAGTCTTTTTCCGTGTTCTTTCAATTGTTTCACTTTGACGTGTTCCCTCAGTACTCGTTAGTACATAGATAACAGCTCTAGTACTCCTAAAAGCTACCATTATTGGTGTCACCAATATTATTGGACGTTCCTCTGAATGCAAGTCCTCTCTCATCTAGAAATAAGACTAACTGACAGTATTTGCTTACAGTATTCGATGAAGGTCTTTCCAATTCTGAATTTTTGTTGTAAGCTCAACGTTCTGATTGAGAGCTAATATCAGTATGTTTATTTGAGTTTCTTTCCACATTACGCTACATATTTTGTGATTCGATGATGTTTCGTGGTTTGGCAGTTTGTTGTATAACTTTCGCCAGGTATACTCTTTCTTCCAACCGTCACCAGCTACTAAAACTGATCTGTGAGAATCTGGTTTATCAATATAACCAAATAGTCTGCACGTAAAACAATGTAATGATTGTGTAGTTTCACTCTAGGAGAGCCAATCTCAAGGTACAATTCACCATTATCTTGTTTCCAAACTAAAACACTCCGCGGAAATGCTCTTTTCTAAACACCTGGAATTTCTTTAGAAAAAGGTAGAGGGCCCATTTTAGCAAGTATTGCAATATAATCTCTACTTATCTTGTTAAAGTTGTGAAACTGTCCCAGATCTGATACTACTATAGGCACTGCAGGTGTTTCAGATAAGTCTTCTTTGGATGACTCACAAATGCTGGTGCAATGAGAAGAACCACTATTTTTGACATCAGAATTAACTTCTAAGTCTTCTGACACAAATTCAGGGTCGACAGGATCTGTAGAACCTTTATTCCCATTCAGCGGCAGTGACGATGTCTCAATAGATGGGCCAGCAACAGACATGTGGACCTGGTCGGCTCCACCAGTGCTATTGTTTTTGCTTTCTGGGTGTATTCCAACCTCAAACAATGATCGACAGATATTTTAAATATCTATATTTTTTCTCTTTCTTTGTGCTTCTGCGCACCTGACTTGTGTTGCAACCTCACCTGAAATTCATACACACTGATTGGAGCGGATTCATACCCATTATGGTTGTGGTTCATTGGACTAGTTGTAAATGGCTTTAATAAATTTTGAATTGTTTGTCCTAAATTTACAACCGCCCCTTGTAGTTTAGGAAAAATACAGGGGTTAATCAGCAGAAAAGGGTTCGATGATAACGTTGCTAGGTATCACGGTCCTTAGCAACCTATAAGATAGTAATTTTTTTAAGTTTTATAAATTAAAACATCAAAGATAGATAAATAAAAAGGTCTGGCGTAGTGAGGAAGACAAAATTATAAACAACATGACTAAGATAAAAAAATCCTGACTATACAAAGAGGTATATCATTTAGCACGAATGAAAAGCAATAAAAGCCTAACACCGAAGGGTGTCAACTAGAGTTGAACGTCCGTGGCGGTGCGCCACTCACCGAACCGACAGTCATTCATTCTATCTATGAAAAGATTCCACTAATACTTATTTATCAGTTATCAATGAATTTGCCACTCAGGAGTACACTCTTCATCAATGTTGAATCGTCAAGACTGTAAGAGATCACTTCTCTTACTCTTGACATACAGACACTAGAGTAGACAATATGATAGAATGACAACATAAGCTAGTTAGCTTGGCCCCGGTCGAGTTCAAGTAAAAAATGGGGGGGGGGGGGGGGTAAGGGTAGAGCTTACCTGCCTAGGAATGACGAATGACACACCGTTCACCAACCGCGCCCACCGGCCCTCTCTCGCATTGCCTTCTCATCCTCCTGATGGTGTGAAATCTTAATTGACTGACACATTAAATTTGATTTAAGTGTACATTAATCTCAACTCAGTTTAACATCTCAAACTCTTAATTAGTACGACAATTTTTGTTGTGTGCTTACGTAAAGATACTTTATTCCACTAAAATAATCCAACCGACGTCTGGCCCCTTTTGGTCCCGGGCCTCTATGCATTTACCCCCTCTGCCCCCCCTGTTTACGGCCCTGCCTACCACCTCTATAAAAAACAAACACAAGTAAAAATTAGTTATGAAAATAAATGTTTTTTATCAAATAATTGTTTGATATTTCTGTATACGGTGAGAACATGCAATTGAATGACGCCGAGTGCTGAAAGAAAACACATGACATTTTTTGCTTCTGTGCAGACAGTCAGAAGTTTCTTGAAGACAGAGTCTGAATCAGTTAGTGTCAGTGTGAATGAGTGTTTGGACATTGTGACCGTGTTTCTTCTTCGAGTTATGCTAATAGAGCAATTTGGTTACTGTCAGATAAAATATATTTTCGATACTACCGTAGTGAATTTCGGAAAATACATTTTAGCTGAGCCTCGGAATGGATCACTGGCTTAATTTGAAACGTAGCACGTGTGACGAAAGCACAGACATAATAAACAAAGCAACTTTACTATGCTACATCAAAGAAGGCACGAGAAATTTTTTTACTGTTCATCTATTTGCTGGCATACACTACATCTGAAGAATTATTTAACAGCTTAAACGGGTTTATAGCAATTCTTGACGTGGATTAGTTGAAATGCGTTGGAATTAGCACAGACGGGGCATGAGAAATGTCTGGAAAGCTTACTAGACTTGTAGAAAGGATTAAGGAAATCAGATCGTTGGTGACTTAGTACCATTGCTATGTACTTAAGGACGCTCTAGTTGGTAAGACGATATCAGAAAAACTAAATCAGATCTCAAATGAAACATTAAAAATGGTCAATTTAATAAAAATTAAATCACTGAACGCAAGACTTTTTGAACAGCTTTGCAAAGATATGGACAGTGAACATCATCAACTTTTGCTATATTGTGAAAATCGTTGGACATCACGTGGTAAAGTTTTGTCTCGTTCTTGGGAATTGAGAGAAGAGATGAAATAATTCCTCATGGAGATGCAATTTAACCTCAGTAATCGTTTGACATATTTTTCCTGATTAGTCATATCAGATTATCTGTCATATCTTTGCCAATTTAAATATGCTCAACTTAAATCTTCAAGGAGAAAAATTAGTGTTTCAAGTTCAAGACAATATCTAAGCAATGAACAAATATTTGGAGCTGTGACATAATCTCCTATCGAACTTAAACTATGAGACATTTCCAAAAACCTCACAAATGTTCTTGTTTCCAACGATGAAGCTATGTCTGAAGAGGACACATCACTTAACGAACAACATCTAGAAGATTTGCAGCATAGTTTCCATGAATATTTTCCTGTTCCTGATGCAAGCAAAAACGGAATTAGAAATAAGTTTTAAGTTATTGTGTATAAACTAGAGGGACTCACAGCAGCAAATGAAGACAAGCTCATAAAGTGTGGTGTCAAATGTTTTCCCGTTCGATTTACGTGCCAAGTTTGATTTTATTATTGTAATATATATTATTCATTATGTAAATTTGAAAAATTATGGGTGCCATTTTTTCTTTAATGATTCTGTGTTATTTTTCAAGATGGCATTCAATATAATTGCAGCATTTTATATATTTTTTGTTTTTTATTTATCGATCTATGAGTGAGATTCTAAGTTTTTGGCTCGAGGAATTTGAATCGCAACCTAAAAAGAAAATGTAAAATATGTATGTAAGCTATTGTATATTTGTGTTATTTATTTTCTTCTACAGTGTTTGTCTTCCGACTTTAACGAACTAATGACACTTCTGCTATGGATATTTTTTTTATCTTGTATTGTCTTATTTTTGTTTTAGATGAATGGTAAATGGATGCTTGCTTTTGAATAAAAATCGTTGAATAACTTATGTATAAAACCTGACAAAAATGATCTACTAATATTTAAAGATTATGCTAATAGATGTGTGAGTTATGGGGAATTTCAATTTGCACGCCTTTATGAAAGAATCACAGAACAATTGGAAGAAGACTTTCTGCCAAAAACAGTGTACCACAGTGCATGTTACAAAGATGTAATTCATACCAAAAAGCTGCAAAGAGCAGATAAGATACACTTGTCTTCAGCACCTCTTCCTCCAAAAAAGGGTTGTCCATCAACGTCCTCAAATTGTAAAATGAGGATGAAAGCCTTAAACTAGAAACTCTGTATTATCTATCAGAGAAAAGCACTGTGTTTTTAAATGTGAAGCGCAAAATACAGAAAATCCGTTCTTTGTGTCAACAGCATGACTGAGAGAAAGAATCTTGTTTCTAAAGTGAAACACAAAATTCCCTTACCTCCAAGTAGCGTTAGCACTAATCAATGAGCCACTTGTATAGCTATGGATATTAATTATCATCGTAGCTGCCTTAGCCATGAGGAAAGGAAATGTAAACGAAAAGAGAAAGTACGTGATATACCAAACAAGTGTATGCTACATCGCAAACATAGACATAATAATTATTATAAAATGTGATATAGGTGCTGAAAACATCATCACTATGAATGAAGTCAATCAAGATTACAATAAATTATTGCTAGAATATGGAGCTGAAAATGTGAAAGATTATCACAAGAAAAATTTTAAACAGCTTATTAATACGCATATTACAGAAGCAGAATTTGTCAAATCACCTCGTGTAAATGAGAGTGAACGTATTGTAGCAAGGACAGTTTTATCAGAAGCTGTAGAAGAGAACTAGATTGAAGAAAAGATGTGAAGTGTTTGTCCAAGGCTGCAGGCATTATACGGCGTGAAATTAGTATCAACAATAACCGGAAAAGCAAAGGGTCGTGTAAACATCCATTTAAACTCTATTTTTCAAAGTGGCTGATTGGAGGAACCAAAAACCACTGGCTAACGGAAGAACGCAGGGATGATCTTGAGAGACTGTCAAACTTACTGTCTCAACAAACTATCAACTGCTTTAAAAGTAATAGGCAAGTATCATATCAACCAAAGTCTAAAGCAAGTTTTCAGTCAAGAAGAGAAACACCAATATCAACTGGTGTATCACTAACAGTTCATAAGCAAACAAGGTACAAAAATCTCACTAAGAAGCTGTCCCGCTTGCAAGTAGGAAGTACATACAAATACACAATCCAATTTGAAAAAGTATTGTCTCTGCCATGTGTGAAAGAATAGAAGAAACTGGTAGATTCTACATCCCCTCATTTGTCAAATAGGGACAGGATGTAACCTTTACAATTGATAACATTGATTTCCAAGAGAATACCCCTGATGAACAGCGAAATATTTACGGCACCCTATTGGATAACCAAGAGGAGAGCAAAAATAAGGTCGAAATCAATGCACTCTTAGTTATTCCTGACAAATCTTCTTCAACAACCCTGCGTACTCCATGTAAGACACTGCCAGATATTTCAAGTCGATCAGTCACTTTTAAGACTTTCTCACAGATGTTTGATGATGTTATCAAAAAGTATAAAATAAGGGATTTTGTATGGTTCTGTTCTTGCTACGCACACATTGGTACACCAAGTACCGGTATACAGCTTGAAAGATAAAGTTCTATTGTAGCTATTAGTGAGGAGACTGAAATCTTTGGCACAAAGAAAAAGATAATGCCAACATGGGCTACATCAAATACACTTCTTCTCCAGCTTAAAAAAAAAATAATTCTAAAACGAACAATGCAGCTGTGGCACCATAAATGCTGCTACCCCCAGCATATATTAATTCTTTATACGCGGTTTTATGTATGACTGGAGATATTGTCAAAAGAGTCGATGGGCACACAGGAAAAGGAAATAGATATGTACTTATATGAGCGAGCTCTGAAAATCCAGTTATAAATTTTAAACACGAGCTGGATATTACTAGTTGGAGAACTTCATGCTTGTTTTGCTTCTTTACACGTTCTTGTAAAGTATATTGAAGGAAGTGGTCATGATTTAATATGCATTGAAAAAAGATTTGTACTCACCATCCATCGCCATTGTGCCCTCAATGTGCAGTTTCTATGGCAAACTTTGTCACATATGTCTGAAAACCTTAAAATGTCTTATGTCTTCAATTATGGACAGAGAGTGACCCCCCGGCCCCCCCCAGCTTTTCTCATAAGAGTCACGGGGCACAGAATTTAAATTCTGTTTTACCTACAAATAATTATTTAAGACATCTATTTCAATATTTGAAGGCCAAATTTGGCATGGTATATTTACTTACTAACTGACAAAATTAGTAATGATGTACTTAAAAATAATTATTCTTATATAAGAGGAATGTGATATACAAACGATCTTCCAACCCATTTGATTTTAAATATAGGTTAATATGGTATATTCTTGGGAAAGCTTCCTCTTCAGTGTTCACAAGAAACCAAAATACAGAAGGAAACAATGACGAAGATTGTGTTTCTAATAGAGTTAAAAAATATTTAAAAAATAGTTAATTGAAAAAGAAATTGAGGAATGTACAACAGGTAAAATGCTGAAAAGTATTAATAAGATAAATGAGTTTAAACAGGAAGATAATTTGTAAAAAGAAGAGCATTTCAATGGAATTGAAGTAGGTGATGCTTTATTATAAGAAGACAATGATGTGGTGTCAGTAGATGGGGTGATGACCTGGTACAGCGCTCTGATTGGTCGGTTTTGGTCACGTGACCACGCCCCCCTCGCTCTGATTGGCTGTTGGCTTTTCCCCTCCCCTCTGCTCCCCCCTCCCCCCTCCCCTCCGCTCTGATTACAAAATCTCCACCAGTTGATTACGAAATTTCCTCCCCTACAACCCCTCCCCTACACCCCCCATCCCCTACAACCCCACCACACCTTGAACATGTTGGTACTTGTGCGGGCCCTTTTTTTTTCTTGATTATTGTTGCGTGCTAATTAATTATTCATGTCTGCTAATTGATTATTGATGTGTGCTAATTAATTATTCATGTATGGGTAGGGGGGAAGGACATTGGAGTATATTTTATTTGGATGGTGAGCATACGTCTCTGCACGAACCTCTCGCTACGACTGTCCTGCGTAGACTGGAGGGGGTCGGCCGCTCAACGAGTAGTGACCACGTATGGGGAGGAACACCGAGCACGAAGCTCTCCTGACGGCAGCGTGCGAGTCAACCATAAGGCCCCTTTCACCAACCCTACTCGCGAGGACAGCATGACCGTGCCCTCTGACAGCACTCAGTTGAATGCGAGCAAACCCCCTCATCTCGTCATACCTCCTCTCCTTTCACTTTTTCCCCTCCCCCATCCCTACGTCACTGACGTTGTGTGGCAATGTTGAGTTGGGGGTAGGAGGGGGTCAGTTGCCTCCCAGTGGAAAATTTTATGTTGCAATAAGCAAACGTTTAAAGTTTCTTGAACTCGTCTTTCCCGCCAACCCACCCCCCAAGTCCCACCCCCTTGTCACAGAGGTCGTGGACTCAAAGCTAATTTTGGCTACTCTGTTTCTATAAGCTACAGCCATCTTTTGGTAGAAACTCGAACTAGAAGGCCTCATGGGGTGACTAGAATTAAAATATATACAAACAACTAATGATACTCGACTAGAAATAACCAGGAGGATAAAAAAAGTATAACGGGTGCATTAAAAATATGAGTGTTTTCATGTAGAAAAAAAATGTCTAAAAAGATTATTCAACCCAAGGGATTCGAACCAGACCCAGTGACTGATAAGCACCGACCTCTCGAAAAAAACGGAACTAGTACAGGGTTTCGAACCCCGCTACTAGTTGGGATGTATTCAGTTTTATCACCTAGTGTTTCTCTTATAAATGGTTGAAATGTTTACTCCGGTTAGATATCATCGACGGGGTTCAAACCAGAGACTTTGCCGATTGTCGAGTCGAAGTCCTTACCCCTCCAGTCACAGAGCGTGATGTGAACCAGCATTTGTGCGGATGGAAAAAATAAACACGCCCACCTTTCTATTACTATAGCTAAACTTCAAAATATAACAACATACATATATATCTTATTGAGGCTATTGTCTAGAATTAATCAAGTAGGTGCGCGTCCGTCCAATGCTTCAGGCAAGTTGAAAAAATGCACCCCACATTTGCGAGAGTGAAAAAAAGGGTTTTGCCCAGATATCATCGACGGGATTCGAACCAGGGACTTTTGGCGTTTGTCGAGTCAACGTCCTTACCCCCTCCAGTCACGGGGCGAGATGTGAACCAGCATTTGCACGCCCGACTGTCATAGGATCCACCCCTAGACAGCGCTGAAGAAAGACCTCCGTCCTCTGTGAAAGCTTTAACGCAAATGAAATATAACGGTACTTACACGGACAGGGTAGGCGCCGATGCGGAAATGTTATTTTCGACCAATGAGAAGGCGCCACCTTTCATGTGGCACACACCCCCATTGAAGCGACTATAAATAGACCTTGATCTCGTTACATTCGGTCATTGTGATTAATAATCGAGTGTGATAAACATCAAAAATGAGTTTCGACGCGCTGGAAAACTGGATAAATTCGGGTAAGTTTTAAAAGAGTTTTTTTTCTCATCACATCTTGGTGAACATTTTTTTTCGAGTTTCGACGCGTTGGAAAATTGGATAAATTCGGGTAAGATTTAAAAGAGTTTTTTTCTCATCACATCTTGGTGAACATTTTTTTCTTGTTCCTTTGGCAGCGCATCAAGAAGAAGAAGAATACATCCCCACAGTGTTGGCAGAACCGAGTAGCCCGGATCCTTTAAACCTTTTTACGGAGGACGGTATTTGCATCGCGGATGGCGAGTGGTCTATGGGTAAATAGCTTCTTGCTATAGATTCTATAGTGGTTTTTTTTCCCCCGCCGCGATAGTAATTAATATGTGTTTATTAAATTTCAGACTTATGGGACCCTTATGGGCTGGATGAGGGGCTGAGGAACAGCATTGCGCCTACGGTGATGAACGACGTCATCGCACAGCCTCCCGTCATCCGTAGCCCGCCCCCAGCCGTCATCACACCGCCCCATATCAATGGACAGACGCCCACAGACGCCTGTGGTGATTTGGATGCGCTAGACCTGCTGCTATGTAAGTACCGTCTACAAGTAACAATACTATATAGTCACTAGGTTAGAAATAGACAGTTATTTGCGCGCTCTCTTCCCCCCCTCCCAAACCACTGTTATTTAGTACATTTTGTCAGCTGGTCCGTTTCAACTTTAACCAAAAAAGAATATTAGCTCTTGTCATTACAAACATTCAAGAGAAAATTATAACTGTCTTTTTTTTAGTAGTGTTTGCAATGTACTGGATCCAATTCAACCGTCAACTTAGTGCAGTCGATAGCATGTCTACCGGTCCCTGGTTTAATTCCCGACACGGCTAAGAATGTCTGTCTGATAAATTAACAGGCAGCGGGCGGGATGTCTTAGTCTTTAAGTAATGCGTATAAAGTGCCCTGACCTTTAGGCTGAAAAAAATAATTGTCTATTAAAAATATTTCTACTGATAGAAAAAATAATTCGTGCAGTGAGGTGTTTTATTATCTATCCGGTAGATATCGCGCGCAGGCCTGACCACAGCATTTCATGTATGAGTGCTTTCGCTCTCTTGTAGATAGCGTTAGAAGTCACTTTAAGCCAGAGCAAAAATATTTTTTGAAAGATCGAGAGAGAGACAGAACTCAGCAGTCCCTCCACCCCTCTGTCATTAGCGAAGGGGGGTTTCTTACGGTGACAGCTATAGATAGAAGGGTTGAGGGGGTGCCGTAACAAGACCCACCAACAACTCTGACGCTGCAAGCAGATAAATGACTGTTTACCCTTTCATAGCGATAAATAACACCTGTGGTTGGTATTTTGTACATGTTCCAGTAAGGGATTTAAATGGTCCCCTGTTCATTTCCCGTACAGACATTCATAGACTGGAAATTATAATTGTCGCTTTAGAAACTTATTAAATTCATGTTTACAAGTTGCTAGATCAAATATTCAACCAGCAACTTAGGGGGGCGCGATACTGGTCCAGGGTTCATTTACCTACACGTCTGGTTGTTAAATTATCATACAGCGGCACACTTTAGACAATAAAGTAACGGTTATAAATCAAAACAAAATTATTTCCACCAAACGTAAACTTAATTGTCTTGTGTGAATACATGTATTTCCCTATATTACCGGGGTTCGATTCCCCCACAGGCATAGTGAAACTAAACTGTATTTTGTACATGTAGTGCTTGTATACAGATATCAAAATATATATATACAGCCATAATAGTTAACCAGGGAAATTATAGCGTAAATTATCATACAGTGGCACACTTTAGACAATAAAGTAACGGTTATAAATCAAAACAAAATTATTTCCACCAAACGTAAACTTAATTGTCTTGTGTGAATACATGTATTTCCCTATATTACCGGGGTTCGATTCCCCCACAGGCATAGTGAAACTAAAATGTATTTTGTACATGTAGTGCTTGTATACAGATATCAAAATATATACAGCCATAATAGTTAACCAGGGAAATTATAGCGTTGCTATAGCCGTGTATTAAAACCCTGATGAGCTAGGGAGGGCCAGGGTTCGATTTCCTAGCATAGCTGAAAATGTGTGTTCAACTTTTCACATGCCGGAGGGGCTGATGTATTTGTACATGTTGGAAGTGTATTTATTACACACACACACACACACACACACACACACACACACACACACACACACACACACACACACACACACACACACACTTTAAGAATGTTGCTGTGTTATAAATACCAAAAGCAGTCTGAAATTGTGGCATCGTTTTAAAGACGCGTATGTTAAGAACAATTATTGTTAAAGTGCGTACGTTGTGTGTTATAGTTCAACTTGAGAACGAAAAAGGCAGTGCCGTCCTCTCGCGGCCACCGGCCATGACACCCCTTCACCCAACCGCGGGAGCACCGCCTCCGAGCCCGGGAGAAGGTGTTCGACCCCCAGCTGCGGCGAGGCAGACGGGTTCCCCGCAACCCGTGGCGGTGCTAGCAGGGCCATCTTCGGCACCCCAGACGGGAATTAGTGGCCCGGTAAACCAGGTAGGTGGAGCTTTGAACCAAGGCCTCCCTCTTCGTATCGTCGAAGAGAGAATTAAGCAATTGAGGCGTTTCTTTTATACCGGTAGAGAAGTTACCGTACATCTTGGTGCTCCAGCAAGCGATCGTGACGCATTAAGCTGGCTTGAAGAACAAATTACTAATTTGCTCAACCGGTTGCAGGACCATGGCGTCAGTAACGAAGATTATGTTGGCTTACGTTTAAATAGCACGGACTCGACGTTGAACCCTGTGTACGTTTCTTTTAGACGAGCAGATCAGTTAGACGCTCGAGCCGTGCTTGATAACGTAAGTCGCGTATTGCAGAGTAATAGTTTGTTTTTGAGTACAGCACCATTGTACGTTAAACTCTGCCATTTTAAGGAGCCTCGCGGGAGTGCACGTTATTGTGATAAACTCTCTCCCGCTAGCACATATAGCCGTAAAAACCAAGGAATAATTACTATTCAAAATGGCGACACACTTTGTCTTGCCCGTGCATTAGTTGTTGCCAAGGCTGTATGTGATAATAAAAGAGAAGCAGGATGCATGGACGTGAACACCGTTAAACAGATCAAAATAGGTCGTCCTATTCAAAAACTCAAAGCAGAGGAACTATGCCATAATGCCCGTGTGAATCTTTTGAAAGGTGGTGGATTGACTGAGCTGAAACAATTTCAAACATACCTCTCCGAATACAAAATCACGGTGTTCAGGGAACGTCGCGGGAGACATGTCCTATATGAAGGGCCTGCTCCCGCCGACCATTCCTTTAAGGGCAACCTTGATTTGTATTTTCACGACGATAAGCAAAACCATTTTGACGTCATAACATCCTTGACAGCCGCCTTTAAATGTGGGTACTTTTGCCGCGAGTGCCGCGTGCCGTTCAGTAATAAGAATAAGCACAAGTGCGAGTCCGCGTGTAAAAAGTGCTACACTAAAGCGGTTTGTAGTGGAGGTCAATCTGTGGTCTGTAAAGATTGCGGGCGCTGGTTCACAAACCAGATATGTTTTGATAACCATAAACGTCCCGGTTTTTGCAGAGGTCACAGGTCGGTCTGTGATGTCAAAAAGGTTTGTGAGGTATGCGGGCAATTTTTCAGCTTGGAAAAGTCAAATTATTCACATAGGTGTTATGAGACTTTTTGTAGAGTATGTGATTCATATCGTCCTTTTGGGCATTTCTGTTATATGAAGCAAGCCCCGTCCAAGCCGTTACTGGAAAAGAGTAATTTCATGTTTGTATTCTATGATTTTGAATGCAGACAAGAAACTCCTCTTAAAGGTGCGGTAAACACGTACTTGCACGAACCTAACCTATGTGTCGTGCAGACATGTTGCAAGGCCTGCCTTCATATAGATGCAAATGACCATCATTGCACCGATTGCGGGGGCGATAGGACTCGCATATTCGGGGGTGATACCACAATGGCCCAATTTTTCGGATTTATAGAACAAATTAAAGCTTCAAAATTTAAGGATATCACCCTCCTTGCTCAAAATTCAAAAGGGTATGATGGGAATTTTATTTTAAAATATATGATGGAGGTAAAAAAATGGACTCCAGACCTTATAATGAACGGTGGGAAAATCATGTCCATGCGTTACTGCCCGCTCCACTTTATTGACTCACTGAACTTTCTCCCCATGTCGTTGTCCAAGATGCCCAAGACATTCGGCCTGGACGAGTCTTTGGCCAAGGGACATTTCCCCCATTTTTTCAATAAAAAAGAAAACGAGGGGTATAGGGGTCCCTTGCCGCCAAAGGAGGATTACGGCGTCGGGGAGATGTCAGTTGAGGGAAAGGAGCACTTTGAGAAGTGGTATGACGCGTTGGTCAAAGAAAATTATGTCTTTGATTTTAACCGCGAGCTGGAAGTGTATTGCGTGAAAGACGTAGAGATCCTGCGGAAGGCCTGCCTAAAGTTTAGAGATATGCTTATTGAAAAAGCAAAGGTGGATCCTTTCAGAGAGGCGTGTACGATCGCAGGAGCGGCCATGTTGGTTTACCGCCGTAGTCATCTTAAGGAGAATACTATCGGTATTATCCCTAACGGTGGCTACCGGTGCGCAGACCAACAGTCGCACATAGCTGTACAATGGCTCTGCTGGGAGGCCCATCAACGCGGTGTGTCTATTCTTCATGCGGGTAACGGCCGTGAGGAATATGTGTTAGGGCGACGTGTAGACGGCGTTGTTAAAGCTGGAGATACCACCACCGTCTTTCAGTTTTGGGGCTGTTATTGGCACGGGTGCCCTCTCTGTTATCCGGGCAGGACCACCCCTATCAAAAACAGTCCCCACGAGACCATGGAGACGCGCTATGAAGCGACCATGGCTTGTGTTGAAAAGTTTAAGAATGCCGGCTACACGGTCGTAGAGATGTGGGAGTGTACGTTTAATGCGATGAAACGCACAGACAAGGACTTGAAACAATTTGTACTCCGGCACGAGGTGTACAGCAAGGAGCCCCTCAGTCCCAGGGACGCATTCTTTGGCGGGCGTACAAATTGTATCAAACTCTTCCACGAAGCAGACCTTTCTTGTGGAGAGAAGATCAAGTACTTGGATGTGTGTTCGTTGTATCCGTACGTTTGCAAGTACAAAAAATACCCCATCGGCCACCCCAAAATTCACTTGGAACCAAATTGTCCCGCTATAGATAAAGTAGAAGGCATAGCCAAAGTTACAGTGACGCCTCCGCGGGATTTATTCATGCCCGTATTACCTACACGGATGCACGACAAGTTAATGTTCATCTTGTGCAGGAAATGCGGGGAGGAGAAAAACCAAGGCGCTTGTCAGCACAACGACAAAAAAGATCGCTGGTTGACAGGTGTCTGGGTGATTGACGAGATCCGGAAAGCCGTTGAGAAAGGCTACACCGTTGAAGCCGTACACGAAGTGTGGGAGTACAATGTATCTGTTTACGACCGTCAGACACGTTCTGGCGGATTGTTTCACGGCTACATTGATACTTTTTTGAAAATCAAACAAGAAGCCAGCGGATGGCCAGAGTGGTGTACCTCACAAGATGAGAAGTTAGCTTACATTCAAAATTATGAGGAAAGGGAGGGGTAAAACTCGATTTCGGCTCTGTTTGTAAAAACCCTGGTCTCCGCACTCTGGCTAAACTGTTTTTAAATTCGCTATGGGGAAAGTTTGGGCAAAGACCCGATTTACCACACGTAGCCGTTGTCAACGACTATCAGGGCATTCACAAGTACCTAACGGATCCGTACATCACCGTGGACAGCGTCATTGATGTAAATGATGAGGTTATGTTCCTCAATTACAAGGATGCGCGTGACGCGTTGCGCCCTAACCCTAACACGAGTGTGGCGGTGGCGTGCTACACGACTGCTATGGCTAGGTTGCACTTATACAGCATCCTTGAAAAATTGGGGGACCGCGTTTTGTATCATGATACAGATAGCGTTCTATTCACGGAACGCCCCGGCGATTGGAGTCCACCGACCGGAGACTTTTTAGGTGACCTCACTGACGAACTTCAAGATTACGGTCCGGGAAGCTACATTAGCGCCTTTGTATCTGGCGGTCCCAAGAATTACGCGTACCGAGTTTGCGTTGGTGGCGACCCTGCCAAAACAAAAACGGTATGCAAGGTTCGCGGTATCACCATAAACTATGGCAACCGGAACGACGTTAATTTTGACGTTTTGAAAGCGATGGTCACCGAACAGGCCGCGGAAAGATACATACAGATACCGCACAAAATTGTAAGAAAAGGTCTTGCGACTGTATGTACCGTTTCGCAGAATAAAGTCTACCGGCCTGTGTACACCAAACGGCGGATAACCGATGATTATAATACGTTGCCGTTTGGGTATCAGAGTCCTTGTAAACGCCTTCGTCACAACTAAAAGGTGATCATTTAGACGGGCTGAATAATCATCTTTTTTAGTCTTTCACTCTAGACAGTTCCACTGACATACCATTTTTCAAAGATTTGAAATTTTTTTTCATATTTTTTTTCTGCATGAAAACAAGCATATTTTTTTTTATTTATTTTATGCACCCGGGATACTTTTTTTATATTTTTTTATCCGCCAGTATAAATCTCCACCTACCTGGTTATATCTAGTCAAATAAAATTAGTTGTTTGTATATATTTTAATTCTAGTCAAATTTGTTTGTATATATATTTTAAATTCTAATCAAATTTGAAACCATATGTTAAAATACTTTTTAAACTGGACTTTATAAAATTAGTACCGAGGCCACTATTCCCGCTACGAGCTCAAGAAATTGATTATTGTTTCCATAATATATATATATAATTTTTGTAAATAAATATTCCACGTATACTTTTCATCGTATGAGATATACTTGTAAAAAAAAACACTTTGATTTGTGTAAATAAATATCCCGAGTATACGTTTCATGGTATGAGATATATTTGTAATTAAATATTCCAAGTATACTTTTTGTAGTATGCGATATATTTGTAAAAACTTTGATTTGTGTAAATATTCCAAGTATACTTTTCATAGTGTGAGATATATTTGTAAAAACTTTGATTTGTGTAAATAAATATTTTTTCAAAGTATACTTTTCATGGTGTGAGATATATTTGTAAAAACTATGATTTGTGTAAATAAATATTTTTCAAAGTATACTTTTCATGTTGTGAGATATATTTGTAAAAACTTTGATTTGTGTAAATATTCCAAGTATACTTTTCTAGTGTAGATAATTGTAAACTGATATGTGAAAATATTTTAAAAACTTTCATTAGATATATTTGTAAAAACTATTTTGTTAAAGTATTTTTCATGGTGTGAGATATATTTGTAAAAACTATGATTTGTGTAAATAATATTTATGGTGAATATATTTGAAAAATAATTTTTAAATAAAATTTAAAATATTGATTTGTGTAATTAAATATTATAAAAACTGTTATGTTTGTGTTTTAACGTCTACACCCCCACCCATCTATCCTATAAATACAAGTTCATTTAGCTTATAAGCTCAGTCTTAAACATTATGGACAAGTTGAAACATCCATTTTCAGCCATCATCAGCGGCCCTTCAGGCTGTGGAAAGTCCCATTTTGTAGCCGACTTTATCCGTCACTTGGACACAATGTGTGACGTTAAATTTGATAAAATCACCTGGTATTATGCTTTATGGCAACCGGGATTCGAACAAGACGGGTCTGTCATATTCTGTAAGGGTTTACCGGAAATGGATGACACCTGTGATGACTCTCCTCCACACCTGATTATCCTGGACGATCTGATGCGTGAAGCCAACGAAGTGGTCGTCGATCTTTTCACCAAAGGATGCCACCATCAAAATATTAGCGTCATGTACCTTACGCAAAATATATTCCACCAGGGCAAGGGCCAGAGAGACATTTCCTTAAACGCTCATTATATTGTGCTTTTTAAAAATCCCAGGGATAAAGCTCAGATTCAACACTTTGCACGTCAAGTGTGTCCTGAAAACCCCCGTATTTTACAGGAGGCTTACGCTGACGCTACAAGTACTCCTCACGGGTATCTATTGTTAGATTTTAAACAAGGTACACCCGAATGGTTTAGATATAGAACCCGCACAAATGTAGGGTGCTGCGTGTACCTACCACGCAAAAGCTATAAAAACACCGACACGTCCCAATTACATATCATTTCATAACCATGAGCCCCAAAGTGCTGAAGCAAGCCCCGCTGCTGCGTGCGATGCATCGCATGAACCCACAGCAACGTGTAGCCTTGTTGAAAACGGCCGACAAGAAACTGATTGACTCTGTTTGCGAGTGTGCCTACAACACTTTAAAAGGGCGGGTGCCGTTGAAAAATGCGCAGAAGACAAAGTTACGTGCTCACAAGCAGGTGTTGCGCAAGCTGGTCAAACGGGGAGAGTGCTGGAAGAAGAAGAGACGTCTGCTCGTTCAGAAAGGAGGAGCGTTCCTGCCCTTACTTTTAGCCCCATTAATCAGCGGTGTCCTCGGTTCCTTATTCAACAAGTAGATAATGGAACACACGAAAAAAATGATATTGGTGTCCCCGGAAACATTACACCGTTACGAGCAACACCACCAACAAGCGGCGTCGGCCACAAATCTAGTGGTATCCGAGCTGGACAAGGAAATGGAAAAAATCCTCGCTTCAAAACTTGATGACAAGTCTAAATGGACTTTATACCAACAAGTGCTGCAGCGCTATCTACACTTTAGTCAACAACAACCTCCACCGCCTGAAAATATCACGGCGACCGCCCCCGTACTTCCCATCGCTGCTGTACTCAATACTGTACCAGTACAGGCACGTAAAAAAGCCGAGCTTTTACTAGAACATATTAATTCCAGGGGCGGTATCTCTTGGGACGAAGACGGGGAAGTGAGTATTCACGATACACCTCTCCGTGGATCTAACATTGTGGATTTAGTCAACGATCTGGTCAGAGCTAGAAGACACAGCGAGCCGACGGGTGGCGAGAGTTTCTCACTGCACTTCAAAAAATAAACATCCCGAAAGAATTTATTGTAAATCCGAAACGTTTGGCGCCCATTAGAGATCCGACGCCCGTACCTCAACCACTTACACCGTCGCAACGCCCTAAGAAGAAGAAACTGAAAAGGGTGGACGAAAACAGGTGGCTGCCGTTCAGAGCTTAATGCCCCGTTTAGCCGACATCTACTACGACCCTTCTCATCCTGCGGGGTTTGCAGGGGCGGCGTCGCTCATAAAGGCGTCCAAGAAAGATCCCGACAAAGTACGAAAATGGCTTCGTGCGCAGGACGCTTATAACCTCCACAAGCCGGTGATAAAAAAGTTTCCACGCAACAAGTACGTGGTGTCAAACATTGACGATCTCTGGCAAGCCGATCTCAACGATATGCGAAGTCTCGGAAAATACAACGACGGTGCTGTGTACTTGCTCACCGTCATCGACGTGTTTAGCAAGACGGCCTGGGCGAGGACGCTTCCGTCCAAGACGGGGAGCGTCGTGAGAGACGCCTTTCGGAACATTTTCAAGCAAAGCGGCCGTAAACCTCTAAGTTTACAGACGGACAAGGGGACAGAGTTCACGGCACGTCTAGTCCGGAAATTTCTCCAGCAAGAAGGCGTGCATTACTACACCACTCATAATCCAGACGTGAAGGCAAGCATCGTGGAACGATTCAATAGAACTCTGAAAGGACGCATGTGGCGCTACTTTACCAAAAATAACACGTATCGCTACGTGGACGTCCTCCAAGATCTAGTCGACGCTTACAACGGCGCAAAACATTCCAGTATCAAGATGGCGCCTGCCGACGTTTCAGAAACCAACGTGCTTCAAGTCAGAGATAATCTGTACGGCAAACGGAGCCCAAAATCGAATAGTAAGCCAAAACTCAAAGTCGGTGACACGGTGCGTATTAGCAAATCCAAAATGCTGTTTGAAAAGGGCTACGAAAGCAATTGGAGCGAAGAAATTTTCAAAGTCAGCAGCGTCGTGTTGAGGCAACCAGTCGTCTACAGAGTGACCGATCTTGACGGCGAGGAGGTGGAGGGAACGTTTTACGAACCCGAATTGCAACGCGTACATCTTCCCGAAACTTTTAAAGTTGATAAAATACTACGTGTCAAGGGTAAAGGTGCCAGAAAGAAAGTGTACGTGCAGTGGAAAGGTTACCCCGCCAAGTTTAATTCTTGGATTCCTGCCAGTTACGTCAGCGCCCTACCATGAAGGACCAGTTTTACCTCACCTTGCCTAGCGATAGCTCTATGGGATATTTCCCGAAAAATACCCTCACGAACTTCACCACGCAACTACCCTACCGTCTTACACTCGACGGCCAGTGGGAAGTAGCTCTCGCCGAATTCCAATATCCGTGTTCTTTCACCACCGTACCCGAGGGCAGAAACATTGTATGGTACAACTGGGTTGACGCTAACGGTGTGGAACAAATATTCAAGGATCACATCCCGCCTGGAAACTATAGCACTATCCAAGAAATGGTCAAAGCCCTAAACGAAATAGAGGCGTTTAAACGGGATTCTGGAGTTGTATTCAAGTACACAAGCACCAACAAAAAAGTGGACGTTGTTTCTTCTTCACCAAATATACAGCTGCTGGAGCTATCTAATCAACTAAGTCTACAGCTCGGTTTCGATCCTAATACTAATCTGATCAAAGTCCCAAAGTCACCGTACGCCGCCAACATTCTACTAGGCTTGCCCTCGCAAATGTACGTCTACACGGATATCATCGATCCTCAGCCCGTGGGTGACATTGTGGCACCGCTTTTACGTATCGTCGGTATCAACAACGCAAACTATCTCTATGGCATACATAAGACAGTTAGCTACGATCCGATGCACTACGTGCCAGTACTTAGAAGAGAAATTGAAAGCCTGGAAATCAATATAAGGACCGACACTGGTGAACCTGTACCATTTGAGTTTGGAAAAGTGTGCGTGAAACTTCATTTTCGACGCCGCTCAACATGAACTGTCCTTACCAAAGATACTACGTCAACCAGGCTGGAACGGGAATATCTTCGATCTACCACGGTGTTCCCTATCAACGTGGGCATGGAATAGGAAGTTTTTTCAGCGGCCTATTCAAGAGCGTCGTACCTTTGCTGAGAAGTGGCGCTAAAGCCATAGGAAAACAAGCCCTTCATACGGGTATCGACGTGCTCTCCGACGTCGCCAATCAGCGTCGTCCTTTCAAAGAGGCTCTACGGCAGCGTGTCGGCGAGGCTGGAACAAACCTGAAACGCAAGGCGGAGCAGAAGATCGGCACACTGATGACCGGCTCAGGCTATAAAGGGCGTCGTAAGAAGCACCGGCGTCAGTCTTCAGCCGTTACCCGACGTAAAAAGGTCAAGAAAGAAGCTGTAGATATTTTCAGTTGAAATGTCGTTTCTACACCCCCAGTCCTGCGAGTGTGCCAGCAGTGAACTCGATCTATTTTCAGTCCCACCCACGCAAACCAGTCTCGAAAGCGGACAATGGATCCAGTACAAACCTGTCTCTTCACTCACCGATGATTCACCCATAGAATTTACCGTTACCGGTCAAGGCGAGTTCTATATCGATCTTTCACAGACTATGCTCTATCTCAGGGCGGCCATCGTGAAACCCGACGGTGGCTCTTTCACAGAGGTGGATCAAATCGCTCCCGTCAACAACTGGTTGCATTCGCTATTCACACAGGTGGATGTGTTTTTAAACCAAAAACTAGTCTCACCGCCCAGCAACACGTATGCTTATAGATCGTACATTGAAACGCTGCTCAATTACAACGGTGAAGCTAAAAGAACACATTTGACTTGCGGTCTCTGGTTCGCAGACAGCCCCGGAACCTTTGAGGAGACTAACGCAGGCAACAAAGGATTTGAGGCCCGTCGCAGTCTAACAGCCAAAAGTAAGACGGTGGATCTTTTGGGTTATCTACACGGTGATGTATTTAACCAAGAGAAATACCTTTTGAACGGCACCGAACTCAGAGTCAAGTTGGTCCGTTCCAGAGACGGGTTCAGTCTTATGGCCGTCCCTGAACTCCCACACTATAAGGTTCACATTGCTGAAGCAGGTCTTCTAGTGCGACGTGTCAAAGTAGCACCTTCTATACTGTTGGCACATGCCAAGGCATTAAACGTCAGTCCCGCAAAGTATCCCATCACCCGCGTGGAAGTAAAAACACTCACTATTCCTACGGGTGTACAAGGGAAATCGCTGGACAACGTATTCACCGGACAACTACCCAAACGATGCATCGTGGGCTTTGTATCAAACGCAGCGTTCAACGGAGACGCCACCAAGAACCCGTTCAACTTCCAAACCTACGGCATGAACCATTTCTCGCTGTACGTGGACGGAGAACAAGTGCCGTCGAAACCGTTACAGCCCGATTTTTCAAACGGCAACTATGTCATGTCCTACCACACACTGTTTTCTGGAACGGGTATCCATTTCATGAACGAGGGTAGCGACATCACACGAGAAGCCTTCCCTAAGGGATATCATCTAATGGCTTTCGATCTCACACCTAATCTGTCAGCCCACATGACATCACATTGGAATTTGACGAGGCACGGTTCTCTGAGCATCGAAGTGAGCTTCACCAGAGCTCTCACCGAAACCGTCAACTGTATCGTGTACGGGGAGTTTGCCAACATCATCACCATCGACAAGGACAGAAACGTCGTGACCGATTATGGGAGTTAATATAAACGGCTTCCCGCCCCTTACACACGTCATTTAAATCATGGACGTCATTGTGGATTTCCAGAGCTTCATCGACGACAGCAAGCAGTTTATCGTCAAGGAATTGAGTGTTTTATCTGTATGCGGAACATTACTTCAACATTGGGTGTTAAAGCCCCCCTTCGCTATAGAGGAACTTTCACCGGCTGCCAAAAAGAAAGCCGACTATATCGTCAACAAGCTGCACGGTATTCCCTGGGATAGCGGTGATGTGGATTACAGCCTGCTCGAATCCCTCATCTCCCGCGCCACAGCACGTGCAGAAACCGTCTACGTCAAGGGAGCAGAAAAGAAAAAGTTTCTAGTCAAATACACGCCTACGCCCGTCGTAGATCTGTACGACAGAGGTTGTTCGTCTTTGAAAACACTTAAATTGGGTCGCACCATGTGCATGGCACATAGTTCTGTTTGGAATTTCTGTTCGGCCTCCATCGTTTGGGGACTTCGAGACTGGATGATTGAAGATGGACACGCACACCATAAGACGTGCGCTGAAAACAAGCCCGTGGTTCCGTTCTGTACGGTCGGGTGTTTTCCCTGCTGATCAACTACCCTCAAGAATAGCGCGACCTGCCGCTCTCGTCATCAACACGGATCCACACACCAAGCCTGGGACGCATTGGGTCGCCATCTTTATCGACAAGAACGGCGTGGGAGAATATTTTGACAGTTATGGATTTCCGCCACGTATAAAGTCGCATCTGGCATTTATACGAAAAAACACTTCCCGCACGTCTCATAGCACGCTACAACTTCAAAGCATAGCCTCGGACGTTTGCGGGCATTACTGTCTCATGTACCTTCTCTATCGCGCCCAGAACATTCCGATGAAAACTTTCCTAGCCCTATACTCACCCACCAATCATACAGGCAACGACGCTAAGGTCGTGAGATATTACAACACATTTTTCAAGAAGCTAGGCTCCTGCCGCCCCTCAAGAGGCTGCGTACAATCAGCGTGCGCCTATAAAAGGGGCGTCACGGCGGCGTGCCGTCCATAACCGTGACAGTCGTCGACGCGATGGAAGGTCAAGACGTTTGCGCCCGCAAAGCAAAGCCGGTGAAGCCGCTCGCCATCACCAGTATTTTCAACACTCTGTTTCCGCTGGACGAAGTCGACGCCAAGCGAGTCATCGTCGGCATGAGCGTCAAGAACAACTTTACGCCCTATGTCCAGCTAGAAAAATGTGGAGGGAATTGTGCGGTGTTTAACCGTACAGAGTGGCAAGAACTGGGCAGCTACAAGTCTGTCATATCAAAGTTTTTCAGCAACACGCAACCTCCTCAGAAGATTAGTCTGACTAATCATGAAATCTCTTTGCGACGCATGTGCGGTGACCGTATGGTCGTCATCAGCGAGAAACAAGACGCAGGACTCAAACGGGTCGCCTATCTAGCACCTAGCTGGGCACGTCTTTGTGATGTGTGGGACCTCATCGACGTCGCCGTCGACCGCCGGGATATGTGGTCGACACCCGTCGCACGCTATTGCAACGATTTGATCGACACGCTCGTCGTAGATGTATGCGACACGCTTACAGAATCAGTGGATGTCATCGATCTCGAGCAGCCTACGGTGGAAACGCACATCAGAAACCTGGATCTTATCAGTGCTACCTACTATACACGCCAAGTCGTCGGTTTGGACTATTACATGCTGGATTGTGAACTAAAAACAATTTTACTAACGCATCTAAAAGACACTGTAGAAAAACGTATGAACGAATATATGCGTCATTCTTGTAAAAGTGTATAATATGTATGTAAAACCTTTAATGTATAATAAATGTATGTTTTGTAATATCGTGTTTTATTCAAGCAAAAAAAACCTGTCTGTTCCTTACACGTAGATACGAGTCTCGACTTGTTGGGCTAGCAAACATGAACAGGGTCAATTACCTCGAGGTTTTGAGGTCCCAATCTATTCTTGTCTCGACTTGTCTTGTCAACCCGCCAAACCGGCGCCAGTCATCAGGGAAAACCCATTACCAAATAGGGGGTGGGGGACATTATTCAAGGTCATGTTGCAACACCAGGAAAACCCCTTGCCCGGGTCAATGACCTCAATTCTTGTCTCAACACGTTTTGTCGATCCAGCGACGGTTCTCGATGACGTCACAGGGTGATTGAGGCGTGAGGGGGGAGGGGGAAAGTGCGCAACCGTGATGCGCAGTGGTCACTACCCGGTAAGCGGCCGACCAGCAAAGATACTCTCCATTCTACGCAGGACAGTCGTAGCGAGAGGTTCGTGCAGAGACGTATGCTCACCATCCAAATAAAATATACTCCAATGTCCTTCCCCCCTACCCATACATGAATAATTAATTAGCACACATCAATAATCAATTAGCAGACATGAATAATTAATTAGCACGCAACAATAATCAAGAAAAAAAAGGGCCCGCACAAGTACCAACATGTTCAAGGTGTGGTGGGGTTGTAGGGGATGGGGGGTGTAGGGGAGGGGTTGTAGGGGAGGAAATTTCGTAATCAACTGGTGGAGATTTTGTAATCAGAGCGGAGGGGAGGGGGGAGGGGGGAGCAGAGGGGAGGGGGAAAAGCCAACAGCCAATCAGAGCGAGGGGGGCGTGGTCACGTGACCAAAACCGACCAATCAGAGCGCTGTACCAGGTCATCACCCCATCTACTGGTGTCACTCAAGGGATTGAGATACGTGGCAGGGTACGTAGCCCATAAATACAGACCTAGGTATGTCTTGTGGAGGAAAAATTGAGAATGATTGCGAGAACCGAGCTATAAATTATATAAAGCTATTCAGCTGGCAGAGCAAATATTTATTCAAATACATGAAGATTTCTTCACAAAAGAAGATAATATTTTTTTTAAATGGTAGCTGAAGCTGAAGTACAAATGAGATTCCACGAGAAGTATTTCATTTAATTGTGAAGACACGAACTTACATTCTTATAAAGGCCTTTAATAAAAAATTGTCTAGCAGTGGAAGTGAAACTAAGAAGAAGATTCCAAAGAAATGAATGACATTAAAAAATAGTTCCAAATAATGTAATTGCAAGTGACTAATTACATGAAAACGTGTTTGATGTTAAGATTAATACGATTTTCCTCTTAACAACATATTGTATTTATTATAATCAACTGTCAATAAAATATAAATGTTTATTTAGAAGTAATTTATGCATACAAATATGTTTTTTTTAATGTTGTAAGATAGTATGTATACAGTATAATAAATGTTAATGTTAAAGTTAAAGCATAATGTAAAATATATTATAGTACACCACTTTGTTACCATAACTATTTGTAGGATATATATATTTTGTTACCAGTATTACAACTTGATTTTAAATTACAATATGCAAATATCATTTCTTCATTATTCATTTGGTAACAAGGATGGGTATTACTTTATCATCTTTATAAGGCACTATGATGATAATAAATAACTAATAAGATTCTACCACACGATATAATTGTTATTTTTCTACTTATCTCAGAGCCTTACGCTCGAGAATAAACTTCACTTCTTACTCATATGACGTCATGCGCAGTAGTGGAGAAAAACGAGGCGCCAAATGAATTTACCTCTACACTCATCACACCACAAGAAGCACCATCCTTGTGTAGTTCTAAAGTTGCCTTTTGGTTTTATACTAGGTTTTGACTTTCTTGCCATGACTAAGGCTGTTGTGAACAGGTTTAGAGGTGAAGTTTATTTTGCTTTTATTCTTCACGTAAAGACTGCATTTGGCAGAGATAAAGCTGTATTGTAGGCCTTTAATTATTAAAAATGTACAGGTTGATATGAGCCCCATTCCCGACAGGTTTTCCGAAGCAATCAAGCCAAGACGGGGGAAATGTGACATCCTTCCCTATGGCATCGTTCTTGAAAAAAATAAACCTGTCCAATCTGTTTCATATTCTTGCGTCTCACCTAAAATACAGATTTTTAGAAAACTTACTCAAAGATATGCAAATCAAGGAAGCAATTAATTCTTAATTATCTTCTTTTGCATGTCCTGTCTATATAATTCCTAGGAAAGGGGGAGGACATAGGCTAATGGTCAATTACCTCACTGTTAAAAACAGCTAAAGTTTGACCCGTACCTTATGCGTAGCGTGGAGTCACCTTTTAACACTTAAGAGGCTTGAGGACTTATAGTTTAATTGACCTCCAGTGTATTGTAAACACCCTGCCCTACACTATATCCTTGAGTGGACCGATACCAGGGCGTATATAGATTATATATGTGTGTGACGTCGTCAAAGTGTTTACCCTACTCACTGATCACCGGTATATACAAATATGTTAATTTAATACAATTTAGTTGAGTTTCTGGTTAATGTATAGTAATTATTAGCTACAAGATTGATAAATAGGGTATTTTTAAAGTTTGGCGAAACTGAGCTAGGTATTATTTAAACAAAATCATTTACAGTCTCCCAGATGGATACAAAAGTGACGCTTGAAAAATACAACATGGATTCCTTTTATTATTTTACCAAAAGTTTATTAATTACGGGAGGGTTAGCGTTTTGTGAGTCAATCTCCTTTCAATAGGGAATAACTGTTCACGGAGTAAAGTACTTTAGTCTTAATTGTTTGCGAGGTTATGCTCCCTCCACAAAAGTTAAATGGTTGAAAAGAATACATTTTCGTTATATTCTTCACTAATGGTGGAAATAGGGTAAACCAGCAACAGCTTGTCTAAACTGTTGGTTTTGTTGTTGATAACCCAGCGGGTTCACTGTGGAAATACCTTTAATAAGTAGCAAGAGATGTTGTTCACCAAATGTCGGTGTTGCTATTACCGCAATAAGGAAAATACCAAGTTAATATGAATTTTCACTTCTCGGAGTTCTTGAACTGTCTTCTGGGATTGTCTTCTTCAATCCAGATGGTCAAAGATATAATTTACACTAATTAACTTTTAATTTATTATTTAAATTGCAGAAGGTTCTTTAAAATATATTAATCAATATAAATCTTTTTACAACAATACTAGCTAACCTACCTATAAATTTATATTTACAATGCTGAAAGGTTTTTAAAACATATAACGAATCATAATACAATAACAACAAAATGTCAACAAAAATGACCAAACTCAATAAAAAGACATATGAATTTACGGCAAACTCTTTAAAGTACACTTAGTTCATGTGATTAATGTTATTCAAAGGCTGGAAGAGGCTAGGTTGACGGTAAATCCATAGAAAGTAGCTTTAACCACCGGTTCTATCATTTCTAATGACAACCTTATTGTAGATCCAGAATGGGTAAAGCCAATTGTTGACTACCCTGAGCCATAGAATTTGAATGGTATACAATGTGTGAATGTGTTCATACTACGTGAAACTTGTCCTCATGTTATATGAATCAGCTCTCCCTTTAAACCCTTTAAAAAGAAAGAGGTGAAATTCTTCTGAAGAGATGAACAAAAAAAATCCCTTAACGCCTTTAAAAGAGCTTTAATCTCCCCTGCAGTGCGCTAAATTTTAAGTTCTTCCATTGAACTATGCAAGTCACTGTTCCAGCTTCATCCCGAGGAAGTTATGTCCATGGATTTCATGAGCAAAACCCTGATGGAGACGAACAGTAAATAAAGAACTTATGATAAAGAATGTATATACAGCGTATGTATTTGGGATTGAACAATTCTCTGAATATTTGTATCAAAGGGAATTTGAGCTGCTTTTGTGCCTCTCGCAGCTTTAATTCGGTCCCTGACACATTTATGGCAAGCATTATGTTGCATGAACAAGGGATTGGACTTAGTTGGTTCTGGTGTTTACCTGATACGCACCTTTGTGTCAATTAGTAAACACCAGAGAGAATACACTTACTGTAGATAAGGAAAAGGGAAGATTTAGGTAGGCTTAACATTACAGTTAGTTAATTAGAAAATTATTGTTCTTGAAAACTAGTCCATATTAATTAGCTATTCTCAAACCCACATGCTTGGGGAGCTTTTATATGTTCTTAGACCACATGGAAGGGTTTTTAATGAGTTCTTATGGCTTAACCAATAGGGCGACGATAAAGATTGGGTGAGGAAATATAAATCCTGTCATATGGATAAACATGCTCAGAACACTCGATTTGGGTTTCGTTCTACCAATGTTACCCATCGACAGTGGTAAAAGATTGTTGTAGACTTTGTTGGGCTGGTAACCTGATCCACTAATTGTAACACTTGCATATTTGTCCTATCCTTCTCGAAATTTGTTATTATGATACCTCTTCCGAACTTTAAGGGAACTGCTAGTGCCAACGTCTTTTCCAGGAGAGTTTGGGTCATCCTAGAGGCTCCACATAAACTTGTAAGTGACAATTGTCCATATTTTAGATCAAAGTCATTTAAGGACATGTACCTTAACTGGGGTATTAATCATGGCACTACCAGCTCGTACAACCCATCTCATAGCCGTATAGAAAGATTCAACATAATTCTCAATATTGCTCTGACCATCTACCGCAGACAGTCTCAACTCCACATGGAGCCTTTTACTTTGCCTTACATGGGTTGATTGGAGCGTCTCCTGGTTTGTTGATCTTAGGTAGGGAACTAAACCAGCCCCTCTTAGCGATGTTGGATTTTGACCCTCTGGTGAAGGACTCAGGTCATGCTTAATATTCTAAAAGGCTTCTCATAATTTGAAGACGTCCCAGAGGAAGGGGACCTCAGATTACAACCGGGGTCGTACCCTGTGAAATTTATTTTTAAGGACAGAGTCATGTGTAAATGTTTTTCCCATAGCTCTATGGCTATAAAGGTCTAAGCTAACCTCACTCACAAATGGAGTGGTCCGTGGTCGGTGGACCCTCTAATAACTGTTGTCTTGATGAGACTCAAGAATCTTTCAAACCCTAGTGAAAGACTCAGAGCTCATGCTAGCCACTATAACAAGGTGCCTTAGTAAAAAAAAGCAAAGACGTAACACAGTAAACCTTTAAAGTTTTAATATTATTTGTTAATGGCAGTTGTAATGTTCTGACAATTATTTTGATAACAAGTTAAGTTCCAAATAAAGCACCATTACTAGGTGATCTAGAGGATTTATTTGTGCCCTTTCATAAAACTTGACTTTGAATATTAGCTCTAAATCCTCTCAATGTAATTGAGCTGCTGATATGAATCAGTGGTAATTGAATGTATGCACTTGTGTAGGCTTTGTCCCAACCCTGGGGCACATTTGGAGGTTTTAATTTAGAATATAATATATTGGTGTTGTTGAGGTGGATACCCCTATAAAACCGAATATCATTTGATAAACCAAATATCAATCGAAATAACTAAATATGAATCATATTAACTCTAGCATAATTTATATGTCAAACGATTGGATTGCTTAATCTAACATTATTCACAACATTGGTAACTTTTTATTTTATCTAGTTCCTAAATAAACTCGTGAGCATATTATTGTATAAACTTACCCAGCTTACATTTTACATCTATTCGATCCAACTAGCATTCCATCAAACTTCCTGGAGCCAATCCCAACTGACTTGGACGAGCGATCACGGCCAACTAGCTTCCCATCAAACTTCCGGAAGCCAACCCCCAACTGACTTGGACGAGCGATCACGGCCAACTAGCTTCCCATCAAACTTCCTGGAGCCAATCCCAACTGATTTGGACGAGCGATCACGGCCAACTAGCTTCCTATCAAACTTCCGGGAGCCAATCCCAAACTGACTTGGATGAACGATCACGGCCAACTAGCTTCCCATCAAACTTCCTGGAGCCAATCCCCAACTGATTTGGATGAGCGATCACGGCCAACTTGCTTCCCATAAAACTTACTGGAGCCAATCCCCAACTGACTTGGATGAGCGATCACGGCCAACTAGCTTCCTATCAAACTTACTGGAGCCAATCCCAACTGATTTGGACGAGCGATCACGGCCAACTAGCTTCCTATCAAACTTCCTGGAGCCAATCCCAACTGACTTGGACGAGCGATCACGGCCAACTAGCTTCCCATCAAACTTCCTGGAGCCAATCCCAACTGATTTGGACGAGCGATCACGGCCAACTAGCTTCCTATCAAACTTCCGGGAGCCAATCCCAAACTGACTTGGATGAACGATCATGGCCAACTAGCTTCCCATCAAACTTCCTGGAGCCAATCCCAACTGATTTGGACGAGCGATCACGGCTAACTAGCTTCCAATCAAACTTCCTGGAGCCAATCCCCAACTGACTTGGACGAGCGATCACGGCTAACTAGCTTCCTATCAAACTTCCTGGAGCCAATCCCCAACCGACTTGGACGAGCGATCACGGCTAACTAGCTTCCTATCAAACTTCCTGGAGCCAATCCCCAACTGACTTGGACGAGCGATCACGGCTAACTAGCTTCCTATCAAACTTCCTGGAGCCAATCCCCAACCGACTTGGACGAGCGATCACGGCTAACTAGCTTCCTATCAAACTTCCTGGAGCCAATCCCCAACTGACTTGGACGAGCGATCACGGCCAACTAGCTAGCGATCCCCGATGATGCCAGCGCACTTGAGATGCCTTAGTCGGGCACATTTACAAATCCTTCAAGTACTTTCTGATAGGATGGATAGTGGAAGCCAACCTTCTACGAAGATCTAGGCATTGCGTTTCCTAAGTGATGGAGGTAGAGGGAGACAGTACTTCACCTTTGATTACATGACTCCCCTGTAGTCCTTCCCCTTTTTCCTTTACCACCTCTTATGGGATTTTGGACACTATAATATAACAACCGCACTCTTGGTGACGATAGGGAACAAGGCACTACACTGGTAGTGACCAACACTTTAATAATGTAAACACCAGTGGTGTTTATTCAATGGAAGTAAGGGAGCTAACGCGTCTCTAAAATTAAAAAGGGAATAAAGAAAATAAGAGGAAAATCACTTTAAAACCAATTACTATAATTATAATCCTCTCCAACAAGGATACTGTTAGTATTGGTTGAGATGGCACCTCTTCTTTCTAGGGTTCCTTTCACACCTTCCGATTTTGCGATCGTCCGGGAAATAGTTGGCCAGTGAACGGGTAGCAGTATGATTGAACCTCGACTGCTGTCCGATGTCGGCCGGGCCACAGGGCAGTCGCTCATTGTTTTAAATGGGCATGTTTACACAGGTCGGTATTTAGTCATCCAACGCCCTCTTGAGCGAACACATGTGCTATGCGGTTGGAGGTTCAGTTGCATATGAAAATGAGTGATATTGATGTATATACTGAATTATTGATTTCTCTTATTTATTACGGCCTGTGTTGTGGGAAAAAACTTTAGAAAATTATAAGGACAGGAATAAGACAAAAAATGCATGGGCAGAAGTTTGTGTACATCTAAAAGAAATTATTCCGTCTTATTTATCCATAAAATGTAATTTATCTAGGGATTTGATTATTAGGTTTTGGGAATAAGAATTTGCGTGGGGAGAACTATAAAATGTATTAGGCGTAGAGGAGTCAAACGAGAGAATTTAAGCGCACTAGCTTTTACTAAAATACTTGCCGTCAGGCAAGAATTGGAGTAAAATCTTTGCTTAAATTGTCGGAAGGTTGGCGTTCAGCTAATATCAGCCGGCCGAAAATTGGAATGTGTGAAAAGAGCCTTAGAGCAAGCCATTCTTTCTCAGAATGACCAGCAAGGAAGCTGGTCTTGCTCTTTATCCTGTCACTCATTTGTTTCCGGGTCTGTCCGGCTCTCATTGGGGAAAGGGAAGCAGTGTTTCCCTGGCCAGTACAAGCGCATGTATTTACTATCGCGATTGGTATATAATCGTACGTATAATATTGTTAAAATGTTATTCTTATGTTGTTTTAGCAACATTAATTGTTTCTAGATCTAATTATGGGCATTATATTTCAAAATAATGTATTTATCACAAAATTACAGTGAGTATAGTTTTATTTTACAAGAATATTGACGCTTGTTTGATCCTCCAAGGGAAGTGGTTTGTTTATCTGCGTACAGTAGTAGAATGATGGGTGTGTCAACAAATGCGGCAGTGGAAGAGGAGGGCTGCTGTGTCAAAAATCAGAAGTAATATTTTGAAGCTTTTTTTTTTTTTTTTGTGAAAAAAGTAAATAATTGAAATAGGTGGACCCACTCCATCTTTAAGTGCGGTAATAAAAAAAACTTTAATATTTAACTACTCAATTTTATAAAATTGGCGGAAAACTATATAGTTGACCTTTACTATTTACTAACGATAATGGCGTGTAGAATAAATCCTGTTTCAGTGATATTAATAATATTTGTAAAGCTGTTAAAAGGCATGCTAAAGGTCAAACTTAATAAGAGAAAACATCTGCAATCCTAAATGTATTACTACTACTATTATTATTATTATTATTATTATTATTATTATTATTATTATTATTATTATTATTATTATTATTATTATTATTATTATTATTATTATTATTATTATTTGAATTCGATTTACAATTATTATTTTAATATATATAATTTAATGATTGAGTAATATTTCGAAGATCACCAATGATTTTGTTTTATTCCATTCACATTTTGTATCACCCCCCTACTTTATTCCCCAAAGTACTTTAAACGCTACAAATACCAAGGAAGGACCAGTGTGAGCTTCCAATTAAACTATAGTCCATCAGACCCTCTTTATTGTAGCCTCACGGCTTCCCTTTGCCCAGAATTGACCACATGCCACTGGTAAACACTAAATAATGTAACATTTGACTTAACATAATAATTTATGTAATATTTCTAAATTCCCTTCTGGAATAAATCTTAACTACGAATTTTATACTATCCTCATAATGTATGTAATATTTTTAAATTCCCTTCTGGAATAATTCTTAGACGAGTTTTATTTTATCCTCATAATTTATGTTGTTGTGCGGCGACCGTGTGGGTATTGTACCTGGTGACCGTTCCGAGCACTACCACGAGAAACTACACCCACAACCGAGACGGGCAGAGCACCCTGGTAGCAAGTGGACACACCAGGTCACCCCTCCCCTCCCTTCGGTCAACACTCACACGGCCAACAAAAAAAACCGCTATCCCAAATTAACCCCCAGTGCGTGACAGGTGAAACAGTCCCGTAGTCATTATTCTTCGTAAAAGAGTGCGCCAGAACGAAGATTTCCCTGAGCCAAAAAAGAGCAAGTGGTAAATTGTATACCTATATGTAAATAATTTGTGAAACTAATTTCTTTCATGTTACTTATAAGAGGGTATGATGTACATGTTCTAGGGTAGATTTTAGAATATAAGGCGAAGGGGGTGGTGTAGGTCCAGCCTTCCCCCATGGACCATGTGTGTGTTCGGAACAGCTGTCTGTAATGAGAACGTGAAAGTTCTCACTATCATCACTTGGTGGAGTGAGCTTTGGTTCTACTGCTACACAGTAGATGTAGCAGTCTATACCAAAGACAATATCTGAGGGTTTTTATTATGTTAAGCTGTGTGACTTAGAAAATATAGTTAAATAAACCAGCACGATGGAATTATGTCTTTAATAATTATTGGTCCTCCGAAACAAACAAAACATTTTGGTCCTACCAGCAGGGATAGAACATGAAACGTATTTATTCAAGTCACGCAAGTGTGTGCTAGATTATGCACTTTGTTACTTGAATGGGTATAATTGTGTGAAACTACCTCCGCAAAGTATTTATCCTTTAATCAGTGTGATGACGTACATGTCGAAGAGCTACTACCACATTGATCACAGCCTTCACATGTATTGCTTGTATTTGGCTATTCATCTATTTTCTCACCTTGCATTGTCCCTGTCCTTTAGTCATGGAATCAACTGAAGTAAATTACTGGTAAAGAAACGAGGTGTTTTGAAAGGTAGACTTACACGCATACAAACATATGTGAATCAGTTTAGTAATTAACATAACTTGGAGCAGCTAGGTGGCAGATGTCAGGCAGCAGAATAAATTTTCAATGAATTTAAATGCATTCATTCATAATTAGAATTAAATGACAATGAAATTGATGCTAAGTTAGAATATCATGAAGGCTTTGAAACTGGGATGTAATAGCATTAATTAAAACCTGGTTACAACCGCGTGAAGATGCATGGGTAGTGCAATCCGCAACTACTATGTCTTCGGAAACTTCAAAGACAAGTCCACCTATAAAGTTACCGCCTATCAATCTACCTAGTTTTAATGGTGACTACACATCTAGGGTGAAGTATCATGATACATTTCTTGCCTTGATACATAGCAACAGTGAACTTGCAGATATACAGAAGTTTCATTATTTTATTTCATCTTTTAAGGGAGAAGCATTACAATTAGTTCAAAATTTCACAATTTCTGCAAAAAATTACAGTGCTACGTGGGCATCATTAATCTCTAGTTACTCTAACAAAAGAATTATAGTGAGCAAACACATAAAGGGCCTATTATACGCAAGTACAGTTAGCAAAGAATCAGCAAGGGAGTTGAGAAGGCTTGTTGATACGTTTAGGGGTCATCTAAATGCCCTGGAGGTCCAGAAAATAGTTGCTAGGAAATTCACGGAAGCCATGATTGTGCAGTTAGCTACTGACAGGCTGGACCCTAGGTCTAGAAGAGAATGGGAGCTACACCTACCCCCAAAGCAACTTCTCACATCTGATGAATTGTTCACATATTTAGACAAACGGTGCCAAGCGTTAGAAGCGATGAAGCCAAATGACAGTAGAATTACTCCTACATATAAACAGATTCCGACTAAGTTAAGGTCAGATAATTAATCAAAGGCATACTTAACAACTGCAACGGCATGTGTAAATTGTGACCAGGTTCATGCTTTGTATCAATGCAAATTATTTAAGAGTGATAATATAAACAAACGGCAAATGTTGGCTCGCAAACACAGTCTTTGCTATAACTGCCAGGTCATATGTATTATCAGTGTGACTGTGGCTTGTGTAAGCACTGCAGTCAAAAACACCTCACACTCCTCCACAATGACCCAATGGGTGAGTTGAACAATCATGATGATTCTATTCCGAACAGAAAGTTGGGTAACACAAGTTTAGACAACACCACAGACAGACCTAGTAGACAATGGGGAGGTAGTCAAAAGTTACTGTGCTTATAAGGAGCACACATCTGGTCAGGTACTCTTGTCTACTGCCATTGTGCAGGTACGTGACGTTAAGGGTCTTTGCTAGACTCAGCTACTTAATCACACTTTGTCTTTGAGTCATGTGTTCAGCGGTTGAGACTAGAGTGATTACGCAATCATGTTCTTATTAGTGGTATTAGCAATGCAGTTTCAGAAGCATCACACATCCAAGAGATTGTCTTAGGATGGATAATCTCCGGCAATATTCTAGGTCACAGTCGGAACGAACAACCAAAAAGTCGCGTCTCTATGTTTGTGTGCCATGACAGTAGTTTGGAAACTCAACTACAAAAATTCTGGAAAATTGAAGAGCTTAATTGGTGGTCAGTGCTATCAACAGAAGAGAAGGAATGTGAAAAACACGTCCAAGAAAACACAAGGCGGGACCTCACAGGACGTTTCATTGTGCGAGCTGACAAGCTTGGCAAGTCATTATAATGTGCCAAAAAACTGTTTGACAAGCTAGAACGAGGGCAAGGTAGTAAACCCACACTGTAACAAGTGTACATAACCTTTATGAAGGAGTACCAGGAGCTAGGACACATGGCAGTAGTACCTGAAACATCACTGTACAAGGATAATGAACCAACTTATTATATGCCACATCATGCAGTGATTAAGGAGACCAGCTCAACAACAAAGACGTGTAGTATTTAATGAATCATGCAAGTCTAGCAATGGCAATTCACTAAATGACATTTTAATGGTAGGGCCTACAATACAACACAATCTTTTTTCTATCATTGCAAGATTTCGTACTCACCAAGTTGTATTTACAGCTGACGTTGAGAAAATGTATCGTCAAATTCAGGTTGACCCAAGAGACACAAATCTAAAAAGAATACTATGGAGAGAATCACCAGAAGATGAACTTAGAAGTCATCGTCTTCTTACAGTAATTTATGGAACAGCATCAGCTCCAGTCTTGGCCACAAGATGTCTTAAACAGTTAGCTCTCGATGAAATAGTTGAACACCCGATTGCTGCGAAGGTCCTTCAAGAAGACATGTATGTTGATGATCTAATGAGTGGTGCACAGACACTTGAAGAGGCATTAGGAGTACAAACAGATGTAATTAAGTTGACGAAGAAGGGAGGTTTTCATTTACGCAAGTGGGCGTTAAGCCTCCCAGAAGTCGTGGTGGCCGTTCCAGCAGAACTGCGTGAAAATGGTTCAAGCCTACCAACTACAATGGATACTAATGGTATAATTCGTCCTTTGGGTTTATTATGGCAATCAGCTACAGACAAATTTCTATTTTCTTTCTAAATCCACCACCAACCACCAATTACTAAACGAAAGGTGTTAGGAATCACTGTCAGCATATTTGACCCACTAGGTTTAGTCGGTCCAATCGTGGTAACATGTAAATTCTTTTTTACAGAAATGTTGGCAAATCAAACTTCAATGGGATGATGTTCTTCCACCATCGCTGCTTCATGAATGGCAGCTTGTTTACTATCAACTCTCAGATTGGAATGCAATTGCCATAGAAAGATCAGTGATTAGACACAGCACAATAGTAACACTTGATATATATGGATTCGCAGATGCATCCCAATTGGCATATGGGGCTTGTGTATATTTGCGGTGTGTGTATCTTTCGGGAGAAATTTCAGTCGTTCTCATATGTTCACCATCTAAGGTGGCACCTTTAAGGGTGCTATCTATACCTGGTCTAGAGTTATGTGCAGCAGTGCTATTAGTACACCTAATGGAGAAAACAAAATCTATTCTGAACCTTAACATCCACAGCACTTTCATGTGGACCGATTTAAGAGTAGTGCTAGCATGGATTACTTCACCATCAAATAGATGGAAAACCTTCGTTGCCAATAGAGTGGCGGAAATTCAAGAATCTTCTAGTATTCCAGATTGGAATCATGTTATTGGAAAGGAAAACCCAGCTGATATCCTATCCAGGGGAGTGTTTTGAAGCAAATGGACATTTGGTGTCATGCCCCAACATGGTTATCCAAATCACCAAACTCATGGCCCCTACAAGAGATTTTACTTGAGCCAATTGGTGAACTGTCAGAGCAGAAGCAGAACGTCATTAGTCTACCATTAATAATACCAATGGTTGACTCAATTATTGATAAATTTTTGATGTTTCACACTTGCAATATGTAACTGCCTACTGTTTGAGATTCATCTCCAATACAAAATGTCTGGAGGAAGCGAAAAGGACAGGTCCATTGTCAAACAAAGAGCTCTTCCAAGCCCTATGCATCAGCATTAGACTTGCTCAACATCAAGAATTTGCTCAAGAATTGCATGATCTACAAACCTCACACCAGGTAAACTCTAAAAGTAAACTCAAGGACCTTCATCCATTTGTTGACCTGTCACAATGTATTAAGGTGGGTGGAATACTACAAGAATTATGTTCATGATATAATCAACAAAATCCATTGATTCTACGAGAAAGGCATCATCTAACATATCTGATCATTCATAAAGAACATCTCTGCTTGCTTCATGCAGAAACACAGTTGACGTTATCGTCACTCAGACAACGATTTTGGATTCCCAAGGGAAGGAGTACTGTTCGCCAAGTGATTTACAAATGTCTCATCTGTTTCAAGTTAAAGGCGCGAGGATCAGAACAACTCCTCAGTGTACAGAACGAGCCCATCTATTTTTTAACAGTGTTCTCTCATTTGTCTGGAAACACAGGCTATACACTTAGAGCTTGTGAGTGACCTGTCAACTGAGACTTTCTTGGCTGCATTACGTAGATTTATTGCAAGAAGAGGAATATGCGCAAATCCATACAGTGACAATGGCACCAATTTTACAGGAGCGAAAAATGAACTGAAAGAACTGTATACTATTCCGATCACAGCAGCATGTTGATGTCATCCATCACTTTGCAAGCACAACTGGAATCAATTGGCCTTTCACACCCCCCAGCTCACCACATTTTGGTGGGTTATGGGAGGCAGGCATCAAATTCATGAAATATTACTTAAGGCATGTGGAAAGCACCTCATCCTTGAATTTTGAAGAAATGTGTACGGTCTTGTATTAAATCGAAGCATGTCTAAATTCGTGACCTATCCTTTCAATATCCAATGACTCAAGTAATCCATGCGTTTTAACTCCTGCACATTTCCTGATTGGAGAAAATCTCACATCCATACCTGATCCAGATCTGACTATCCTTTAGGTCCCTATATTATCCAGATGGCAGAATATCAAGTAAATGTACCAACATATCTGGAAGCGGTGGTCAACAGATTATCTCGTCCAGCTTCAGCAACACATCAAGTGGGTAACAGAGGCACCCAATCTCCAACCGGGAACATTCGTGCCGCTCAAGGATGATCTTCTACCTCCTCTCATGTGGAAGTCAGCCATCGTGGATAGAGTTCATCCAGGACCTGATGGGCGTGTTTGAGTGGTAACTCTCAGAACAAGCAAGGGAGAGTTGACTCGACCAGCGAGAAAGTTATGTGTGCTTCCAGTTTCAGACAATTTATTTAAATGTTTACAGAAGACTACATTGTGTTTATTTCTTGTTTTGTTTAATTAGCCTACTTAAGGCGAGCGATATGTTCGGATCAGCTGTCCGTCACGAGAACGTGATAGTTCTCACTATCATCACTTGGTGGAGTGAGCTTTGGTTCAACTGCTACACAGTGGATGTAATAGTTAATACAAAAAACATATGAGTGTTTCTATTATGTTAAGCTAGCGAGACTGATTCTTTTGTTTATTTTATTCTGTTATCAAGGAGATTAATGTTATTATTATTGTAGACTTTTTTGTGTGTGACTTAGAAAATATAGTTAAATAAACCAGCAAGATGGAATTATGTCTTTAATAATTATTGGTCCTCCGAAACAAACAAAACATGTGATTGTGTTCAGAGATATGAAAAGTTGAAATAAAACAAAACTTACTCAAGCACCGAGATCGAGACAAGTAGTTATTTCTTGGCAGTTCCATACCTTGCATTCAGCGCCCAGCTAATTCGGGTCACCACTTCCTTTCTCCCTTGCACCCAGCACCATCCAGGCAGCCACTCTCTTCCTTTTCTACTTGCGCCCAGCCAAATTTGGGTAGCCATATCGCCCTTCTTCCCCCCGTTTACCTAATGACGTCACAGTATCGCCGCAGTAAGGGCCGGAGCAATAACAAATTCCGTGCAGAGAAGTACACCGCCTTTAGGGACCTCTGGGAACCCACACTCGTGGCACAGGTGCAAAACCCACACATTCACCCGCAGTCAGGTTTTATTCCATCCCCTCCAAAGTATTAACTCCACCCTCTGCTCCCTGTCCCACCATACCACTCCTCCGAATATAAAACAATGCACACCGTAGACCCCAGAAAAACCCACCTCCGGTGTCAGCCAGACCCAGCTTTACAAAGAAAACTCATCTCTTTAGGCCACCCTTTCCCTCCTCTGACTCTCGTACACTATCACTACCTATTCCTCAGAACTAACCTATCACGGCATACCTCACGTTCATACGGAAACTGTCATTGCCAGTACTGCAAGGAAGATATTCCCTTGGACATTATGGCAGAACGCTTCCTCTCACGATCCTGGATCAAGCTGGTACACGGTTTCCCAGTTGACTGAGAAAGAAGTAAAAAGCAGAAAAAGGTGCAAGGAAGACCCCCCCCCAAATAATCCCCCTCAGAAAATAGCTAAATGTTCTACCGTCACTCCGACCATCAGATTCTCACAAAAAATATAAACACAGCAAAAATTGGAGGGACCAGAAAAGAAAAACAAGATGGCAACAATGTAATATTTCTAAGCTCCCTTCTGGAATTAGTCTTTACGACGAGTATTGTTTATTTTCACTTAAAGAATAATTCTTAATTCGCCTTTAAATTGACCTAATGTTTTATGTCATATGGAGCATAGATAAATGTATTCAGTTTAGCTTGAATAATATTTCTTTTTGAGATGGGAGACGTAAATAGAATGTATGGCTGCTTGTTAGAATTCAGATAGCATTGAAAAATATATAGCTTGGTTCTAATTTCTAAATGTTAGAATTGAGATAGTTATGTATTCTTCTTTAATTTATATTTTGAGGATAGTGAATATTTAGATTGTTATTTTTTGTCTCTTGACTAACTTGTCGCCGGTAATGTAATCATCATGATAGACGAGCCTGGCTTATTTTTTATAAATGGACATTAATTTTATGTAAGTTTAGTGTTAGTAGCATATTTGTATTTCAAAGAGGTAGTTTGCTTATTAAATCAAATAGGATAGTAATGTGATTTAGGTGCACTAGGGATTATACTGAATATACTGCATCTATATATTTATAAATGTAATGCTCATTGTGTTTAGAAGGCTTTTATTGCCTCTGACTTGTAAAGTTTCTCTATAATAATTTAATAGCATATGAACTTCTCTACATTTAATATTTTCGCCTTTCGAAGCTTGTATTGTCTTTTTTTTGTTGCATACCCTATTTATCTCATTATGGGATTCTAAACTTAACTGTTTGTTTATTGTAGCATTAAACTCTAATTTTATTTATAATAAAACTAAGTTTTATTTAATCAAACCTGGCGTGTTGGTAATCATTTAACGAGGTTATATAGTTAATTTTTCAGACAGCGCCATTCCTGTCCTTTTTCATTTTAATTGCTAAGATGTCGTCCTTCTTTTTACTGCCGATAGATAAATATTTGTGTTTTTAAATTGTTTTCTTAAATACTGTTGTTGTCCTTCTTATTATGGATACAAGCGTTTCCTTTTATTCGCTCATTCCGTCATTTATTAACCCTTATCGTTTTTGCTAGAGCTCTGATACCAAGAGGTATTGGACTGCATCTGGGATATACTCCCAAGAGGGTGGATGACCTTGAGGAATTAATCTTTCTGAGCTCCACTGATTCTAGGCAGGGAAATTTGTTGCATGTACTAAACAATTAGGATTAGTAAGCTACGATAAAGGACGCACAAGAAATCTCCCTAAATACTGATACACCTCTAAACAATAAACCCCTATAATATCAAAATACTAATCGCACTAAATAAATATTGCCACTTTAACTTATTCTGCTGCTCTTCAAATAATTTATTTTGGCCTATTTTACATTAAATATCGTCGCGGACTATTTCAACAACAAGAGACAACACCTACCCTGTAAAAAACTGCCCTGAACCCTGATATTTCCTCTGATTGGCGTAATCAAACACTTGGCTTTTCCACCCACGGTGCATGCGTCCATCATGAATAAGAAGGGAATAGGAAACCAAGAGAAATGATTCATATCTGTGTCTAATCTGCGCAAAGTGAGACAGCATGGTGCAATGTTCTGAAGAGGTAATAGACATACCCGGCGCTAGAATATTCGTGGTCTATCTCGGACCTTCTAGTCGACGCGTCACTCCCCCCTTCTGGACCACTAAATTTTAAACTTGCGAAAATACTCGGTAGCGATTACACTCGCAACCCATGAACTCGCAAATCGCAGGCTGTACCAAAACAGAGCTAATTTTTAAAGGTTTCTACTGTCGTGTGAGTTTGTGTATCGTTGTTTCGCTTGACAACACTGTAAAACCATGACGTGTCAAAGGATTAAGGTGATGGGATAACACAAAATACCATTATACAAGATACGTAATTGAAAGTAAAGTCTACTACCGTATTGATAGCATTATGGAAAACTATTTGTTTGGTTTTATTAGGAAACCATCTTCCAGTTGTTTGCATCTAAGTTTGTTACCTCAACATTTTCTCAGGTTATATGAGTAGAGTTAAACCGTTACTCTAATCAATACCCACTATAGCTCATTTGGTAACGTGATTGTCTGAAACTCTAAAGTTCATGAGATCTATCCCACTTCGTTATTCATATTTTATTTTTTTGTATGAATTGAAGTCACTTGTTAATAATTAAAATTCAGTAAAATATATTTTATTTTCGCAACTATTTTAAAACAAATATGCCCTAAAGGTTTTTACTGTGCGAATAATAGTGAGCTTTATTAGCCTTATTATTAAATGTGTACATTTTTATGTCATTAAACCCATTAATTTAATTTTTAGATAATCACCTACATACAAAATTTCAAAATTAATGTACTGTTTTTAATTTACTACCTTGTTAAATTATATCAAGTTTAAATTCTGATAAATTATTTTTTTTAATGTGTAGATGATAGGATCAGAACACGTGAACTCTAGATTATGAGAATGCCACTCTACCGACTTAGCAAATTAATGGTTTAGTAAGGAAGAAAAAATTAAAATATGTTATTATATTTTCACTCAAATAAATATTATTATTTAAGGATTAAATTAAGTTTACAAAGCCATCAATTCTTTTTTCTGTAAATCTATTTTGTACAATGGTAGGTTTATTTCAACAAAATCACTCTCAGAAGGTTGCAACCGAAGAAGGGGATGGCATCCATTTTGTTATATTATGTGTAGCACCGGCTTAAATATTACATTTCCTACTCGTGTGTGTTGCTGTACAAGTATAGCGCATGCACGAGAGAGAGAACGATTAAAGGTTCTAGAAGGTAGATTGAATATATGTATTTGGAACTTCATTATAATGAGATCTTGTTGAAGGAGGGTTGAGGGGAACTTGTACGATCTCATTTATCAATATCTCGTGAGATGGAGCAAGACAGAAACACAAGTAAACAAGAACTTTTTATTTTTATTTTCACCCTCTGTCTCGGAGCTTACATATACGACCTTTACTCCGTGTACATTTTGTAATTATTTCAGAACGCGTATATGAACTCTTCAATAAAATATACTTGCGTTTACTTGCATTGTTAAGACAATGCTTAGTTGCAACGTTTGTTTTTTTCTTGAAATCTCTTGCTTTTATAGGTACTTACACGAGTGATATTATAAGTACCTGGGTTCGCAATAAAGGAAAAAACCAAATTGGTCTTTAACCACCCGAATCATTTATTTTCCTTCTTCCATCAGCCCCGGGTTGTGGTACTATTTATAAAATAAAGCTATTACGTCTAGCATTATTGCTATCATTAGCTTCATTTTAAAGTGTTCTGGATGAGGACGGTGAGGCAGGTCAGGAGAAAGTAGATGATGAAAGGCCATGTATAAGAATGCCTGTGGTAGGCAGTCCTCAGTACACTCAGCCTGGGATTGAACTGGGACTACTGGCTTGATGACAAAGACCAAGGGACCACCAATGTGTATTGGTAGTGTTTCTTATCTCATGTAGTGGAAATCTAGTTTTAAATATGTAGCGTGAAGGTGTAGGTGTGTAGTATTAGTTCCATAGAGAGGGATGTGTAGTATTAGTTCATAGAGTTGGGTGTGTAGCATTATTTCCATAGGGTTGGGTGGGTAGTATTAGCCCCATAGCAGTGCCGTAACTAAAACTTTGGGGGCCCAGGGGCGAATAGATTCTAATGATTTTGGGGGTTCCCATGACATTACCTCAGCCATAGTAATTTTAGCTCTATGAGTACTTTATTAAAATTATACATTCAGTATTAAACGGTTCCTATAATGTCTTTGAAGTCCCTTCTTAGATTAAGAAATCAAACTAAAACTCAGAAAATAAACATTGTGTTACTAATATTTATTGAAAAAATTATTCATTTTGCATCAAACCAACTAATTTATATACATTTAGTACATTTATAACTACTGTAAGTGATCAAAATATGAAATGTATATTAGTATTACTAAAATAAGAAAAAAAACAATAAAGGTTCAAGAAATAGGTAACAATAGTCAATTCAGCACAAAATAATTATTTGCAAATACTAAAACTTTCACTTGTGTGCTTTGGCATCAGCAAACTGATTCACAATATGTTCCGTTCCGTTTGCCTACGCTCATTGCTCAAAACTGATACGTTTGTTAATATCTGCGAAGTAATACTCAGCAGATAATTTTTTACTAACTTAAGTTTTAAAAATGCGCGTTCTGCAGAGGCCACAGTCACGGGTGAATGTAGGCAGATCAAACAAGCAGTAAATACATCTGGAAAAAAGTGTAGTAACCGTTTTCTATAATGAAAGTAGTGACGTCACGAATGGTCTCCAGATTTGTGATATATTCATCTGTATAGTGTTTGAATGTAAGTATTTGGAGTGTGAGATCTGAACTAATGGCGCTTGAGTATTTCACTGAAAGGTCGCTGGCACACTTATGAAGTTCATTTTATTATACATGAAAGAGCGCCGAAGGACAAAGAAACGGAATACTCTAGGCAACTTCATTCATGCCTTGGAAGGAAGAGGTAGTTTAACAGTGATATAATGCAGTCAACAACAGGAAGAAAGAAAGTCCCACGAAACCTATCTTCAGACACATCCAGTCTGCTGTCGGAAGCCAGATCATCGAAATACATTTTTTGCCTGCATAAGATGGAAGGAAGCCTTCAGTTGTTTTTTTTGCGCTTGCTGAAGGTTGATTATGGCAGCCTGGAGAGTCTTTGAAGTTGCGTGTAAATACCTTATAATGTTTTCCCATGTAACCAAAAATAAGGACAAATTCGTGGGATTCTAACCTCTTCTCTAAGACTTTAGCTTCTCATTGCTATACTAGCTTAGCGCTTGTTAGGGCTATAGTTGTTATTGATCTCAGGACATATAAATAGTGCTCTTTCATGCAAGCAATAGCTATATGTTTTGATTCCCATTTTGTTGCACATTGTTCCTTAAGAGTTCTCTCCTAGACTCACGAATTTATTTCACTTCCCAGTGCCAAAATTGACCATCTTAGTGCGCTACTGCTGAAAAACGTGTAAAATTCTTGGATGGTAGACCTGTTGAGAAAGTTAGCAACGACCGTGGAACTTTTAGCTGCATCGGAAACCATAAGATCGAGATTATTGGTACACCAATGAAAATATGGAGCGTTTGAAACCATGTCACTTATTTTGTTCTGAACACCACTACACATTCCACTCATTAATGCAGCCCCATTGTATCCTTGACTTCTATATTGCTGAATGTCGATGCTGTTCTTAAGCAAACGGTCACAAACAAGAGATTCGTAATCTTAAGCTCACTGCTTTCCACTGTATAAAATCCCACAAAACTTTCCTTTATTTATAGCTTTGCTTCTTCATAATTAGCAGCAATGTAACAAAGTGCTACGCTTACTTTATCGAATTTTGTTATGTCTAATGTTGAGTTTATGATTAAAAAACTTAGATTTTCCCACGTCTTCGAACAGAATGTTCCTAAAATTATTTGCCAGAATGTTGATAAGATCATTCTGCACAACAGGGCATAGGCATTTAATTGTGCATTCTTCAGTGTACAACAGCTTGCTTAAAAGAGAATCAACCTCTGTTAGTAACTTGACTGTTCTAAGAAATTTCCCTTCCAAAGCCTCTCCATCTCCTTTCGCTTTACCTTCTTTGCCACGTATTGCCGTATTGCCAGCTGTTAGAGACAAGATGGTTTTAATTAGCCGCACTAGAACTTTCTTCTCCTATTTATTTTTTTAAGTTCCTGCCAATAGTTGCTGTCTTAATCCAAGCAGAACTGACTTTAGATGAGTGGATGTGAAGGACACTCTTCTCGTGAATACCAATTTTCTTAGACAGTTGCTCCCAATCATTATTGCCATCAATTTGTTCTAGTGTGAAATTTTTCGCATCTCTCTCGGTAAACAACCTGCATGGGTCCCTTACGAAAATCGATATTTGTATGGTAAGTCACGTGAAAATTTCAAAATATTTAACTTTAAATTTGTTCGTTGCAGCTCGTTTAAAACTATTACTCTTGCATACTGAAACCCACAAATCCACACAAATCAAAGAATAGTTGGGACCTCTTAATGTCTCTGTAAACACGAGGAATCCTCTGGACCGACCAAGAAGACACAAGAGAAATACAGGGAGGCCAGAGGGGATTCCCCTCCCTTCCCTACGTGCTAGCCAGTGGGAGTTGGGGCTAACTTAAAAAAATTCTACATAAAAGATCAATTTACCTGCGGGAAATTCTTACCATTGTTTTCAAACCCCTACGGTACCTGTTTCAAAACGCCGCAAAAATTTAAAATACTCTAAAAACGACCACGAAGTTAATCTCATAGCTTACCATCGTTTTACCAATTTCGTCTTTATTTAACTGTGGTACAAAAATAAAAACGAGTGTTCTTTCTGAAATTAAAATTTTAACGCTGGTTGGGGGACCCAATGCGACGCACCACTTACACCACCGGTCTTTACGGCACTGGCCCATACGATTGCGTGTGGCTTGTCTGTCGGCCAGCTGGGCTAATCAGTGCAGGTATGAATCACCTCATACTGGTGTCTAGTTTTCCAAGGAGTGTCAGTCTTCTATTTGAATTATTTGATGTGCACCAGTCGTGCGATTGTTGTTGGCCGAGACTATAGGGTGAGTAAAGCACATATTTTAGACATAGTAAGGTGTTGTTAATCTTTGATATTGCAGGATGTCAATAGCTATTGGATTTATTCGAGGTGGGTAGTAATAATGTAACATTATCTAGCAATGCTAGTGTTACAAGTTGGTTGTGTAGTATTAGGTCCATAGAGTTGGGTGTGTATTATTAGGTCCACAGATTTGGGTACGTATTATTAGGTTCATAGGGTCGGGTGTATAGTAGGTATTGGTTCTTTAGAGTTGGGTGTTGCATGAAGTTCTTAGTGTCGTATGCATTTCACGATATACTTGGTGATGTATATGTAGCATGATATAATGAGTGATGTATGTGTAATGTGATATACACAGTGATGTGTGTTTGGCAATATATGGTACCGTTGTGGAAATACCGCTACCTCTCCTCTTGTAGGAACTTGTTCATGTCCTGAAGATAACTCTTCTTTACAGGGAACTCGAACATTTCACATCTTTGCCAGATGGTCAGTAATCGTATCTGGAGTACATTCACCACTCGAGTTTTCTTGGATGACAGCTCAAAAAGCTACTAGAAATACTCCCTATGTATTCTTACGTTAACAGCTGATTCGTAATCTTCAGCTCACTGCTTTCCACTGCATAAAATCCCACAAAACTTTCCTTTATTTATAACTTTGCTTCTTCATAATTGACAGCAATGTAACGAAGTGCTACGATTACTTTACCGAATTTTGTTATGTCTGTTATGATTAAAAAACTTAGATTTCCCCATGAGGTGATCCATACCTGCACTGATTAGCCCAGCTGGCCGACAGATAGCTATAATGCAAATATACGGTAATGTGTAAATGTGATAGTTAACCACAATAACTTAGGCCAATATTATTTGGGCCCAAAGATTATTTGTCATTTTACTTCCCTTAAAAAAATTATATATTGACAGAACTTTCACAAAATGTCTAACAAATATTGCTCCAAATTTGTGACTAACGAATTTAGCCCATGTGATTGATCATGACGTAAACATGTTCTTCATAATGGTGCATCCACGCAGTGGATAAACATATTCTATTCTGTTAAATATTATTAAATACAATAAAGTAATCATAAAATAATGTATTATATAAAAATACAAGTGTTTTATCTTTTTCATGTAAATATGATGCTTGTTTAAAGAGTATAAATATATGCGCCATATTATACATTATCAATAACATACCCTAACATAGAATAATTAATTTTAATATGTTCAAAATATTGTTTTGGATTGGATAAAAAGATTTTTTTTAAGTAATTAAATAGTGTGAGAGAACTTAAGTAAACGTTATTTTTAATGAAAATATAGCATGAATTTAAAAAACTTAATATTTATAACAAAAGAGTGATCTTCTACAAATGTTGCTAACCCAAAACCTAGAGTTATAATTTTTCAACTGTCATTCAGGTAAAAATCTATGGTCAAGATAGATGACATCAGACGTGGCCCGCTTTCTCAGAATGTGTCCGGTTACAGACGAGTCGTGAATGGGCGACAAGAACTCACCGGTGATGAGCGAGTGTGGCCTACTGGGACAAGAGAAGCCGATGAGAAAAGGCATAAATTAAGGTGAAAGAATGGCTTTTTTTTGCTTACTACTTAATATATACTTGTTTTATATACTAGGTTGTATTATTATTCTGTATTAAGTTTTTCTACTTGTAATTAATTTAATAATTTCATTTCATAACTATCTAAATTGTATAGTTATCTTAATACCAACTAGCTACTATGATACAACACTAACTACTGATGCAGTTTATTACCTTATTATTTATATTAATTCTTATTCATGTATATGAACCTACAGCTTATCTTTCTTTATTAATTCATTGGTTGAACCGGGTGACTGACAAGCAGTGACCATCTCAAACACATCGAGCTTTGGTTGTTCTAGGGGATCAGGCCCATCCTATTCATGTATCGCCAAATTCCAGACTGACACTGGGATCCCATAGGATACGTCCATCCATCCAGCTTGATATTATATTTGGGGTATTCCTGCTGGAATATAGGAGCAAAGTATTTTCTCTTCAGGGATATAACATCTGGTATACCAAGACTCAACCTCCGTCCCTTGGTGGGTATCTCCATGTGGAATGGACTTCGCCATAACGCTGCCATTGGGTAGCGAATTAATGGCAAATCTTTCCTTGGCGTTAACTTAGTTCGGATGTAATCATCTCTTGCAGTTTCAACATAGATTTTCTATGCTGCGTCAGTTATCACTTTAATACACCTTTCAACGGCTTGTGTGTGACAAGGGTGGTCTCCAAAATTAAGCACTTGTTTCATCTTCTGAACATTTCTTGTGGAACTTCATTTGTAATGTTTATTGTGAGATGAGGCTCAATGATCGAACATCTTGACCAATTGGTTAACTCAATGAATTAAGTTACATCAAAGTTTAAAAGAGGCACTTTAAAGTGTCGTACTTCCTTGCATTTCATTCTTCTGGCATATATTATTTTCCTTGGGCCTAATTCCCTGAAGTGATTTCGAGGATCTGCAATCATTGATAACAATTTGCTCTCTGGATGAGCAAAGTAAACATTAGCTGTAAAAATGTATTAATTATTATCTTTAAATGATCTGTAAACTGTCTTGCTAGTCTTATACTATTTCATAAATGTCTGTCACCATGTTGACATAGTGAGTCCATCTTTATTTCAAACTACATAAGGGCATAAACTTTCCTAAACGAATTGTACTAGTAGGCCGAAATTGTCATATGGTTCTTTGGTGGAAATATACAGTTTTAGCTGCTGGTTGGAGGTTGTCAACAACCTAGCATGACTCATTTTACCTGGATTTCTGTTGGCAAGAGTGACAAGGCAGTGTCCATCCCTTATAGCACAGCATATCAGGATATACTGCTGATTATTACTTTGATCCTATTTATACACATATGGCAACACAAAATTGATATTTAGAAACTGGACAACAGGCAGTGTTTCTAATTGAGAAGTCAAGAGTGAGCTGACAGGTCCAGAGAAGGAATGAGGAATTTTGTGTTGCCATTGAGGCTTTGCGACAGGTACCACAAAGGTAGTTCATTTCCATGTAACAAACATATACTCCACTGAAGATGTTTACCAATATGTGTGTCTATCAAACGTATCACACTACACTTCCACCCCATGTTTACAGTCATCCCATCACACCCTATTACTGTAAGGCGTTCCAGCTCAAAATTATGTTTCTGCATAAAATATAGGATTCCACTTGATATGTATTTTGCCTTAAGTGGTGGACTTAGCAACACATACCCAAAGTACCTTCCTTCTGGCTGTTGTATCATTGCTATATTTTCCTCTGATATTATTACTTGACGTGCATTTAGCTGTGCCATTGTTTGATCCTTTCGACCATCAAAACACAGGCCCTTGATATATATTACATACGCTAACTCTTCTTCTTGCAACTGTCTCCTGTTCTTCTCTATTGCCCTACGTACTCTGTTCTTGTTAACATAAGTTGAATTCTCTAGTGAAGCTTGTTTAAAATCTTCCAAAACCGCTATTGTTATTTTGCCAGGCTTCAACTAGATACACCTGTCAAGTCTGGGGCTCTTGCAGTGTGAGGCATTAGAATCCTCATTTGGCTAAATGATTTACCTTGACTTGGTTTCTCTGTAATATGTTTGTCCGAAATGTATGTTAAACGTAAGTCACAATAACGTGTATTCTCTTCACTAAATGAACTATACTTCATTTGTGAGTTTTCTTCCACTGATTTATTCCTGCTGCTTTTTAGTCCACTCATACTTAATACTGCCTCTTCTGCACCTATGGCAGATTTCTTGATTTCTTTTACTTTTCTTCCTCCTCGTCTCTGTTCGTTTTGAGTAGTGACCTTATCCACACTTCTAATCCCCATTTTTCTTTCAGTTCTTGGTCCTTTGAAAAATGTCATTCCCTCTTAAATACCTTGCAAATTTTCTCACAGCTGCACAGAGCTAAATCAGAACATTTGCATGTGCAAATATCAAACAGTCATACTTCCTCACCACACCACCGGCACGACAGCAGATTCGTCAGACTTCCTCACCTCACCACACGGCCGGCACGACAGCAGATTCGTCAGACTTCCTCACCACACGGCTGGCACGACAGCAGAACCATCAGAATTCCTCACCACACCACCGGCACAGCAGCAGAACCGTCAGAGTTCCTCACCACCCCACCTCCCTTATCATGAAAATAATATATATTGTACGGATCTCCACACGGACTTTCTCACTCTATATTTTAAAAATGGAGATATTTACTCATAGCTCGTAATATATGGGAGATGAAATAATATACATCAGCAAACTCAAGCAAAAATTGTGATATAGCTATGTAAAGCTTTTTTGAACACTGGTTTTACATTTTATAATTTTATTTTTAAAGTAGTAAAGTCCTCATTTGTATATTTGGACCAATAGATAAGATCGCTATGGGGTCCACAAGGGTCAACACTTTGTATTAAAATTTCGACTTCCAGTTATTTATATGTTTAGACAAATAAAAAAGGTAAATATTGACTATCGAGTCTAAAATGATATATAATGATAAAGGCCTTTAGCTTCACTCTTGGTCTTGGGGAACTTAGAACGTGTAGAAGGTGCTAGCACCTTTCATTAAAATGTAAGCAAAAAATTTGTTTATAAATATAATTTGATACCTTTCAAATTTCTCTTCACTTTAATTTTAGTAATATTAAAAAATTAACTCTTTATCTAAATTTTCAAATAATGTAAACATTTGAATATCTTAGATAATTGTTGATATACCGAAATATGATTTCCATGGTGCATCTATTTTGTTGAAGGCATTTTTTTTTTATGGGAACGAACCTATTTAAATTTAATTGCTAATTTTATTAGATTAATTGTTTTGGGTTATAGATTTGGAGCTACGTAATAGCTACTATCCTATTTAAAATAAAAGTTGTCTTCATAAGGAAGCGTATAAATAGATGTATTAGTTATTATGTCAATACTATGATAAACGCCAAAAAAATATATTTATAGTCAGGGATATCTTTATTGATAAGTTTGAAATTGTTTATTAAAGGTTCTTATCTGGGAATTGTAAATAATATTACTAGTTGTGGCATACTCAAGTTTCCGTGCGCGAAGTGCGTTTTTAGGGGGTCTAAATTGATATGGAATTCTAATTTTTACTATTTTAACTCTAGGAATAATTTGTTTGGAATTTGAGTGAGGTTAGCATACCTATAATTTTCTATCATGGGAAAGTCATTAGCTATTAGATTATGGTCGATTAGTTCCAAACAACATAATATATGAATGTGAGTTATTGCACGATATGTTGTCACATTTCATACTAAAACTAGCTATGTGTTTTATGCTCTTTGGTTCCCAAATAATACTATTGACTACTAAAGATAAATGTACGTTTATACTGCTTTCATCCTTCTTAATTAATCATGTCTTCCCCCAGATAATTATTACAAAGTGTGGTAAAACACTGTAGAGGCAATTATTTTGTTCAAAGATTAGGAATATCCATTATTAACATTTGATATATTTGAGGAGGATAGTAATAATTAGATTACATTGTTTTTTTCCGCAACAGTTTGTGTTGCGTGTGATTGAGAGCAATAGTTTGTTCTAAGGATATTCTCCATCGATACCCTACTACATGCAACATGTGTAACATGTTACAAGGGAACAAGGGTGGGAAAGTTCTTCGATAACAAGAGCTCGTTAGATGATGTTACTCGGGTTAACGTTCTTAGGCGAAATTAACCTTAAGTATAAACGTTAACATTTGGGATATCTATATCTTGATTACATTAGTTACATTTAATCATTTAAAATTATTGTATATAAATAATAATATAAATGTTCCGTTCCAGAACTATAGGGGAAAGTACATGAGGGATATTGTATGAGGTTTGAAAAACATAATTATATTTATTTCAAAGCCATTAAAAGTGTGAGTGTGGAAATAATATGACCGTTTCCCAAGGTTTTTAATTTGACCAATATTTTTCAACAAAATAAAAATATAGAAGAGGCCTACCTATAGTCTTTAATTGCTGATCGAAAAAAAGGTTTAATCTTTTCTTCATCCAATTTACTACTAGGTTGTTACTATAAATATTGACAAAGGAAGTTATATAAAAAAAAAAAACTGTTGAAAAATAAATCTCCTTAGCAGAAGTGTCAAAAGTCTATAATAGGTGGTCAGAGTCTTTGAGTCTCCTCTTATCTGACCCCCCCCCCCCCCCCCCCCACTTTCAAAATGCTTCCTGAGCCCCTGTCAACTCGTTAGAATAGAATTATTACAAAGTGTTGAAAATTATGTTATTTTGGGAGATTTGTAGAAAGCCTCTGACAGGGAAGGAATACAGGAAAACGTGTTTTTTTTTATTAAATTATTATCGAAATGTATTTATATCGGAACAAAGTAATTATGTTCATTAAGCCAGATGTTCACTACAACTAGATTCAGAGGTGCCTATAGATCAGGGATGGGGAAATTCTTTGATATAATGAGCCACATAAAATAATTTTCAAAAATTTTTGAAGGTTCTAGAGCCACAGTAAATATTATTTTGAAATGTTGATTCTAATAATAATAATAATAATAATAATAATAATAATAATAATAATAATAATAATAATAATATTAGGGCCTGGATGTTGATGACGTTAAAAATTTAAAATATGCACTCTGAAATGCTAAAAAAAATGACTTTTTTAAATGACCTAAAACTTAAGAAAATGCATTTTAAAATGAAAAAAATTATCTTATAATGAATGAATGTTTAAAAAAATCTTCAGAAAATAGGCACAAACTAATATATGTTATTTTAATTCACCTTAGTCTGAATTGCACTGGACTATAAATGTCATTCTCAGGTTGTCGAAAGTGAAGGATTTACGGTTATATGCCAGCCAGTTTTTATACCTCGAAAAGCTGCATTCTACATCAACTAATGTGATCGGAGTGTACTTGAGGTGAGGAAGATCGTTGGCTATTAAATCCTCCTCAAACCCACCCATGAAATACTTACTACCACAGAGTATATCTGAGATTTGACACAAAGTTTTATACCCGGTATTCTTGTCCAGCACTTTTTCCAGTTTACATGCAATAGCTATAGCAATTTTCCCACGAGCGTTGTTAACACCATTCTCCACCTGTTTGACTAGTGAAATGGAATCTAATATTGCCTCACCCCTTTTTTCCAGTGATGTGATAGTTGTCGACAATAATGCAAAGTTCGACTTAATAAATGCCAAACTTCCCTCCATGTTTAGCTCAGAGAATATATCTTGAGCAATTTGTATTGAAGCAGTTTCTTCACAGTCAAAACTCTGTACTATTTGTTTCACTACCTGGAAATGTTCACAATAATACAAGCATGCATTTAAACATGTGCCCCAGCGTGTGATGATAGGTTGTGGTGGTAACGTAATGTCTATTGCTTCTGCTTTGAAATGTGCAACTCGTGAGGGTGCTTTTAAGAAAACCTTTTTAACGTTTGCCACAAGCCTGTCTACTTTGGGATAATTTGCTCGCACTTCTTCACAAACTCTATGTAGACCATGTGCTATTAACGTGACATGTACCCTTCTAGAGTAAAGTGCCTTCATTTAATTAGCTTCTCGTACCCTATTTGGTGCTGCATCACTTAGAAATAAAAGCACATTGTCATGTTTTATGCCCTCAGGCCACAAAAGAAACATATCACTGTCAAACATTTTGGATATTGTCGAGTAATTGGCCTTTTCTAATACTTCGGTGGTCAATAAAAACATTTCACCTGGTCTATCCAATACTAATGTTCCAATCATAACATTGGCTAAATAGCACCCCACAAACGCACGCCAAAGAACATCTACACCAACTGCACGCTGCGAACCGTTCATGGAAAAACACCTTTTCCTTCCCCTTCCACCCTAGCAGCTGTATGTGCCAGAGAAGTGCTTGTGATTCAAGGTAACATTCCAGTCATTCCATTCCTCAAATAACTTGCTTCCAGCAAAAGTGAGTGTAGGCCTCTCTTTGTGTAGCCAACTAACCTTCAGCCAGTTATTAGCAACGTAATATGATGCTGGAATGTATTATTTCATTATTTTGAAATAAGTGTTTTTTATAAACTACTACTTAAGGCTTGGAGACGTAATTTCATAAAATAATATGGTAACATGACAAAATGACTGAAAATGACAACATTATTTTTTTTTAAAAAAAAGACCGAATAATTCTCCAATTAATTAAAAAACAGCAAAAAAGTAAAAAAAATACAAAATAAAAAGGGTATATTTGTAAACGAGATGTCTTGAACAGAGTTTGATATATATTGGAGCATTGCATCAGACTTTTCAGTAAAAAGATGACATGTCAACAATATCCTAGAAATAATAATAATAATAATAATAATAATAATAATAATAATAATAATAATAAACAATTATATAGCAATCTTACACACCAAAGCATTATATGTTTAATCTCTGCTCGACAAAGAGTCTTCATTTTTGCAGTTAGTAGTTTAAAATCTGGCTGGCAGGATGTCAAAGCTGTTATAAGAAGCTCGGTGAGATGGCCGTAAGTGAGAACAGCTCGATGTCTTGACTTGACAAATTTAATAACAGAGTAGAGAGATTCAAAACGGTAGTTGTTCCAAAAACAGAGAGTAATCAGAAACCAGTTTTCTGAAGACTTTGCCTCTGGAATTTGTTTCCAAAAGTCAGATAGAGATGAGCTTTATGTATGATCTTCAAACCTACATCTTCCTGCAGCTCAATAAGCTCCGTTTTATTGAAGCAATATCCGAGCCAATTGGTGCAACAACAGGACATCCATCGTTGATGACATCAATTTAGAAGGGATTCACAAGAAATTCAAAGCGTGTCTTTTTATTTTTTATTTTCTTAAGCCTATTCTCAAAATCACTATAAAGTGTTTCCAAATTTTCTTCATATCTATTCAATTTACTGTTATTAATTTAGACATCAGGAAAAGCAGTGATTTTTAGCTTAAGGTTGGGAAAGTGGTCAAATTCCTGAGCTGTCAGATCTCTTTGGAACAGCTTCATTTTATTCTGAAAATTGAAAACTGATTGGCCAGTTCTATAATAAGTTTGTTTCTTCCTTGAATTGGCAGATTTAAATATTAGAGGTGTTGCAGTGTTGCCAGTATTTTGACCTACCATAGCTGATGCTCCATCTGTTACAATGCTAACAAGTTTATCCAGTGGTAGTTGAGCATTTAATAAAGCTTTGTTAAGTGCATTTTTATGTCAATAACTTCCGTGGTTTCCTTTAAACTTATCATGTCTAAAAACTCTTATTTTCATCTCCAGCGTTTGTAACATAGTGAACAAATAATATCTAGATGTGTGATGAGATCTTTTAGATTCCTCCAATGCTAAGCTGAAGGCAACGCATCTTTTCAGATAACTCACAATGAACATACGATTTTAGACCTAATTTCAGAAACGCATCTTTAATAGTGTGGTGGAGTGAGAATTGCAATCACATCAGTAATATTTTTTTTTACATATTCTCTATGAATTTAAGATAGTTTGCTTCGAACAATATTCCAAGCTATACCAAAACTATCTTTAGTAGGCAAATCACTTTGCTTAAAGAGAGAAAATTGTTTAGTATGTTGAGTGGCTAAATTAAATTTCAATGATTTTATCTTATTTTTTCGAGGTTCTGACTAAGTAGGATTAGGATTAGGACTAGGATTGAGCCCCGATATCCCCGTTTTCGGCAGTCTAGTCATTTTCGAGAGTAGCGCTTTAGACCCTTTGGGTTGGCCTCGTCTTATAAGTATCTGTAAGTTATTTCAATAAAATGCTATCAATGGTAACATTTATTTTTAGTATATCTAGTGCAGTTAATTTAACTTTAATAATATATTGCCATTTTATGGGTACATTTATATAGCTTTGAATTGCAAAATAAACTTTTATTTGAATAAAATCGGCATACAAATACTAATTTTTGTATTTGAGATTAAAAACCATGTAATTCTGATTCGTATATATCCCTCTGATAATTCGAATTGAGAACGATGCTGTTGTCCAACATCGTGTAAACGTAGTTCAAGACGTGGAGATTTTCATCAGTGAAGCTTACACCGGATGCTGACTGCAGCCATCATTATACAGGCGACTCCCTGTTCAGGTCGATGTCATGTTACGAGATAAAAAGACCAAAAAAATATGTCGTTTGTTTTCAAGAAACCTTGGGAGCCGATCTTCTCATACTGTTCTTCTATTGTGTGTCATATTTTATTACCCCAGATGATGTGGAAAAACATTACAGGCTACATCATTTCATATCAGGCATTCATTCAGTTTCCGGTTGGTCAAAATATGCTTGACTTTAATATTACTATTATTATTAAGTGAAAGAATACAAATCTCGACTCTAGACGTACAAACTAAATACAGTAGATATACTTACCTGAAAGAAAGAAAAAGTCATGTCTATTTGCTTCTTGCCAGGCTGAAATCTAATTAAAATGGAAATATAGGACTTACCCGCAAAACAAAAGTAGCGCATAGTTACAATAATAATAATAATAATAATAATAATAATAATAATAATAATAATAATAATAATAATAATAATAATAATAATAATAATAATAATAATTGTGGTAGAAATTATTTCAAACCTAGTTCGAAAAAAAAAATGTTTAAGCACCTTAACGGTTGTAAAAATCAATTGTTAAATTGAGACTAGTGGCGTAAATGTTGGATAAACTCATTATCTAAGGACTAAGAATCGTTAAATAGAGGACTAAGGGGTCAATTAAAATTAAAATAATAAGATGTATGTTAAATTTTGTCTTACAAAAAAAATCTAAATTAAATTGTATGAAATGATATATTTTTAAACATTATAAATGTAATTTAAAAAAACATGTTTATTTGTATACCATTTATGCACACATAAAAATATCAAGCCGAACATTTAAAAATGTTGTGCCCGGTGAATTGGCTTCATTTATCTCGGTGGTTTTAAACTTCCTTCCTCACACCATTTATTATTTTTGTTTTTCTACATATGTTTTTATTAATCAAACAAAATAACAGATGAAGGAACTGTCGAAAACAGACAAAAGAAGGAGAAGAGTAAGAAAATATTTTCATGATACGATACAATGTAATGATACAATATGATACAATATAATGATACAATTTACTCCCAAATCTTTGAATATCGAGCTGATTCTAACGTTTATTTTTAAAACATATTATGTGATGACCGTGACTTGTTGCGCCCCTCACAGCCGTATCCAGAAATTAATGTTGAGGGGGGCTCTGCTCGGGGTGGCTCGTCGTTAAGTTTCCAACACTAAATGTAAATATATTTTCTAAAACAATGAACCTTTTTGAAGCCATTAAAAGTGTTCTTGAAACTAATATTAGAGGTAATATAAGATTCAAATAAACAATGGGCTTATGCATTGACAAGTAATATAAATGAATATAAGACATGCTTTCCAACAGGTTACACGGGTAGATTCCCATCAACCCGCTACTACCTTGTCAATCATTTGAACCGTGGGAACCGTTGACAGATTCCACTAAACTTAGAAACAGAGACGTAATCAAGCGACCTTCCTCACAAAAATATGAGCAAACATTTAATTTAATTTAATCTAAAACATGCCTTTCAAGACAGTAAGTGATAGAATTTTAATAAATGGGACACAATCAATAATATTTATATGTAAAATATCTGAACATGTTACAAACTTGATTGTTAAATAATAGTACAGTACCTCATTATAACGGACCCTATTATAACGGACGTCACTTATAATGGGTAATTAAAACAAAATTAAATAATAATAATAATAATGGCTGCTTTTTTTATCTGACGAGTTTTACATTTCCAAGCAAGCGATTAAACATTGATTGTTGTGTGACTGAAGAAGAAATTGTCGCCATTGTAACTGAAGAAGCAGAATCTTCGGAGGACAAGGAAGAAGAGGTAGGAGACACTACTCAGCCTACAATTGAGGTGATCGAAGTGAAATACCATTTAAATTTTGTTATTCAATATGTTGAACAATCGGCAAATGAAAATGTGTTTGTATATTATGAACACTTACGACACCTGTGTCAGTTATTAACTGAAGAAATAAGCATCAAACAAACCCAGCAGAAAATAAACTATTTTTTTCAAAACAATGAATGTAAGCGATCAATATGTTCTAAAGATTAATGCAGTGTATACATACACATCTTTTTCAATTCAACCTATGTTGAAGACTGTTTTTTATTTGAAATATAATAAACACTTTTTATAGCTAACTAGTGTACTTTCATTTATGTACACACTGCTGCATTACACCCCTATAAGAATTATTTGTTATAAAACTGACAACCTTCAACCCCTATTAGTCCGTTATAATGAGGCTCTACTGTACTCACACAATTACTCCCGAAGGGTCTTCACCCGTTCTACCCCCTTCAACGTTCCTATTTGACTAATGAGGGTGACAGTAAGAGCCATCACGGCGTATCATGCCAGATAACGTGAATAGTTCCACGCCACAAGATGCCTCTAGGCTCCAGTCAGGGGCGGCTCGTCCCAAGGGTGCGAAGGCACCCACCCACCATTCCCCCCCTTCCCCCACCCGTTCCTGTTAAATTTATTATTCGCACTCTCACAATAATTTTGTCTTGCCATAATAATTTCAAGCAAATATATTTTCGGTTTAAGTAATAGCAGGCAATGTGTTTGAAATGGCATAGTCAGGTGAGCGGTGGTCAGTGCCATGCATTGTGAAACTAAACCTTCCCACCCCTTCACTTCTTGTCACCAAATGGCATGTAGTCAGGTGAGCGGTGGTCAGTGCCATGCATTGTGAAACTAAACCTTCCCACCCCTTCACTTCTTGTCACCAAATGGCATGTAGTCAGGTGAGCGGTGGTCAGTGCCATGCATTGTGAAACTAAACCTTCCCACCCCTTCACTTCTTGTCACCAAATGGCATGTAGTCAGGTGAGCGGTGGTCAGTGCCATGCATTGTGAAACCAAACCTTATCTCCCCTTCACCTATAACTGTCCCCATACTGCTACGGCTAGCTAGCCCTGCCTATTCTTCGTGTGAAGACGCACTCCCTTACGCACCCTAAGGTTGAAGGCTTGTGAGATAATGTGTACAGCGTGAAACAGCAATATGTTTTATCAGTCATCCTGCGTGTTATTACATCTTGAGGCTGTGTGTTATAATAATATTATGTAGGACTATTTTAGGATAGTGATTATTTGAGTTATATATATTTAACATTTTTCGTAACTAAAACTAATATGAAAAGTTCAATTCAGGCGCTTAAGACAACAAATTTTGCAAGATTAACTCTTGATCAAAAAAGAGAATGAAATCATTAGGTAGGCCATGTCCTGAATTCTCTATGGAACAAAGTGAAACGAAGAAAAATGAAAATCGAGTTTCTAAAAGACAGCTCAAGTCCAAAGATGCATACCAAAAAAATGGCTGGACTTGCGGCTGTGATGTGGAAAAATCTTTGTACAGTTTCCCGTGTATTTTGTTTTCTTCCAGAAACAGTGGTGAATGCTTGTGGATAGTAAAAGGTGTCAATGATATAAAATATTTAACAGAAAAAATTAAGAAACACGAGGAATCTATGAACCATATGAATAGTGTCGTTGATCTTTCTTTGCTAGGCAAAATAAATATATATTCTAGTCTAGACTCACAATACAGAGAAAACGTTAAAAAACACAATACTCATGTTGAAAAAATAGGCACACATTAAAAAGGTTGATTTCATGTATTAAATTCTGTTGTGTTTTTGAATTAGCTCTCAGAGGTCAAGACAAATCAGCATCATCTACAAACCTTTGTGTCTACAGAGGTCTAATTAATTATACTGCTGAGCTGGATTTTGTAGTGAAAGACCATTTAGAATCGGCCATTGTATTCAAAGGAACATCGAAAAGATACAAAATGACATACTGGACTGCATGCTTAATGTCTGTAGGGAGGAAATATAAAAGCAGTTACGATATTCTGAATTTTTAGCAACCGAATGTGATGAGACAACTGATTTAATGAATCATTGTCAGATGGTATTAGTTTTGAGCTATGTGTTTGAGGGGTTGGCTTGTGAGAAGTTTTGGGGTTTCTTATTCCTGAAGGAAGATGTGCAGAAACCTTAGCAAAATAGATAATGGGCCATATCAAACCTCTTCTAGACACTTCAAAAGGAAGATTAATAGCACAGACGTATGATGGTGCAAATGTTATGAGTGGCTCTGTTGGGGGTGTATAGGCCAAGATTAGAGAAACATGTCCATTGGCCTATTATGTACATTGTTACGTTCATCAGCTAAACTCAATATTGGAAAAAGCAACCAGTGCAACCAGCAAAGATCGAGTTTTTTCCTCAAACCTTTCTGCCATTCCCGCATGTTTATCTCACTCATCTTTACGATCTGACATTTCGGAGCAACTAGTACAAGTCAGACAGCCCAGAGTTGCTACAACAAGATGGAGTTTAATTATTTACTGAAGTTATAGGCTATATTAAATTTAAAATAATATTTCTTAGTTAACTTTGGTAAATGTTTGTCACTACTTACTTTACATTGAGGTCACTAGTTGGCGCTACTATTTTTCTCAATATTTACATCCTATTTAAATGCCACCATATTGGGCGTGGACAAAAAGGTAATATAATATATATATATAAATATATACACATATATAATTGTATCACCACCATTCCAGGTGTGGAAAATTCTCTACTTCTTTATAATGAGTATGTCAATTAAGGTTAGCTATGATCGCTTATAAATAAACCTTTGCTACGAATTTTACGTGGGCATATTTTTTGTGACTTTAATCTTAACTATTTAACTATAGATCACCCACTTCGGTGGCGTAGTTGGCTAACGCGCTAGTCATGTTGAGCCCGACTGCCGAGGATGGGGAGATCGAGGTTCGAATCTCGGTCGGGTGAACTGGGGGTGGTTTTTCCTAAATGGTTTTCCACTCTCCTCTTACGCAAATGCGGGTTCACTTCCTCTAAATTCAACCTTCCCAATTCCTAATCCATTAGCGTAATTAGTACTTAAGCGTATAACCCGAACGGGTAGTAAGACGCGGTGCTAAATAATAATAAAAAACTATAGATCTGAGCTTAAATATGATACTGTAGGTGATTTTTTTTACTGCTTCAATTATGTACGTTTAAATTGAGGTTCACTCTCTCACACAGACTTTGTGGTCCGTCCCTTTCACTAAACTCTCTTTATTTGTTCAACTGTATATATTTAAATATAATGTTTGTCTTATCAATAAATGTTAATTTGGAACCCGCTTCCTTGTTCTAATTTTGTGGTTATTAAATGTCGGGTGTTGCTAAGAAGCTGCACCACTCTAGTTCACAGGATGGTGTTGTAATAGGGATAATGCTAGGAAATCTCAATCTTTTATTCATTATTATAAATCTTGTACTAGTTCAAACTTGCTTGTGTATGTTTCTGCTACTGACCATGGATCTGAAATAAAATGAAGATTCCACAGCCAAGCTGACTAAATTTAATATGTACAAGATGAGTCGAGACAAGTTGGTTGTAGAGCTCGGGCAAAAGGAGATATAATTTTCGTCCAACGCTACGTCTCATATGGAGATTAGTGAGGGGTGAGTACTCTCCGTCAAGACTCTCATGGGCGTGGATGCACGTGGTGAACCAGTAGTTAACTAAACACCCCGTCATTACCGTCCGTATATCCCAAGATTTAAAGTAAGGTTTTAGTTGCGATTTTTAATTGCATCATCCCTCTTTGTGATGGGAAAGATAATACTCGTTTATTTAATTTTGTGGGTGAAGTCATCAGAGCGTCCTATTTAAGGCTGGTCGATGAACCAGAACATTTGACGCTTAGCTTAACCAAAACATCTGGGTTTCTGTACCAAGTCATTTTAATTGTGGATTCAGGTTATCCTAAATGTTCTATTGCCAAATAACGTAAGAGATAAATTATTCAGATTCAGGTCCCCCACGAGTCACTTAGGAATTGTGCTGTCAATAACCAAAGCGACCAATGTCCTTAATACTGGTCTTCTGGAACACTTATTAGTTAATATAATACTTGTACATGTATCCTCCCTTACTAGAAGCACTTGAATCACGGCTCATGGGGACTCAGGGACGCGTACCCCCCTCCCCCCCAGTATTTTGCCAAGTGGAGAATCAAGGGATAGGCTACATTGACAACTTAAGTCATACGTAGAGTTTTGGTATGTCCATCAGAACATATTATATTCGATATTGTTGACCTGCACACATTGGCTAAGATCTTCATAGCAAAAAGAGATAGGAGGAGAAGTGTTTTTTGATGAGTTTGTGATTAATTGGAAATTATATACTTATTACGTTCCTGCTTCTAAGTCAAGGTTGGGTAGAGCAAGATTTCATTCCATAAACTAGGTCTACACATTGAATGCCATTAAAGTAGAGGTGAACAGATATACTTTAACTAAATAAATACATTGTTGACACTCACCTCTCAAAGAATTCAATATAATGTTTTCACCCCTAATTACATTACACCTGACATAGATTCTAGTGATTACATCATCCTAAAGTATCTAAAGGTGGATAAATTGACAGGGTGGGGGAAGGGAGAGCTCTTAAGTAAAATCAATATATAATTTTGTATTTAATTATAGTTAGAAAAATAATAGAGTTGGGAAGGTTATGGAAGATGTAACTTTGTCACCCCAATAATCATAAGGTGGTGATGCAAGTGTTAGGAGCCATTTTTTGTTTACTAATGAACCTATCCATGATATTAAAAATGTATTTACAAACGCATGTGACATCTGTTGTTATGCACACCAGGACGGGTTCAAATACTGGTTCAGTTAACAGTCTGTTAAGCCTGTTTCTTAGTATTCTCATAGAAGGAACGCAAATAGGATCAATGTTTTGGGCTCAGAAGGGGAGAATTCTGCACCCAGGGATCTCTTTCGCGTAAGGTGCTACTGATTTCTTAGTTTGGGACATGTCCAAAGACAACGCAGCTCGTGAAATGTTAAGGGCATGGCCAGGATTTTGTTACTAACACGCTTAGATCCTCTAAACTTCTAAGCCACGTATTTTTATCCCTGTTGTTTCTAATTTGTTAGGGTAAGGTAATTGTTTGGGAATTTTCGACACCGGAGCTAGTCATTCCTTTGTCTGTGAAGAGATCATTAGTAAATTATGAAGGAAAGGGAAAATGGTTTTCTGAGTCTATTAATCCTAAAACATATGCTATAACTAATAAACAAATTCAAGTATTTGATTGTAAAGCTGTTATTTCGATTAAAATAGGTAGGTTTTCTTGAAACCTTTCATTTGAAATCATTCTGGGAAATTATTTCTGGTTTAATACTAAGGCTAAATTAAATCTATGTCGTCAGGAAGTGTCTTTTGAATTCATGCCACCGGTAAGAATTTCGTTCCATGCTATGTATAATCCCCGGGCTAGTTATAGCTCTGATGAAGATAGTGAGGTGGTTGGTCACATTGTGCGCAAGTTGCTGGATGTCTTAGCTGACAAATGGGGAAAATGTGACATCTTACCTCAATGCATTGTCTTGCAATACAGTTTTACCATGTGGCCAGGTCCTTACTCCTGTGCACCACCTAAAATGCTGATATTTGATCTGGAAGAAAAGGGAATCGTTCGTCCCTCAAAATCCACCTACGCAAATCCTGCTTTTATAATCCCCAGGAAAATGTTGCGTCCCTCATACGCAATTATGTATACATCAAACGGGCTCATTCCCCACAATACACCATAGAATATGAAACAGTTTATTGGAAAGGGCGATTTTGGTTATTAAATTAATAACCAGAAAAAAACTATTAAGTGTTTGACAATTATTTTAATGTTTCCCAAATCCAGACATGAAATAACACTCACAATCTCGTTATTACTCAACAAAATTGACATTAACCTCCATGAGGAGTAAGAATGGAAGTCTGTGCTATGCTTGATTTAATAGTTTTTGTTTGGCGAGGTAAGTTCAAATAAAAGTTAATTAGTTTAAGAAAACAGTACCCGTTGGCGGCACGCCGTTCCTGGCAGGATGAAGTTGCAAACCATTGACCGGCGATACAGCGCTTCATACGAACAGGTAGTTATGTTCACGGCCTATACTATTCCATCCATGATGCGGTCTACTCTTAAAGACCTTGGTTAATACCTTGGTTACATTATTTCTGAAGGGAATCTTCTTGTTGATCCTGACCGTGTCAAGGAGGTTTTGTATTTTCACTGTCCTAGGAACATCATGGGTGTGTTGCACATTTTAGACATCCATTCCTATTATGATAGGCTCATCCCAAGGTTTCTTGAGATTGTCAAACATATTAACTCCATAAAGATATTAGAAGCATTGTTCTTATGGGCTTTTACCAAGCTTACTTACCATCTTGTGTCTCCAGCTACCTTGTGTATGTCAGATTTTTCCTTTCGATTTAAATTACACGTTAACGCTTCTTCTATAGCACTTGGGTCCGTTGTCTCCCAGCAGACGTCTGAGGGAAGCAGATCTCTTGCGTTGGTGAGTCAAACTCTTAACGAGGCAGATTATAAATAGAGAGTACATGAAAAACGATGTTTCAGCTTTTTTTTGACATATACATGTTATCAGACCATCCTGAGCTCAGATAATTTTCTATTCACTAATAATATGGCATTTACACGGATGTGGAATCACCGAAAGCAGCTAGATATGATAGGGCACAGGGTATGGAAATCTTCGAGGCGTAAGATCACGAAGCATCATATAGGGGGGAAGCTTAACGTTGTGGCAGATGCTTTTTCGCGTATTTCTGAGGATCTCGATTCTATAGGAAACAGTGAAGAGTTAGATTCCCTTTGTGTCATTCACGTGATCCTAGAATCCTTTATATCTATTAGTGACCATCAATTGGAGGATCATTTTTGCATTTCAGCTTGTTGTCCCTCACTGTTGAGTCAGCCCCTTGTCTCTTTCCTCCGCACTTGCACAGGCCGCGCCATCCAACCTCTCTACTGCCTGGACCGCTCCACAGTCCATGTCTTCGAAGACGTCCGTGACGAGTGCACCTCTATACACAGCGCCAAAGAGAGCTCTGCCTCTATTGGCTCGCGTGATGGGCACTATCCCTTCAATTTGCATGCACCAATGGGAAGCCCCTGTTTCTCCCATTGGACAAGGCCAGGCAGCAGTGGAGGGTATTTAACACGGTGATTCCTTGGTCTCAACACCAGTCAGCCAGTCAGACTCGGTCATTTAGCCTCGGCAAATCAGTGGTGGCCCACCTTGGGGAACCACACTTATTCGAGAGAGCTCATTAAATTGTTATATGTTAAGAAAGAGCAATTTGTTTAACCCTCTCTCCCTCTCCACCATCACCATACCTCCCACCGCGACTCTCACGTTGCCGGGACTTCCTCATGTTCCACCGCGACTCACGTTGCCGGAACATTCTTTCGTTCCACCGCGACTCACGTTGCCGGAACATCCTTCCGTTCCACCGCGACTCACGTTGCCGGAACATCCTTCCGTTCCACCGCGACTCACGTTGCCGGAACATCCTTCCGTTCCACCGCGACTCACGTTGCCGGAACATCCTTATGTTCCACCGCGACTAATATTGCCGGAACACACTCGCCTACCTTCTTCCTACCCACGCGTGTCTGACCACGACGTCACCGCCGTCGGGACATCAACTACATAATCCAGTTTCCCTCCAAGTCGAAGGGATGGATAACAAGCTATGTTTTTAGAAGCGATACTAATACAAGTGAAAAATGCGTGCTAGTTGTGTTGACACGAATTTTTCACTTGTATTAATATCGCTTCTAAAAACATGGCTGAAAATGAAGTGGTGCTAGCTGGTTTCTCTATTGGAGCTATTTTGTTTTTATCACTGCGTCTCATTTCTCATTCGGGTTATTTATACGCATTTAAGAACCTACTAATTAGGATCATTTATTAGGAGCTAAGAAGGTTGAATTTAGAATAAGAATGGGCGGCCAAATAAACTACAATTTTTCAATAAACGCAATTTATCACAATTAGTTGACCTATTTAAAAAATTGTTTTACATAGACAACATAAAAATGTTAGTGAATAGTATGTCTATTATTTCTTAATTCCTTAATACATTAAGATTTATTTCAGTTGATCCAAATTAATTATTAAATTATTTTGCTTAATTCGTCAATTCACTTAGCATACATGGTAAGTAAAATTAAACTCAAATAAGGTCAATAAATCCCAATACAACCAAACTCATTTGGGCACTTTTTTTAATAGGCTTAACTCAGGTTTTTCAACCCTGTTTTAAATTTTGGTAAGGTATACTAATAACAAAATATTTTGTTAAATTCTAGGCCTAAAATATTCTTCAAATATAATTATAAATTAATTTTTAGATTAGTTTAAATATAAATTATCTGGTTTGCTATGAGACAATAATATTATGTTGTGTATCTACTCAAGCTGCCAAAGCATTACTACAAAGTGTTTGAAGTGTATGGGCTGAACATTATTGATTAAAACTTATAAAGATTGGTTAAAGCGTCAAATACGGAGATTGTAAAGCGTCCCGGTGATTTCTAGTGAAACCTGCCAGTCATTCATACCTTACTTGCCGATAACACGAATATTGCTGGAACTAATCATGGTTCTACAATGTATTATATTTTGTGATTGTATATAAAAAAATTACACACGCCACGTTAATTGGTAGGAAATAATGGCTTGATAAAATTATTTCTAATATTTGTTTACCGATTTTAAATAATATCTCTCACAAGGCACATTTGCAATATTTACGTAACATTTTATTTTGGACACTTTTTGAGAATATGTACTACGCCTGATATCACTTTACAATATTCTATAGTGCAATATCCCTCGCATTCTTATCTTTATAAATCCAGTGCTTTAAATTCCACAAAAATTCATTATTTTCATATCATTACACAAATAAGCGCCCCCCGCACACACAATTTTTTAGTTGCCGCCATTCTGAATTGTCTACTTGCATTAGTAAAGTTGGAAGGTGACCAACTTTTTCACTTGTAAGTGGACTTGTTTGTTAGTAGCTTGCTTGTCTGTTTACACGGTGCAAGCTGTGCTTGCGCAGCCAATTAATGTACTTGCATTAGTCAACTAATACCATGTCAACGGGCCTTTAGCGTCTTTACAAGACTTTAAAAACAAAAACAAATAAATGGTACGGGCATCACAAAGAATTTCTCCCGATTTTATCTTAAAAGAGACATTTACTAAGAACTCTTAACATTTGTGAAACGAAATAATAGGTATATACATTGTCGTAGTAAATTTACACAAAAGATCATAAATCAAATAATATACCCTGTTATTTATTCTATGGTATTAGGAACTAGGAGCACTGTTACAGAAAAATGGAGAAAAGAGAAAAATATTTGTCCACCATTTTCAAAGACCTGAATTAAAAAATAGGTTTCATATATTTGCTTACAGCTCAGAAATGTTTGCTTTTATTAAAATATATTTCAAATAAAAGATTATTATCTTTAATATTAGGCCTACTATAACGTTACAATTTTAAGTTACTTCATATTAGTCCAGGACATGGCTGTAGTCCTGTAGGAAATTTGAGTAGGGAGATTTTTTTTTTTCGGGAAACCTTAGTAGGTGTCTTAGTAATTAATTTTGACTTGGGTGGACATCCGTCATCCGGTACATTTCCGGCTATGACGTAATCAAAGATGGTGGCCGCTCGATCACAAGACTGCTCATATCTCTGTTAATACTTGCTTGATTTGCATGGTGTAAGTACATATATAATGTTGTGAACAGTAATTCCTTGTTAACTATGTTTTTATATTTATTTTTATTTTTAATTATTACTAAAAAAAGATTCCTTGGCTTATCATTCAATATTATATATTTTGCAACAAATTCGATACTACTTTTGAAGAAGTATAAGTAATAATTAAAATATCATGATACCATTAATAAAGTGGTATTATATTATCATAAACATGAATATTTACAAACAGTGATTATATTACAAACATGTTCAAATTTTATCTTATAAGGATTTTTACAAGTTTAATCCGAACCCATAACACTTGCACACTTACAGAAGGAGCAACAGGTTACTTCATTTTCCCTACAAATGCATGAGGAATTGGCATATTTTAAACAATTACATGATCCAATAAAATATTTGGGATATTTCTTTAAGCTATTTTCTGGCATCAAACCATATTCTACCACTTCAAAACCAAAATCACAGGGGTCTAAGCGAACAACCATGTACATGAATACAGTGTTGCTGAAAGTATGTGTGGAAATAAGCTCTCAACAAATGTCCTCTAGCACTTTTACTTGTAGGTAGCAAATCATCAATGTCCGTATTCTTCTCATGATGATACAGCCACAATCTTAGTTCATCTAAAGATCTGCAAGATGATCTTTTCCGTAATAACTGCAATAAGTATTCTTCTGCAGGTTTAAGGCTTTTTTCTATCTCTTCCCAGTCAGGTGATACTTCAAAGTTCTCTAAATATGCTATAGATGCACTATTAAGAGTTGCTTTCTTAGTACCAAACTTGCTTGTGTAATCTGCTCCAGATAGTGCATGGATGGCTCGAAGCAAAGAGCATAATTTTCTACCCAGTTTTTGATAAATAGTATGAACGGGCAAAAGTCGCGTGGAATCACCAACTCCAGTGCACAGCCACATTCCTTGTACACCAACTCGTTGTAGAGTAGTCCAGTGAAACAAAGCTAAAGCCATTATATCAGTGCCAGCACTAACAAGAACGATTTTAGTAAACCCACACTGGAGTGCATTTTTTGAATGAATCATTATTCTAAAGTCAGCTTCCTCTACTGACAAACAATTAATCTCTGTGTGATTTACTTGCATTCCATTTTGCACAAATGTTCAATTGAATTATATCTCATCTTCTTCATCACCATAAAAGGCACTAAAGGTGTGAATGGTAGTACATGGTGTTTGAGTCAAAGAAGCTATCACTGTATTGTCAATAAACTCTTGTAAGAACAGTTTGTTCCTTGATGATCCCCAGAAATTGCCAAGTTGAACAGGTAATGGAACCTCTTTAGAGATATGGGCAATATCTATAATAATGTCCCCACCTTTCCTCTGTAGTCTCTCAGCCTATTTCTGTGATAATTTGTGATAACTGTCAAAAACATAATCGATTCTTCCACAGTTCTTTGTGATGCCCCGAATATATGAATAGAAAGCAGAAACTGCTCCACTAAAGGTTTTATTTTCATTCTTCATAACTTTTCGTAAGGAATTCATGACATCTACTTTATAACAAGTCTTCTCATCAGACTGGAACAGGTGATCGTCATTGTTGCTTCTATAAGATGTTTTAGCTCTTTTAACAATGCACTTTTTTTTGTGTTTGTGTTTGTGATCATCACACAGGGAACAGTTATCATATAGTGAGAAAGGCATTTTTCTGTAATATTAGAATATGTAGATAACAACAGTTGATTTGTCTTCTTTTACTGGGGGGAAGAGGGTTCAACAAGATGATGAACTGAGTCGGCGGCCTAGCCGTCAGGAAGGTGAAACAAAAAAAGCTTCGAGTACCTTCCTCACAGTTTGAATTTGCCAAGCTCCCGCTGGTTTAAATTCAAACAAGGTGAAGAAGGGTAGGAAGGTGACCAGTAAATAGCGGTCCAACCAAGGTATTAAGTAGGGTTGGACCGAGCAAACAGGACTCTTGTTAAAAAATCCGGTAGGACTCGGGCGAACCTTGTGACGCTCAGGTGCAATAATTGTGGGAGGACTTATTTATAATATAGTATCAATACTATTTTGTTGAGCATTCAAGTTGTACTCAAATTATAATTTACTTAATCAAGTGTAGTGTGTTAAAAATAACCTTACTAATTCATGGTATCAATGGTGTAAGACCTAATCTACGATATTAGATATCAATGAACTCACAACGCAATAACAATCTAATCCTTTAGTAACCACCTATACTTTTAATATTTTAACGGCCAAAAATAAGTTCTAAAAAGTATCGTAATAATAGATCATACCGAAATAGCTCCTGCATATCATATCCACGAGCTTGAGCTATTTGTATCATACGGTGAGCTGAACTGTTTTACTTCTTTTTGCTAGATATCTCTGTAAGACCAGTGCTTTCAATAAACACATTTGTTATTTCCCTTCCACGAACATATTTACTTAAACAACCAAGTAAAATCTAGCCATGTGAAATTCTCCCAAAACAAGTACAATATTTTTGAACTTATCTCTATTGTTTAGCTGGAATTCACGTGCAGTAGCGTATACACCTTGGTCACAGGCTACCGGCAACAAAAACGCTTGAAAGATCCTGCAGATCACAAGTACGAGTGAAGACATCATCTTGTAGGTACAAAGTGGCTTTTAAAACCTCCTCAGCTCTTGGGTGCTCACCTATTCTATACTTATCGTAAATGCGATTATGTGATTTCTGGTTACAAATAATACATAAACTGTCTCGATAAGTAACTCCTGCTTGAGGACTGTGGTAACTTGCTCGTCTCCTTCCAGAGTTCCTAAGACTTTCCTCTTCAGTCGATTGAGAAGTGCTATCTCTGTCTTCATTTTCTAACTTTTTCTCATTTTGAAGCTTTAAAAGGGACCTCTTATGACAGTATTGTTTGTAGCATGCATTATTCATATGGTAGTAAAACACTGCTTCCTCAATTAATGAATTCAAACGGTTAGTAACACTGTCATTTCGCACTTTCGCAGCTGCCCTGATTTTTTCTCTACCATTTTCAGTAATTAACACACTATCGTCACTTTTATTACATATGATGCATGGTTTTTCATCTTGTTTAAAGTCTGGTAAACTGTTTTTTGACACACTGGACAGTTTTATTACATCCATCTCTTCATTTCACTTTCACAACCTGAAAAAATAATTAATACCTGAAAGTTAGGTAATTTAAGTATAAATATCCAATAATTCGAATGAGGCCCCTTCTATTAGCTTCATAAAGGTAAAATTAGTTAAAAGTGCAAGTGTCATTAAAATCGATCAAGTATTAACAGAGATATGAACAGCTTTATGATCAAGTGGCCGCCATCTTTGATGACGTCATATCTGGAAAATGTACCAGGTGGCGGATGTCCGCCTGAGTAAAAAATACTTATTAAGACACCTACAAATAATCCCTGAAAAACACCCTCCCTACTCAAATTTTCCTACAGAACCATAGCCAGGGACAGGACTATATATCAAATAGTTGTGGAAAAATGATCAAAATTGTAAAACTTTCCAAATGTTAAGTACCCTCAAAGTCATTTTCACGATAAAATGAGAATTGCCGTCTTGTTTATTATGATAAACAATGTCCAGATATAAAATTCAAGAAAATGTCTTTTTTCTCTTTTTGCCCTTCAGTAAACTACACTTAAATTTCAAAAACACCTCGGGGGACCTATGAAAACTCCAGATACCTAGCTCTAGCCCGAGATACAGCCAGCTGGACAGACAGGCGGCATCGCGTACTTTTTTGGTTTCAAGGTGTCATGAAACGTCGACATTCATCAAACTCTCGAGCTGGATTTTTATTATTACTATCACAAAACTTTCACTCCAAGTTGTCGAGAGAAAGTAAAAAGATTTGTTTCTGGAATTACTACACAAATAACAGATCTGTGTATGAATTCCCAATATAATGACAACATTAAGATCTGATTAAACCTGTGTGGCCAATACAACACAAGGATGGGTAGATATTGTTTTCCAATCTAAAACAAGAGAGATTTGGTGAAAGAGAGAGAGCCTTCAGGTGGGATGCTGTAAAAACAGAAGCACTTGTGGACCAATATTCCGCTTGTTTGAGGAGTTCACTCGTGCGGCAACTGCCACGACGTGACGACCCGTTTCTGCCTGTCTTGTAGTGTTGAGGTGCACAAACCCTGGTCTCTCTATTACAAGACACATTAAGGAGTGACAATGGATGCCATGAATAATTTTACAAGATACAATGAGACACGTTTAGATACGGCAAGTTGTGAATAGAGTATAGTGTACTCCATGGACACTTTCATTATCCAGCCATTGCCCATTGTATCTTGTAATAGTATACACACCCCTGCAGTATTTATCTACGTGTATTAGTGTATTGTAATAATATACACACTATTCTCTATACACACCCCTGCAGTATATATCTACGTGTATTTGTGTATTGTAATAGTATACACACTATACTCTATACACACCCCTGCAGTATTTATCTACGTGTATTTGTGTATTGTAATAGTATACACACTATTCTCTATACACACCCCTGCAGTATTTATCTACGTGTATTTGTGTATTGTAATAGTATACACACTATACTCTATACACACCCCTGGAGTATTTATCTACGTGTATTTGTGTATTGTAATAATATACACACTATTCTCTATACACACCCCTGCAGTATTTATCTACGTGTATTTGTGTATTATAATAATATACACACTATTCTCTATACACACCCCTGCAGTATTTATCTACGTGTATTTGTGTATTGTAATAGTATACACACTATACTCTATACACACCCCTGCAGTATATATCTACGTGTATTTGTGTATTGTAATAATATACACACTATTCTCTATACACACCCCTGCAGTATTTATCTACGTGTATTTGTGTCTTGTAATAGTATACACACTATACTTTATACACACCCCTGCTATCTATCCATGTCTATTTGTTTCTTGTAATAGTATACACACTATACTCTATACACACCCCTGCAGTATTTATCTACGTGTATTTGTGTATTGTAATAATATACACTCTACTCTATACACACCCCTGTAGTATCACCCACGCCTCATTGTCTCTTGGTCCATTGAAGACAATAGCAAATCCTCACGTACCACTTGAAGGTTTTTATTCATCATTCTTTTGTTTCGTTTATACCGTAGCTTGTGGTTTTTGGACAGCATACCTTGCGCGTGCAGTCACCCAATAAAAGTACATCTTATTTTTTTAGATTTTTTACACTTAGGTACACAATATATATTCTCCTGGTCTTCCTGCGTGGTGCCTTCATGCGAGACTGTCAATGTCATTCTCTCTGCAAGCGAGTAAAGTTCAAACTCTCTGATGGTATTTGATTTAATTCCTTAATAATTTAATCGGGAATGGCACGAGCCTCTTCTAATTGATAGTAAAAGGTGTGGTTAGTGTGGTTTTATATGAATCCACTGCAAATAACCTAAAAAGTTTTAACTTAATTTCCTACCTAAAAGTCTGTTCAGCTTGACGAGTCACCTGACGTGATTATTGTGACTTGTGGCCTATGTTTATCTTGAGGGACTTGAGTACATCTTGACAATCCCTTATTGTTAGAGTGTACACTCTATTAACATTAATATATCAGTACGCAACTTACAAACAAACTTAATTCTAGAATGAGCATAAAGTACAAATAAGCAATTTGCCAACGACGGTCTCATACTTATTCCTTAATCCGTCCCATGAGACACCATAGTGTGAGAGATTTTTCTGAGTCCATATGGGTAAACCTTAACAGACACTTCCACTTAGTGGGGGTGGGCAATGGCATTGACAATGTGGTGGCTTAACCGCTGCAGTAAGGTTGGTGGAGGCTAATTTATGTAAGGACCCAGTGACGTAGGGTATATCACGGCCCCCTGACAGAGTTACGTGACTGGTACCGGGCAGCAGTAGTATTAGGATCGACTTGAGGCACAGAGAAAATGATGCTCGAGATTGTTCAAGATCGAACCGCAACGTTCGTGACCGCATGGAGTGGTATATCGGCCGTGGTGCTGCGGTGTGGATATCAAAGGGGAAAACTGCCACACTATCTTTTCCCTGAAAATCCCTTTTGTCAAGGGAACAAAATCTGGGGTTAAAAATTCCGGAGGTAAACTAGTCTCACTTTCGGATCTCTCAGCGGGGACTACTTCAGGAGGAGCGATCAACAAAGAATCATTAAATAAAACTTTTCCTTTCAGCATAAGGGCAAGTAATCTAATGACGATGAGAAGGGCTGGGAAACTGTAAAATTTAAAAATGGACAGGGAAAGGTGTAGTGTGAACATTGTGGGTTCAAGTGAAGCTTGGCGGGAAGATCAAATTAAATAGTTTCTGGAAGTTATACAATGTTCTATTCAAGTGGAAAGATTGTAGGAAAAGGAGTGACAATAATGATAAAACATTAAGTGGTGAAAAATGTCACTAAAGTGATGTGCCATTGTGATGGATTGATGTTTGCGAAATTAAACGCTGAACCAGTGGATAATTTGATAGTACAAGTGTACATGCTAACAACGGAACACGATGATGTCGAGATTGAAGAAATAGACAATGAAATTGAAGAAATTATTCAACATGAAGGGGAGCAGAATATCATAGGGCCACATGGACTGGAGAAGAGAAACAACAGAGGGCAGATGCCCATCGAATTCTTCCATCGGAATGACCTGGTGGTGACAAACACATGGTTCAAGAAATGTAAGACAAAACATGGAAGAGCCCAGGAGATATCAACAGATACCAACTAGATCACATCCTTCTCAAACAGATATCCAGGAATGTAGTGAAGGATGTGAAGACAGTCCCAGGTACCAACATCGATTCAGACCACAGCCTTCTGGTGGCGTACAATGAAATAAGAATGGAAAAGATCAGGAAAACGAGCAAGTGGGACATACAAAAGTAAAGAAGCAAGAGTGACATTGTGAGAAATGCAATAGAACAAGAGTTCATTGAGGTGACAGAAGAGAGTATAAGTGCGGAAGGAAAGTGGAATAGTGCTAAGAATATTTTTTGAGGGTGCTAAATGACAATGTTGGAAAAGTGAGAAGGACTGCACGAAAGACAACAGAATATCTTCAGAAAATGTAAGAAAGACGGAAATGGATAAACGTCAACAAAGAAACGTATATGAGGCTAAGCAACAAACTAAGGAGAGAAACAGACAAAGCGAGGAAAGACTATATTTATAAAGAATACATGTAATGAGATTATTAAAATTGAAAGAAAAGTAAAGTCTGACCTCATGTACCAAAAAGCACAGGAACTGGGAGGGTATGAAAACAAAGGTGTGCGAACAATAGGAATATAAAATCCCAAAAGTCATACGGTAATGGATCATGGAGAGGTTCTTACGATTTGGAAGAGATACATAGAAGAACTGTACGACAAGGAGGATCGACCAGGAAACCTTGAGATTGAAGTAGAAGAAGAGGTAGAGAAAGAAGAAAAAGGACCCATAATTTGAAAGATTGAAGTGGAGAGAGCCATAAAGGATATGTGAAAATGAAAAGCGGCTAGAGGTGATGAAATATCAGCTGACTTTATGAAGGAACTGGGAAACAATGGATTAATGGATCTGACAAAACTTATAAATAGGGTATACGATCAGTAGAATGGCCCAAGGACTTTATATACGTAGCCATGGTGGCCTTAAAGAAGAGGAAGCAAACCAATAAATACAACGACCACAGGGCCATCAGCCTTATTATTCATGTGGGGAAGATCGTGGCAAGAATACTCAACAGGTGACTGGAATATAAAATATAAAGTGAGATGGCCGAAGATCAGTTTGGATTTAGAAAAGGAAAAGGAACCAGACATGCCATCACTGAGAATAATTTCAGAAAGAGTGCTGGAAGTAATGGAAGAAGTTTACATTGTTTTCATTGACTGGCAAAATGCGTTCGATAGAGTGAAATGGCAGAAACTAATGGAAATACTCAAGAATTTCGGCATCAACTGGAGGGACAGAAGGCTGATTGCAAACCTGTACAAAGGACTACGAATGAAGGTGAGGCTGAATGATGGAGATACCAACAGCGTAGAGATAGGAAGAGTATTGAGACAGGGATGCTGTTTGTAACCTAGTTTATTCAACTTGTATGGTGAGTAGCTGGTCAGGGAAGCCCTAGAGGGACGTGGCAATTTCAGGATAGGAGGACGCGTTATCAACACAATAAAATATGCATTTCTGGTCAGAAATAAAGAGGAATTTCAAGAAATGATGGACAGGCAAGTGGAGATAGGGAGAATATATGGCACGGAGATCAACATTGAGAAGTCAAAAGTGGTGGTGATTTAAAACCCGAAGAACTGCTGAGAATCAAAATTGAACCAGGAGTTGGAAAACATAGATCATTTAAACTACCTGGAAAGTCTTCTGATAAATGATGCCTACTGCAATAAAGAAAATAGGTCGAGGATTGCCATAGCCAAGGAATTTTTCAATAAAAAGATGTTACTGCTGACCAGCAGGTTGAATTTGGAACTAAGGAAGAAATAGATGAAATGCTACATTTAGACTATTGCACTGTATGGAGGAGAAACTTGGACTCTTAGGAATATGGAAAAGACATATTTGGAGAGCTTTGAAATGTGGTGCTGGAGAAGACTTGAGAAGCTCAGGTGGACATACAGGTTGACAAATGAGGTAGTCCTAAGAAGATTGGGTGAGCAGAGAACCATTTTGGATGTGATTCTTCGGTGCAAAAGAAACTGGATTGGACACATACTTAGGAGGAACTATCTTTTGCACGACGTCATAGAAGGAGAGGTTGAGGGAAAGAGAAGCTTAGGAAGAAGGAGGATTCAAAGGCTAGATGACTTGAAGGAAAAAATAAAACTATGAGAGCTGAAGAAGGAGGCAGAGGACAGGGTGCATTGGATGTCTAAGTTTCACTGACAAAAGGAGTGGACCTGTTGTAAGACAGAACAACTAATTATAGATTTTCAATAATGTTAGGAATCGAATACAGGACACTTAGCTCAGTATTCAGACGTGCCACTGAATGAGCTAGGGTGCCAAACTCTTTAGGTTTTGTCCATGAAAATGTATCAAATTTTAAAGTAAATGAAGTGTGTAATATTCTCCATTAAAGTTTTAGTAATGTTAAATTAATATAAATTTACCTAATTAATTACTAACTAGTTTGGCCTATACTAGATGTTGTGAATCTTATTTCAGTAGATATCACGTCTGACCACTATATGGGATAAAGAGATTGGTTTTTTGGTGGGACCAAACATTTTTAATCGTAAAAGGGATTTATTTTAAATATAAAATGTAAATTAAAAGCCTAGAGTCAAATTGTTGTGTTTGTCTTATAAACGAGTGGGCTAAATGATTAATAAAAAGCCTACTGGCAATATTTAAGCTTAAAAAAACATTAGACGGGGTTCTTCTAAAAACTTTTAAACTGAAATTTGACAAATCTTTCAGGAAAGAGGAAAAATTTATACTCATAAGGATTTATAAAAGGTTGTTTCAATCTCACCATATATATATAACATTTTACAAACGGACCACTTCTCATACAAACAGTCACACATCCATTCAAACTTCTAATATATTAAATGTAATAGTTACAAACATTTTTTAATAAATAAATAAAAATTATAAATACTCATTAATAGAAATGCAAGGATTGTATAGTTGACACTTATTAGATATCATTAAAATCTAAATGGGAAGTACAATTATAGTTCTAATTATCATTGGCTGGTACCATTCCTACCAGGAGCCTTTCCTTTGTAGTGTCTAACTGCTGAAATAAGGAGCTCTCTCAAGTCTCTGTTCATAATATATATTACTAAAACTAGCTATACTCAATCTAACATCACGATATTTCAGTAACTTCTCAAAACTTAACAAGATTTTGACAATTTTCACGAAACTTCAAAAGATTTTTTTTTTAATCTCAAGTTTCCAAATGTGAGCAGAAGGAATTAATTTTCAAAGACTGACAAAGACTGTCTTGGCGAGCTCACCTTGTAAACATTTTGCTGTATATGACGTCAGAGGCAGGGATGAAGTCTGACATAACTGTTTAAACATATTCCAAGGGAAACGGAAGGTCCTTTATCCAATGAGAGTGCATGGGGAGAAGGAAAGTTCCGTTGGCAGGAGTATGATGGGGAAGGGTGAGAAGGGTAGGGGTTAATGCTATTCTTATACCACCTTTTCCTGTTCCATAAGATTTATAAATTACGTTTAAGAAAATACGTATTCGTCTTATGTCCTTATTCAATTATGATGAGAGGTGAGAAATATTTGTGGTTAGAAAGTACAGATACGGATCAATGGAGTCAGTCTGAAAGATTTTATACTCTAAGAAAATACTATTGATTACATATTTGAGATTTTATTCGTTTCAATCAATTATTAAACTAAGTGTTTATAATTTATGCATAAGGATTGATAGGGTTGTTCAGAAACAAAGTTATAGATTACATCCTTAATTAGTAAGAGCTTATCATTAAAGGGGTGAACGCTGACAGGCAAGCCACTGTATCCTTTAAAATGTACATACGCTTGGTTTTATTTCATTCTTCCACAAACTATGATTATTCAGAAAGAACGCATAAGATAAATAAGATGTATACATAAGCATTTGCTTAAAGTTTATATTATTTTATAAGTAAGAGGTTAAATGTTGGAGAGTCCGACCAGATAAGTTCTTCAAGGTTGGTAAGAATAGTCTAAAGTTTTGATCAAGCGTGGCTAACATTGTGATTAAAACTATTTATAATGACGCACTCAGGTTTATGACCTCACCGTGGATCGAAGAGTGGTCTTTGAAGCTAACGATGATTTAGGTAAAAGCCAACAGTCATTTTCTACTGTGTTGGTAAATATTATTAAGAGGGGGGTAAGGTAGGGGTTGAAAACTTGTCAGGCTAGGGTAGTGGGTCAGTAGAAGCCGCGAATGGCTTAACTTGGCTTAGAAAATAAATCAGTCACGCCGAAATATAGATGTGTAGGAAAACCTTTCTTGTGAAAATCGAGGAGTTGAAATGACAGTTTTGAGTGTCCCCTAGACGATTCAACAAAGCAAATTCTTTACTGGGTGTTGCGGGGGTAGTCTCAACATGGTTCCATCAAGAATAATTTCCTCCTTAAAATTATAAAGGTTTATAAATATATAAACTCACTGAGGATCGAAGGACGACCTTATAGGCTGACAAGTTTATGAATATTGAAGGTTTTTGACTTGAGCAGTCGGCAATGGGGGTAAAACGATTAATGGTGACCCGCTTAGGTTCATTAAATCTCTTAGGATTGAAGAGTGTCTTACGAAGCCAACATGCTTATGAAAATCATTACTGTCGGGCTCAGAACGGAAAATTTCCTTTCTTCGCTGACAGGAGGGTGAAAGATGGGAATGGGTGATAAGGCAGGCGTCATTTGCTACAGGGTGTAAGGTCTTACCTAAAATGATCTTCCAAAGGACAAGGGGCAATAATCTATCAGGAGCTGAGATGCAACAAGCATAACTATGTTAGCTTGAATCTCACCATAGGTAGTGGCCTTTAGGGGAAGCATGGGGAAATGTATTTGAATCAAACCATATCAATAGTGGACTAAAGGAAGGAGGGTGGGAGTGGGATTATCTTATAGATATTCTCATGACTTTTTTCATGGTCACTATCACCTCCTGTCGTTTGGTCTCAAGTCGTAGTTGAAGGTCTGGTGAGTAGGCGTCCACCCAAGATTCTTTACTCTCATTACAACTCCTATGTCCAATTCAACCCCCTCCATCGCTTCCCAAATTTGTCTCTATCCACCCTCTCATAATGTCTTCTCTAAATCCATAAATACATTGCCACGTCCTTCCCATAGTCACGACTTCTTTCCATCCGCTGTCGTATAGCCAAGTTCAAGTCTGCTGTGGACCTCTGTTCCCTAAGTAAGTACTGTTAATTTATCTAATTTATTCTCAGAGATATTTGTACAGTGGAACCTCAGCCTTATTCGCCAATATTTCGTACACCCCTATCTGTCTCCTTTCTTAAAAATAAAATACAATAATTCCGCTTTTCCAGTCTTCCGGTACCGTGTTCTCCTTTGATATAACGCTCAACACCCTGAATTGTAGTAGCACAAAGCACCTATCCCAAACACCACTTTTAGCGATGGTCTAATGCAACCACCCACTTTACCAGGACAACTATACAGGTCCTATATTATACTTTTTTCACGATGAAAAACTAGAGTGCTACATCCTCATTTTATAGGGCGCTAAAACTGTCCTGAACTAGCTCATGTACCGGGCTAAAAGTATTTAACACGCCACCCATTTGTGCGTACAATAGCTGTACGTAATATTATCCTAACACCAACTAACTATATTGGACTCACCATATTTTATTGATTGGCCATCACACTGACCGCAAACTTCCTTCTTTGACTAAGTCGGCAACCAGAAATAAGGAATTTGAATGAAGAATCTTGTGGGACGGTCGGCTAAGCCAAAAGTCCTAGCGTGTGTACGCCACGCCTTCGATGGCACCAGACCGTCCTCGAAACATCTGGACTATTCACTGATTGAGGAGCTATGTTACTTTCCTCTCCCTTCCTTTTGTCCCTAGCACATTTTGTTCGTATAGTCTACATTGGGATGTCCAAAAAACTATAACACACACTTCGGCTTATCCTCGCCTGGAGAAGAAATTCTTGGTGTTAGCATTCAGTTGTCTCTACTCATGCTGGAATGAATGGTCTCACCGGCACGACCGGTTGCAACCAATATCTATTGATCGTGAAACTACTCTATGAAACTCGTGTCCAGATTAAGATATTTGATATGCTAGTTTATTACATTTTGATAACACGTGAGGTCTACATGTAACTACTCAATAAAAACTTTGTTCGGGCTAGAGTCTTTAATTTGATAATTTAACCATGTTTTGAATTGAGCCAGGGTCTACTTGTATGTACGCCATCGGATCCATATTAGAGCTAAATTAGTTTGTTTAGTGAGCTGCCATTTAGTTTCACTCTATTTCATCCTCCTTGAATCCTTGTTTGGATTGATAATCCTGCTATTAAGTGGGATGCAATCATTTCTCGTATTTAAATGTAATAATCAGGGCCCGGATTTTGATTACTTTAAAATTGCCAAAAATTACCTATAAAATGACACTAGAAACTCTAAATAATGACTTAAGATCTTCAAAAGATGACCTTAAAAATTTGATTGAGATTCCATAATATGATGTATTTATTAAAAGAGTTAGGATTTACATTCTACACGTAAGCAAAAATATCTCTCCTGGTCTGTCCATTTCCAGTTTTTCCTCGGTGTGGACTCGTCTAGAATAGAATGAATGACTCATTTACATTCCCAGGAAATCCTTTAGTTTAACATTGCTCATTTTCCACAGAGGAATGTTCGCAGATACAAGAACGTCACACAAATCTTTATAAAATGTTAAGGATTTTTCTTGATTCATGAATGAATGTTGTGCAAGTAATAAATGAGAGGTTTTCTTTTAATCGATATTCTGGATACCACGGACATGTTTGTTGTGACTGATATGCTGTTAAATGGTTAAATCTTTTATCTGATGCCAGCCACTTTCACTTAACATATTTTATAGAAAATAATTTCACTCTCTGTAGAAAAATCATCCTCTCCGAATTCAGTAATAATTTGCTTCAAATGACTCGCTTTAGATGGTTTGATTTAAAGCATTCTAAATACACATAAAATTATTGAAAACGAATAAATATTACGTGCACTTTATGAATGTAGTGACAAGTGCTGACTGCTAACAAGTAGGTAGGGGGGGAACGTTATAACGGGACAATACTCCCTCCCCTAGTGTTCATCAAGACAGAAGGGTTGGTGGCACATTCCAGCAGACAAGTAGTGTGAGCTCTGGCCTTGGAGCGATGACTAGGCTGGTACTGTATGTCTTGTACGTGAATGCAGAATAAAGTAATATTACACTGGTGGCATGCGGTGCGAGTAATAGTTTCGTATAAAAGTGATATGCTTAGAACGATAGTTTAATATTGACTTGTAATTTAGTACTGTTTATTTAATTTGACTGTTTAATTGTGGATGTGCTTCCAAAACTATTACATATTTTTAATATTATTATTATTATTATTATTATATTCTCTGTATATTTGTGCGTGTGTGCTATCTGATAGCTAGTGCGACTGAACGGTACTTTTCAGTATAATAAGCTGTTTGTGACGGTATTTATTTATTTAGCGCTATGGCTGGTTCAACTTTGTTTCCGTCCAAATTTAGCGGGGATACAGATGAGTCGTTTGAAGACTGGCTCTTTACTTTCGAGCTCTTGACCGCAGCTAACGGGTGGAAGGAGGAATCGCGTCCTTTGTTTCTGGGACTATCCCTTACTGGGTCAGCGCAAAGCGTCTACCGCTCTCTTACAGATAAAGACAGAAAAGATTTTGATAAAGTGTGTTCTGAGTTGAAAATTGTTTTCAAAAAACCATTGTTGCCAGATTTAAAGAAAGCGGCGTTTGTTTCACGTTACCGCAAGACAAATGAGCGTTTAACAACACTCGCAATTGACCTGCAGTGCTTAGCAATGGAAGCGTACCCGCAGTTTAATTCAGAATCTCGGGATGAACTAGTCCGTGACCGGCTAATTCAGTGTATAGAAGACAGTGACATTCGCGTAGCATTGCACCGGGATCCCGCCAAAACAGTTATAGATCTTGTAAGTCGCGGGGAAATGCTGGAGGCAGTGTCAGAAATTGAGCGTGCTGTGCCAGTTGAACGTGTAGTTGCCGCCACTATTCCTGTAGCAGAGTCAAATATAACACCTGTTTTATTGCAGCAGTCGATTCAAGAGGCAGTGGCGGGAGCACTTCGTATGGTTTTAGAAGATAGAAGACCTCATGCTACGTCTCTGGTGAGTCACCAAAAACAGCTTGATTCTGCACGTCAAGTATTTAAGTGCGGTTACTGCAAATACCGTGGCCATCGAGAGGACGAGTGTTGAGAAAAGAAACGTGACTCTCGGGATGGAGTTACACGGGATCAATCGGGACCACGTTGCTTTCGATGTGGAGAAAGAGGACACGTACGGCGGGAATGCATGGCAACATTTTCGGGAAACTCGCAACTGGATTTCTTAATTGATTCTGCAGCTACAGAATGCATAATACGAGAAGACTTGTGGGAACTCGTTAAGAGACCAGAGGATCAACTTATCTCATCAACGATCTCAATACATGATGTAAGTGGACGTCAGTTATCAGTTTTAGGCCGGGTAGCCCTACCCGTCATACTCGGTAATATTACGTACACACAAACTTTTTTGTAACTAAAGATATTTCCCAGTCTGCTCTATTAGGATTGTCATTCATATTGGCACATAAGTGTGATATAATTACTTCTCAGGACGTCCTCAATATCAGTGGAGTTAAAGTTCCATGCCATTATTTTAAGTATTCAAACCCCAAGAAATCCCTATTTCAAACACACGAGTCACATGTTAATCTTGCCGAAACTGTCACCGTGCCTGCCAGAAGTGAACTGTTTTTACCACACGGCGGAATAGTGGCTTCAGAATTTGAAGAGTTGGAAGGTTGCTTGGAGCCCAACCTGCAAATAGCGGCCAAATACGGCATTCTCTCTGCCTGTATTTTGGTCACGGCTCGAAAGAATAGGGTACCTTTCCGACTCCTAAATACATCACCAGAACCTATTGTGTTGTATAAGGGGACATCAATGAGCCACTTCCGCCCCCTACTTGATGTAGAAAAATCTTCTCCCGTGTGCTTCTCTCTCACTTCACAAACCTAACATCGTCAAGGAGCTGTATTGTTCGACCTTACCCAATCAAAGTGTTCTGAGGTTACGCGTGTAGAGACAATATCGCTATTAAATGAGTTTGCGGATATTGTAGCACAAGATGATTCTGAGTGTGGTCGTACAAACCTAACATATCATAGAATTGAAACGGGTGAGGCTAGACCATCAAAACAACATCCGCGTCGCGTTGCGTATAAATACCGGGAATATACTCGTAAGGACATCAGTGACATGGAGAAACAAGGTAAGGTGAGTCCCTCTAACTCACCATGGGCATCACCTATAGTCCTTACAGCAAAGAAAGATGGTGGCGTTCGTTTCTGTTGTGACTACCGAAAACTTAACGAACTGACTGAAAGATGCCTATCCATTGCCACGTATGGACGACATACTTGAGGGTTTGTCAGGAGCAACAATGTTCTCATCTCTCGACGTGGCAGCCACCTATCATCAAGTCGAGATAGCACCAGAAGATCGTCCCAAAACAGCATTTGTTACAGCAGATGGCCTCTACGAATTTAACGTAATGAGCTATGGCCTCTGTAATGCACCAGCTACCTTCCAACGCCTCATGGACTTGGTGTTAACAGGTATAAAGTGGAAAACCTGCATGGCGTACCTAGATGATGTGGTAGTATGGAGTCGGGATGAGAAACAACACGTAGAACGTTTGCGTCAAGTTTTTACACGAATACGCGATGCTGGCCTTAAAATCAAGCCTCGGAAATGTCAAATTATGAGGGACCAGATTACTTTCCTGGGACATAGAGTATCAGCGCAAGGGATCGCTACACTAGAAGATAAAGTAAATAAGGTTCAATCTTGGCCCATCCCCATAACTGCGGAAGAAGTGAACCCTTTCCTGCAAACAGCCGGATACTATCGCCGCTACATCCGCAACTTTGCAATGATTGCTGCACACCTCTACAGCGACTCACTCACAAAGGAGTACCATTTGTGTTCGATACAACTTGCGAAACAGCCTTTGAGGAGTTAAAAAGAAGATTAGTGACCACCCCCATTTTAGGGTTTCCCCATCCGGAGTGTGAATGGCTGGGGGATTGTGATGCAAGCGCTCTTGGAATCGGGGCAGTACTTAGCCAGACTCAAGATGGTGAAGAAAAAGTAATTTCTTATTGGAGCCGCCCTCTTACTAAGACAGAGAGGCAGTATTGTGCGACACGTAGATAACTATTAGCCCTGGTTGACTGTCTCCACTTCTTTCGTTGATACCTTGAAGGAAGTGAGGTAGTGCGTGTGCGTACAGACCATAGAGCACTAGTCTGGTTCCACAATTTCAAAGAGCCTGAAGGTCAAGTAGCTCGGTGGCTGGAAGGCCTATCGCGATTCAACTATACGGTAGAACATCGCCCAGGTGTGAAACACGGTAACGCTGACGGACTTTCAAGAATGCCTTGTCGCCAATGCCAACGTGTGGATGAAAATTCCGATGAAATGCCAGGTCCAAGCTCCCTCAACCCAGAAGCACAGTCGTGGAAGCCCTGCAGTCAACTACAGAGTGGGGGCGCTCAAAAACTCACAACCCCCATTTCTTCCCAAGATGCAATAGTCACACCTATAGTTTCAGCCGCACCTCTGTGGAAGCCTGCTGTGTCACCTGATGAGTTACGTCAGTTACAGTTAGAAGATATAGCGATCTGTCCTGTTATAAAGTGGAAGGAGGCTAACAATCGCCCACCCTATGAGGATGCCGTGGCACTTGGAAGAACCACCACGAGTTTGTGGGCCCAGTGGGACCAACTAGAACTTAAGCAAGGTGTTCTTTATCGACGTTTTGAAGAAGTTGGAAATACCCATAGACTTCAGCTGATCGTCCCACGAGTGCTGAAAACAGAAATCTTACGAAGTCTTCATGACACACCCACTGGAGGTCACTTAGGTATTCACAAGACAGTCGAAAAGGTCCGCTCGCGGTTCTATTGGCCGGATCTCTGTCGAGACACCACAGCGTGGGTCCAGCAATGTCCTGATTGCGCGGCAAGGAAAACTCAAATAATAGCTAAGGCACCACTACAGAAGTTTAGGGTTGGTGAACCACTGCAACGGGTTGCCGTTGATATATTAGGCCCCTTTCCAAGGACTAAGCGGGGAAAGAAAGTAATTATGGTTGTATCAGATTACTTTACTCGTTGGGTGGAAGCGTTTGCCCTGCCAAACCAGAAGGCAGTCACAGTTGCAAGAGTCCTGGTGGATGAATTCATCAGCAGGTTTGGTGTCCCTACTGAACTTCACACCGACCAAGGCAGAAATGTCGACGGGACAGTAATCAGACACTTGTGCGATCTATTACAAATTGCGAAGACGCGAACAACAGCTTACCACCCTATGTCAGATGGCTTAGTGGAACGATTCAATCGTACGTTACTGGACATGATGTCTCAATGGGTAAATGAAAACCAAAATGACTGGGACGTAAAGTTACATCAGCTAATGATGGCATACCGTACGAGTGTACATGAAACCACTAAACACACCCCTTTTGAGGTTATGTTTGGAAGACAAGCTTGTTTACCAATCGATATAGTGTACGGGAGACCAACGGAGCAAGTGGAGGAAGAAGTTACACCCAGTTCGTATACAATTAATCTCCGTAATCGCTTAGAATCTGCATATGAACAAGTCCGAAAAAATCTTAAAGTGGGACAGGAAAGACAAAAAGACGTATATGATCGCCGATGCTCTGGGAAAGCATATGAAGTAGGTGACAAAGTGTGGTTATACACATCAGCAATAAGGGAAGGCCTGACTCCTAAGTTGCACAAACCATGGCAGGGTCCCTACGTTGTCAGGTAAAGATTATCGGATGTGACGTACCGTATTCAATACACACTAAACCCAAGAAAACGCCCTGTGGTTCACTTCAATAGGCTTAAACCATACTCAGCCCGAGATCCACCGCGAGAAGAGGTTGGGTCGTCATCGGTTGGTCAGAATAAAGGTGAAGGTACAAGGCTGGTGACGACAGATGACACTTCTTTGGAATCTCAAGCAACTGGCATCAATCCCACGAGTGAACCCTGGCAGCTGGTGGAAATTCCACAGGCTCTTCACAATAATACAGTGGACGTCAACACAGATGAAGAAGTACGTCGATACCCAGCTCGGAACAGAGCACAGACAATTCCATTTCAAGCCAGTTTTGGTTGAATGAAGAAAAGTGTAAATAAACATCTGTCATTTGTAAGGTAGTTTTGTTTTGTAAATATGTATATATGCTGGTATCTATAAGCTATTGTGTTTTAATATTAAACTGTGAGTTTTGAATAAGGGAGGGAATAGTGTAGTGACAAGTGCTGACTGCTAACAAGCAGGTAGGGGGGGAACGTTATAACGGGACAATACTCCCTCCCCTAGTGTTCATCAAGACAGAAGGATTGGTGGCACATTCCAGCAGCCAAGTAGTGTGAGCTCTGGCCTTGGAGCGGTGACTAGGCTGGTACTGTATGTCTTGTACGTGAATGTAGAATAAAGTAATATTACATGAATAAAACAATGTATTTAGAATCTTTTGACAGCCAAAATCATGTGTTCTACTTAACATTGGAATACCTGATTTAAAAGCAATAGCTCCCCATCCCACTACAGCCCTTTCCAGACATGGTATAGTGAGTGACTCACCAGGAATGTGGATTTTATAAGTACGCAGGTAAAGGGATCACAAACCTATGTTCAATTGGACTCATACATTATCTTCTTCAGTCAACAAGTGTGTGGTAAAATATCTGATGTTTGAATAATCATGCTTTATTAAAGCACCGATAATTCATATATATAACCTTTTAAAAAGTCATTTTCAAACAATTTTAAATTGTCTTTCCAAAAGAATGCTTAGAAATGACTTATTAAACAAGAAAAATGACCTATTAAATATACATTTCTACAACCAGTGACTCGTGAACAGAGTGTATGTACAAATGAGCATTGTCTTTGATGGACCCAAAAAAAAAATGACATTTCATCAAAATCCAGGCCCTGGGAATAACCATGCTGTGAAATTTATATCACTGAGCTTTAGTAAACTCTAGCAAGCTCCGAAGATCTGTTTGAAGCTCTTTAGAGCTTACAAGCTGATTTTATTTTACAAAGTGTGAACATAAATATACGGGGATATCAGGTGAGTGACAGTTGAGGTAATCTGATCATGGCTCCGTCATTGTTTATTCTTGTTAGATTTAGCGTTGTCTCGTTTATTACATTAATTATGGGGTTTTTATTCCCCGGTGACAGCATTTATAGAGTGCCTGGTGACCTTAAGGCTATATTCTGGCAACCGTTGCAACGTGTGTTCCTAAGCCTTCCCACTGCTTTGTCGTGGGTGTTTGAATGTCTCCTTTGCGGGAGTCTTTTTCAGTGCTATTTATTCGTAGGTAGGTATTTCCTAACTATGAATAGGCTTCCCGACAGGCTCATTATATCATTTGATACATCCGTACATGCTTTACTTGTTTATATATTTTTATAGTGATCACTAAATGGTTTATTTATGATTTTGTTGGTGTTAATAGCTCATGGCAGTGTTGTACAAGTGGTTTGTATACTTTGCAAACAAGCAATGGTTCGTCTCTCAAATGTCAGTGTATTCTTGTGTCAACAGTTTCAACGTATTATCTTGTAATAATTAGAGACAAAAATAAACTTATAAATTATCATCAATAATTTATTTATCGTCTCTCAAATTGTTTTCTTTGATTGTCATTTCAATCTCCCTCTGGTCCTCCCTGCAATTGTTGTCCTGTGCTGAAAAGAGCAAGTTGATAGAACATACTACACCTAGGACTGCTGGATGTTTGACCAGGGAATCGAACCGGAACAGGAACTGGAACCGATAACAGAAATTAACATTTATTTTTAAAGAATCGGAATTGGAACCAAAACCCTAAAAACACTATTCTGAAGAACCGGAACTGGAATCGGAACCATTAAATAATTGTATGTTCATAAAGGTTCTAAAAGGTTCTTAAAAGTTCCTAGTTTTACAGAATTGTATATAATTTTGAAATATTGCACACATATTTTTTTTCTTTCCTAAGCTTAGTATAATTTTGAAATGTTGTGTTTCCCCCTTTCTCAGTAGGTTCTTAAAGGGCTTGATATAATCTAGTCTACTACTTTGTTTGATACCTCTTTTCTGGAGTGATTAGAAAAGAGTTAACGAGCCTTTAGCAATACACACTAATGTTAGATTCCAGAGGAATGTTGTGACTGTCACATTGTTCTCTGTTTTCTCACTTTAATGTTTAAACTAGAGGTTTAAGAAGATTTATTTAGCTTTGATGGACAGCAGATAATACCACATTCCTTAGAAGTTTAAATACTGAAAATAAGAAACCATCTCTTTGTACAAGCAGTGTAAGTCTATTGTACTTAGTACTTCCTGGAAGTGAAAACTGATAATCTGGTGGTTGGTTGAACTGTTATATTAGAGGGTGGCAAAATGCAAACTTTAAATTATTTCACTCTTGTTTAAACTAGGAAGTATCTCAGTGAATGTGTTCCTTGTGTAAAGTGTGGAGGTGATTATTTTTGTTGTTAGTGAGTGATTTAAATATTATTATTGATGGGGTACATTAAAGAAAACTCACTTCGGAAGTTTTTTGACTGTTGAGATTGACGGTGGCAGATCAAGATGCAAACTGAAAGGATGCACTATTGTTATTAAGGTACCTATGTTATAATATTTTATTTATTCTAGCAATACTTTTGATCCAGTGTTATTTCCAAAGTGGTTCTCCGCTCTCCATTATCAAATCTAGTACATTGACTTATCCCGAATTGATAGAAAGACAATGTGTTAAAAGATTTTTTTTTAAATTAAAGAACTGGAACCAGAACCGGAACACTGTCAGGAACCGAAAAGAACCGGAACCTTTATTGTCTTCTATCCGTAACCAGAACCTTTAAATGTTTGTTTAGGGAACCGGAACCGGAGCCAGAACCGATAAAAACTTATGTTCGACTCCCTGCGGTTGACAACAATGGGCTGACCTCATCAACAAGATCAGGTTGATAAATTAAGCTCAAGGAAAAGTATACTTGGAAATAAATAAAATTAATAATTTGATAATTTTATCATTATTCATGTTGACATGATTCAAAAATTATCTACCTATGATGCATTAAATAAATTACAATAATAATTTTAACATTTTATAGATTATATTTTTAAAACTAAAACACTAAAATAACTATGTTATAACAGAATTTACTTCATGAAAAAATATTGTGATGATGGTGGGTTTATCAACTCAAAACTGGCGATCCTCAGAGTCCCCCTCCCCCCTTTGCCAGAGGCTGGAGTATGCAGGAAGATCAGAACAGGAAAAATATCAAGTATTTAATAAATTAGTTATTTACCTAATTAAGTTTTAATAGCGCATATAAATTACTGCGTTTCATTCAGTAAGTCTTTACCCAGCTCTTGATATATTTTAGTGTAGAATTAGTTACTTTTTATAAACTTGTCCTAAATTGTCGGGCAAGCCCGAACTGCGCCGTTAATAATTAAGGGATTTAAAAATGTTCACTTAACCCGGACCCGAATTGCACCAAGTCTAATTCAGGTGAACGAGGGGGGACGAAATAAACAAACACCAACACAAACAAGCTCTTGCCACTTCTTGTCTTCCCTTCCTTAGATAGAGGAATGTAAGAACGCCCTAAGAGCCCACAAGATCTGTATTAACTTTTCTGACATAAGTATGGCCAGTATTAACAAATTATCTCGGCAACGGTAACTGTACAGATGTGTTTGTTTTTATTTGTGTTCGGGTTTTGTGTGGACTGTGATATTAACGATAATTATTGATATAGAAAGGAATTATAGTGAAAGAGAGAAGAATCTTACTGTCTATAATAATTATTGCGATGGTGCCAGTAGTTTAGGTACGGGTGTTGTATTTCTAATGAACGACAAGCGTTTCGGGCTGACAATTTATTATTTTAGGATATTATTTTTTGGACCACCATGAGAAACTTTCGAAAACCAATTGGCTCACTGTGTCGTTTTGCTCTGACCAGATCATTGACTAAATCCATGAAATTGGATCCTCGGAAAGGCGTGTCGAAAATTTTCACCTTTCCGTTGGCATCCCATTTGATACCATCCTGGAAATAATATGATCGAGTAAATGTTCGTCTTTTTTAAGTACCTGGATAAGTACAGTACTGCGTACCACAGGGATCAGTAATACGGCCTATTCGTAGGTTGTGCTAGAGATTTAAGTTGGAGATGGTGGTCTACTGAAGTGTAACTAGCACTGTAGCACTTGTTTGTATAAATTTCACTTAGACTTGTCGTCTAGTTTTGAAGCGAGGGCCTTTTCCATTTACTTGTCCATGTCGGATACCACTAGATTGTTTTCCATTGTCACTTTCTGATGTTGTTTCTCGAAATGGTGTATGTTTCCGGAGACATCATTATCATCTTTCTGCTTGATCCATTTACTACTTTTTAAATAGTGTAGCCAAGACCCCGCTGACTAATAGTGCTAAACGTTAGGGTATAAATGCTCCTCCTTTTTGGACCAGTAGTCGTCTCTTCTTTTTCTAGTACTTTCCTCGTTTGATCAGAATACGCACCACATAACATTGTCTTCTTTGCATTTTATAATGGAACTCTCCATTTAAGGTGTTATAAGCACACTTGAAAAAGAGTCAATCAGTTTATTATCTGCAGCTTTCAGCAGAATGGCACTTAGCTGTGGGCTCTTCTTCATTTGGATCCTCACTCTCTAGATTTTGCTCCTCTTTGAACAATGTACTCAAAATTTCAGCATGACTAAATTTTAAAGACATTTTGTCTACTTTTCGTATGAAATGAAAGAATAAACCAAGAAATTAAAGTAAAATATCGATCAAAACTCATTAAATAAATAAAATACACCCACCCACTGTGTAGAAAAGAAATATTTGTATTCACTTAGAAATATTTAAAAAATTATCACTATAATTAAGATAGGTGAATTTTCACCCAACACCACTCAGAAAAGAAAAAAAAATCTGGCGCAGATTCAGCCTGGTCAGCGCAGGAGGAGCTCTGAGAACGATACCAAAAGACTCGTGGCTAATCAAGACAGACCTAAGAAAAGGGTTCTACCAGCTACCCATCTCCGTGAACACCCAGAAGTTCTGTGGGATCTACTTTAGCGGCCGCAAGTTTTGCTGCACCAGGCTCCCCATGGGACACGCCTTGGCCCCATACCGCATGCAAAAGGCAATGGAAGAGGCGTGTAGAGTCATCAGTCAGCTAATACCGGAGATAGCAAGCATCACGTACTTGGACGACCTTCTCTTCTATAGTAACAAAGCAGATCTCTAACGGAGGTACCAGGACTGCTAGCAGAGATGGGCCTGACGCTGAACCTCAAAAAATCTGAAACCACTCTGACCCAGGCGCTGGATTATTTAGGATTCCGCGTAGACACGAGGAACCAGACGCTAACAATCACACCTGGTGCGTCCATTAAGGCACAAGAACTATGCAGACAGGTGCACCAACTAAGAGACGCAGACCGGCAGAGGGTAGCAGGATATATCGCTTGGCTGGCCCACAACTTAAGGTGGCCAGCCCTACGTGACAGCGCAAGTCTTCAGAGGCTCGGGGGCATGGGCCCTGAGATTCCTTCAGAATAGACCATGGACCGTCTGCACGTGGAAAGAACCAGAGGACCTGCCAACAGCCGTCGCCTTCAGTGACGCCACACCAACCACGATGGCGGGATACACCATCCGACCTCCCAGGGCATGGTACGCCCGGATCTCCGAACAAATGGAGATTAACAAAGGAGAAATAATGGCAGCCCTCATCACATTGGCCTGGCTTCAAGACAAGTACCCGGGCCACAAGCTACGCCTCGGCACCGATAACTGCACGGTCCTACATACAGTCATAAACGGCAAGGGACTGATATTCACCGACCCCAGGATCCAAGCGACACACGCCAAGATCCTCCACCGACTCAGAGACACCCCGGTCGAAGTATTCTGGGTTCCTAGCGAGAGTAACTCGGCGGACATCCCCTCCAGACACCAATTCCAGGAGGAACTTCGGGACACAGCAAGACAAGATACGGACGTGATAAATGTATTTCAATTGTATTGAACTTGTAACACCTGTATTGTTTTGCTTATCAATAAAGTAATGGGCCACCTGAAGCCCGGGCAACCTTCCGCCCTTCGGCTCGTCCTGCCGGACTTTCCCTGCCTCTTTGTACCGCTGAGCCCTACCAGGGCGCAAGGGTATAAAAGGTGGGGGAACTACCCGCTAATGGGTTCCCTTCCCTGTTTGTGAGCAACACCCATCTTCCTCTCCAGCAGTCACCTTTCATATTACAATGCCAATAATTATGAGAGAATATATACATTACGATAAATTTAGCATATCACAGTTACTTGCCCAATGACTTGGACTTTGGAGTGAATGAATTAAAAGCTCGTAAAATGCAAGCCTTTTATTCCCCGCAAGATTGTCATAGTACGTCAATGTAAAAGCAAAAATCCGTTTGTGTTAGTTGAAATGAGTCATGAAGATTTTCTGTCAACGATTGCCTTAAAAGTCTCCTCACAACAACAACAACAACTACAACAACAACAAAACTGTTGATGACGAATTGGTAAACTACCTACAAATAAGGTGGATTGAATAGAAAGGTCAGAACCATACAGTCAATTCAAGAACACTTTTTTGGGATGAATTTCCTTTTTCAAAAATAAACATTGAAAAGTGTGGTGTATGTCTACACCCTGCTTTGAATAATATTAAACAAACTTTACTCTATGCTGTTGTCCGTCCTATTACAAAAGCAATAAAATGGAACATGGTGGATTTGTTGAAATACATTCCTCCAGGGCAATATGACTACTGTAAGAAACTGTCGACCAATACAGAATAGAAACCAAAACAAGAATTAGATTGTGATTTGATTTGATTTGATTTGATTGATTATGGTAATCAGTTCTAGAGAAAATAAACTGCAAACCTTCTAAACATTTTCAGTTGACAAGTCTATGTCTATACAAGACCATGTGTTTCAGTAATAAGTTATTTACATATTGATGTTTTTATTGGTACTATTTATTATTTATCAAAGACAAAATATACGTGTCTAACTATATCGATGTTCATTTTATAACAATATCGATTTGTATCGGTTTTTTATATAACCTGAATTTGAAATTAATATTTTCACATTCGTTGACTTATCTCAATTTTGTCTTTTTAGGAGTTAGTCATTTTGGGTTCCGAGTGGCGCAAATATGTTACTTTATACAATGATATGTACATATAAGGGCTGACATGTTACATCATAAAATACAATGATAACATAAGCCCCTATTTGTTACATTATACAATACAATAAACATATAATACCCGATATGTTACATTATACTATACAATGAACACATTATACCTTATATGTTACATTATACTATACAATGAACACATTATACCCGATATGTTACATTATACTATACAATGAACACATTATACCCGATATGTTACATTATACTATACAATGAACACATTATACCCGATATGTTACATTATACTATACAATGAACACATTATACCCGATATGTTACATTATACTATACAATGAACACATTATACCCGATATGTTACATTATACTATACAATGAACACATTATACCCGATATGTTACATTATACTATACAATGAACACATTATACCCGATATGTTACATTATACTATACAATGAACACATTATACTATACAATGAACACATTATACCCGACATGATAATTTATTAGTAATATGATTTGTTTGGATATACTACAGGTGTCAGGTAACCTTTATTGTTGCTCAATAAATGAAAACCTTCCTCCGTTGTTTAAGTGTTATTTATAGCAAGTGAGTGGACTACCGATGTCGGTGTATTCGATGAATCTGGGCGATTAAACACGTTTTCACACTTCTTAATGAATGTACAGAAGTTTCTGTTTTGACATATCTTGTCCCAACATTAACTCATTAATAATATTTTCTCACTAAAATCATCTGAGTCAAAGGCAAGATTATACATTTATCGGTCGTTGACTTTTGAAAGCAAGCACAGGTAGAAAAGCAAATGAAATCAAACCAAGCCTAACACATAGTTCTCTATCTCGGCAACGGAGTTTATTTGTCGAGCAAGAAGACGCATGAGCGCCCTGCTGCCATAATATTATCACTGATAATACCGGTACAAAAAGAGACGGCAATAAAATTACAGTTTTCCTGAAATGAGGGATGTGCTTAGTAAACAAAGAGAGAACGAACGCACAGCACAGTAGTAAAAATAAGGAGAGTTTGGAGACGCCAAGTTGCACATGCGTGGTACTCCTGATGGCGACAGGATGGAAACATTGCTTGGAATTATATAGGAAGAGTTAGTGAACTGCAAAGGTGGGCTTGGCGTCCATTGATTTTAGACCTGCTCTTCACATCATGAACTGATATTTTCTTTCATCGTGACTTCAGAGCATACACACACACATCCTCGTCTACGTACTGAGAGGTTGTACTGATGGAAGAAGGAAGGGAAATCTTCATTGAGAGTTCCCGGTTACATTACATATGTATATAGTTACAATAAAATTACTAAATTTGTATATTGAATACTCTCTTAGTTAAGATTAAAATTTTACTTAACAATTAATTATATTTAAACTATCCAAGATTTAAATAATATTTTGTAACCTCCAGGTTCAAATAATGTTGGTGGAATGTAATTAAAACAGCCCTTATTTACCTTCTTTTATTGTAGACATTGAGTTACCTAATAATGAGTTTGATCTCAGATTGGATTGTTTTTGTTTGGCTTTTTTCTTAACATTTTGTGGTTTTTTAATTTGTTCGTGTGTTCGTTTAATTGATTGAGTACAATCACTGACCTTTTTTAGGTCTATTTTAATAATAAATTTAATCAAAAGTTCCCACCCATAACATATTTCACATTAATGAATAGTTTCAGAACATAAAACTAAATGTATCCAGCTGTGTTAGGAAATCTCCTCACACACTTGGATGATCAATTATTTATTTATTTTTTGTTTACGATAAATTTCTGACGTCAGCTTTTATTTTATTTTGTTTAAAAGGTCCCCACACCTTTAATGCACCAACTTATGAGATATGATCACGTCGAAAATACTCGTTATCTCTCGTCCTCCCTTCTAGAACATGGTGAAATTTAAAGAAAAATAGAAGCTACTAGATCAGTTTATTTCAAAATACATACTCAAAAAAAGGCTCCTCCCCTCAGATAGTCCGCAACCTTACCGTAGGAATGGTCTGTGTCCAGGCGCAGATCTAGCACTTGCCTAAGGCGGCAGATTTTAGGGGCGGCAATTTTGAATGACGGAAGCAAATACATATTATTCTCTACCTTTTAAAATAATGTTATGGCTTCATCGTGTGTGTGATTGTTGTGATTTGCAGATTTGCTGTATCTGCGTACCAACAATCCAACATGATAGAGGATCGCCTTAATTCACTGACAATCGTTTTAATTCAAGGTCAATTATTGGATAAAATGGTTGTCTGGCATCATCGACCAGTTCCCTCAGCAGAAACCAAGGCGAAAGATACTATGGACTATTTTATTATTGTGTACATGCTAATATTTTATCTGTAGTAACATGTCTACTAATGCAAACTTTATATTGTTAAATTATATAATATTTGAATTTGTGTGTTGTGATTGTGTAAGAGTATTTATTTCAATTTTTGAAGTCTTTGCTTATATTCTTAATATTTTTAAAACCTAATTATAATAAATAATCAAATAACGCAAACACTTTTTATCTGTCATTTCACATTTAACAATTGCATATATGATATGTGTGTGTCGGTGTATTAGGGTTGGCAGGGGGAAACAGGGATTTAGAAGGTTAGAAATTAAGGTAGGAAAAGTGGGTGTTAGATTATCTTGTTCCTATGGGCGACAGAGTCGTAAATCTCCTCTGTCTGTGGCAAACTATTTTCTAATATCCAAAGTCGTTCCATAACCTTACAGAGGAACGGTCCGTGACGTGTTAGGCTGCCGTATTGGGTGTGCAAATAAAATTATTATGAATAAACTGAATTCAAATTAATAAACAACAAATTTCAACAGACTAACGTCTTATATATAAATAATCAATACCAAACACATATAATCATCACGACGAACACCAACCCGGGACTCCCAAAGAAGAGAATAATACAATCCCCTACATTCCCACTTCCCTATTTGGCTAAACAACGAGGTAAATCCAGGGAAGGACTCCCCAAAGAGCAACGAAAGCAATCTCTCTATAACTTTACAACGTAGGGCTTCACCAGCGAAAAAATAACTCTTCACTACCAAGTGCGAGGGATTGTTTACAGTTGAGTTCACCGTTTCTTCAAGCAATGCTACCATGGGGCTCTCTGCCCATGGCGTTTCCTCACCTTTTAAGGCCCCACATGAGTGTGTAACTTGTGAATGTACTCGTTTATTTCGTGTATAATATTTGTGGGTAGAGAAGACGAAAGTTTCGCTCTCTCCCTGCCATGAATTTTATCTCCCTCCCAATCTTGTTATTGTACATTATTTTGTTCCTCCCATTGTACCGTCCACGTCCGAATCTCTAAAAGCCTCGTCCTATGTGACTCGTATCTTGAGAATGTAGCACACACCTGTGTTGTAAATCACCATAAAGTACAGTAGTGGGGTGCCACGCACTGGTAAAACTAACATTTCATGCAAAGTTGATGCAAAGGTTGTTTTTTATCATTCTGAAAGTTGGGGTCAGTACTACATTTTTGGTCTAACTGGACAACAATCAACCCCTATGGTGTTACTTGGGGGTCTGGGCCCATTGGGTGATAAATGTGTATAGTTAAAAATGCTATAAATTTTTAATGGATAGTCCATTCCGAATGTTTTTTGTACCAATAGATTTGTATGTAGTTTGGCATCGTAACTTGCATATAATTTGTTAAAACATTTCAATATTAGGGCATTATTTCATCCAGAAACTTGTTGTTAACAAAGAATAGAGTGTAGCATCATTATATATATAAAATGAACTGAAAAAAAAAATATATATATATATATGGTGTTTTTTTTCAGTTTAACATTGTGATGGTAGAGGCCAGACGTCGTGTAAAGTGTTGGAATGTGGAATCAGAGTATTTTTGTGCCAATAAAGGATACAGTGCTGCTCCGTCAAGACTACATTATAGAGATTTAAATAACATAAGCTGAAGTTTAAAAAATATTTAATATAGTTAATCAATGCTTGAATGTTTTTTTTTTAAATTTAAGTGATTATAATTCACAGTCATTGTTTTTATGAATCCTTTAGTATTTAAAATAACAATATTTCTTTTTATTCGTGTTGTTTAAAATTGATTCATGAAGTACAAAACCATAAACGATACTGCCGTACTGGTCTGAATATGAAAATGTAAAATGTGTCATGAATTTGTATTCCATGTTTAATGCTATGGCGACTGAGAAAACCAATTGTAAACTGTGTATTCTTTGTCAAGAGCAAAGTTCAAAGGAACTGGTCTGTTTCCTTGACAGCCTCGTTGCTGCACGAAGATTGGAAACTGTGTATTCTTTGTCAAGAGCAAAGTTCAGAGGAACTTGTCTGTTTCCTTGACAGCCTCGTTGCTGCACGAAGATTGGAAACTGTGTATTCTTTGTCAAGAGCAAAGTTCAGAGGAACTTGTCTGTTTCCTTGACAGCCTCGTTGCTGCACGAAGATTGGAAACTGTGTATTCTTTGTCAAGAGCAAAGTTCAGAGGAACTTGTCTGTTTCCTTGACAGCCTCGTTGCTGCACGAAGATTGGAAACTGTGTATTCTTTGTCAAGAGCAAAGTTCAGAGGAACTTGTCTGTTTCCTTGACAGCCTCGTTGCTGCACGAAGATTGGAAACTGTGTATTCTTTGTCAAGAGCAAAGTTCAGAGGAACTTGTCTGTTTCCTTGACAGCCTCGTTGCTGCACGAAGATTGGAAACTGTGTATTCTTTGTCAAGAGCAAAGTTCAGAGGAACTTGTCTGTTTCCTTGACAGCCCCGTTGCTGCACGAAGATTGGAAACTGTGTATTCTTTGTCAAGAGCAAAGTTCAGAGGAACTTGTCTGTTTCCTTGACAGCCTCGTTGCTGCACGAAGATTGGAAACTGTGTATTCTTTGTCAAGAGCAAAGTTCAGAGGAACTTGTCTGTTTCCTTGACAGCCCCGTTGCTGCACGAAGATTGGAAACTGTGTATTCTTTGTCAAGAGCAAAGTTCAGAGGAACTTGTCTGTTTCCTTGACAACCCCGTTGCTGCACGAAGATTGGAAACTGTGTATTCTTTGTCAAGAGCAAAGTTCAGAGGAACTTGTCTGTTTCCTTGACAGCCCCGTTGCTGCACGAAGATTGGAAACTGTGTATTCTTTGTCAAGAGCAGAGTTCAGAGGAACTGGTCTGTTTCCTTGACAGCCCCGTTGCTGCACGAAGATTGGAAACTGTGTATTCTTTGTCAAGAGCAGAGTTCAGAGGAACTGGTCTGTTTCCTTGACAGCCCCGTTGCTGCACGAAGATTGGAAACTGTGTATTCTTTGTCAAGAGCAGAGTTCAGGGGAACTGGTCTGTTTCCTTGACAGCCCCGTTGCTGCACGAAGATTGGAAACTGTGTATTCTTTGTCAAGAGCAAAGTTCAGAGGAACTGGTCTGTTTCCTTGACAGCCCCGTTGCTGCACGAAGATTGGAAACTGTGTATTCTTTGTCAAGAGCAGAGTTCAGAGGAACTGGTCTGTTTCCTTGACAGCCTCGTTGCTCCACGAAGTGAGGGTCTTACAGATATATAGTCAGCCTTGTCAGTCTGCACCCCACCCAAATGCCAGAACATCCTGGCACAAGTCATGTCGTCAAACGTACGAGGTGTTTGCTCTTGACCGAGAAAAAGTTACCTCGTCCATGAAAGATACTAACAGAAGATCTGGTGTCTATCAAAGCCAAGTATCATTATAGCTGCGTCACTGGTTTCAACAATCATTATCGTAAAATTATCAAAATAAAAGATCAAGGTAAACCTGAAAGTATTAATAAAGGGAGAGAATTCTTGAGCATTTCTTGGATTTGATAGGAGATAAATTGTGAATGTGAGGAATGCCAGGCCTCCACCGTGGTTCGGATTCCACGTTAAACTGTAGGTCCTCCATTTCATCTCACAATCACCCTATCATTACACATTAGCGTAAGTGCGTATAACCCGAACGGGTAGTAAGACGCGGTGCTAATAATAATAATAATAATAATAATAATAATAATAATAATAATAATAGGAGATAAAGGTATTCGAGACCATGCATACCTTGTCTGCTCAGAAAAAGAATCACGAACTTTACTCTTAGCAGCATCATTACTACGTAAAGCCGTTTTGGATCATGACACTTAATTAAGTTTCAAATCGTAGTTTCCCCAATATTATGAAGAATTAACTATTCCAACAAGTATGAAATACGGAGTGATACAATCCTACACTAAGGGCCCATTCTACCTTTCTCCTATACATTCGTACCACATGCATCCCGAAATCCTTTCATTCAACCACTAGTAAGAGATGTACAATGTCAATGATGAAGAACAGCATGCACAGGAATGGATGGTTGAATCCAAAACAGACACTGTGTATCCGATCATGTGGTCTTCATTCCATGCTTCGAAATCAAATGCTGTTGAGTCATCAGACAAATTCCTTGAAACCCCCTACCACTTTTTCATAACAAAGCAGCTATGTCATGGAATGCAACTAGTAAAACAAGCAACGGAATACCTCAACCCTCAACAACCTCCAGTATCAGTACTATATCAACCACTTTACGAAATTGCAAAGAAAATTCAATGGATCTTCCCCGAAATGTTTGGAGAAGACCAGATTTTGGTAGTGTTGGAATGGAATAGTGCTAAAAATATGATAAAATTATATTAATGTTGAGCACAAAAAAATTGTTTTGATCAAAGGTCCTTCCTATGAAAATTGTACTGTATCTTGCTGCTATTATTTCACTATGAATGTGTGTAGGGTGACCCCAATGAACTATATTATACAAGCGCACTACTTACTAAATAATTTAACTCTAAAACACCCTGTACTAGTGAGTACGTAGGTAGTCTCATTTAGTCTGGTTTGCCGGTCATGGGCAAGAATAGACACCATAGAAATAAGCAATATATAGTTTTTCTATAGCCTACCATAAAATCGTACACTTTACGCTTAAAGGACTTTTTCAGCAAAAAAGAAGATTAAATTTTTTTTAAAAAAACCTATTTTGTCCGAGCATTTTTTATGTATTAGGCCTACTTTTGATTATGTTATTAGCTTACTGAGCTATTAGAACGCTTGTAACGTATTTAAGATAGTTACTCAAATGTTCACCCAGTACCAACATATTACAAAGAAGTTGGTACTAAAAGCATCGTTTGTAATACGGCAATAACCTTGTTTATGTTGTAAAATCTGAAAAATATTACCTTTATTTTTACAAGCACCTAGGTCAGCGAATTTTTTAATCATTTTTAATTTAACATAGAGGGTCTTCAATTCTTAAATATCTTCGTGAAGGTTATTAATAATTAATTTTTTGTGGGGTATCACGTGACGGGGAACCTTAAAAAAATACGTTCACAGATTACTGTTGAAAATGTTGCAAGTAACCCCTTTTTATTATTTCTGAGGTATGTACCAAATGTTAGTCGGTAATTGAAATATGTCTTACGTTTCGCTAACCAGCCCGTGAACCTGGCTACAAACTTAGGTGTCCCAGTTTCGATTCCCGAATGTTACAATAGGTAAATTTCCTGAGCAAGGAACTATTCCAAAGATCACCAGGGTTTGCTTCCACACCCTCAACTCACTATCACCATCATCTCATCTCAACGGGACATGGACAGGGTGTACTATTAGTACGATTAGTACATCGGTATAAGCTATTATCTCCACAAGCTGGGCTATGAGTGATGTATCATATTATATAACATTGCTCCGTATTAGGTAACGGCTAGTTGTTAATGAGGTAGGTGGTATTTCCTCATCTCTGACACGACCCTCTGAGGGAATGAGGGCGGAGCAATTTATTTTCCAAAAAAAAAAATTTTTTAACAGTGCAGAATAAGTCCATCGCACTAAAAAGAAGTTGTTGAACGTATACAGTAAAACCCAAAAGGGCTGAGTGCAGAATAAAACTTTCTGCCAAAAGTATTCAAGGGCCAATAAATAAGTTTGTAGCGCAGAAAATGACTGTGCGAGGGGACTATTTTTAGGGTGGAGGCTCAAGAACATCAACGTTTAGAAAGGTAACACCCGTCATGCTTTCGCATGTTGAAGATTGTTGAGGTATGTTGATGAATGATGGAGTCTGGTGAACTCTGTTTGAAGTCTGATGTAGTATGTTGATGTATGTTGAATTGGGGAAAGGTTAGATGTGAGGTTAAACAGGGGGGACGGCTGCTAGGAGAACAGGGGTACGGCTGCTAGTAGAACAGGGGGTACGGCTGCTAGTAGAACAGGGGGACGGCTGCTAGTAGAACAGGGGGGACGGCTGCTAGTAGAACAGGGGGGACGGCTGCTAGTAGAACAGGGGGGACGGCTGCTAGGAGAACAGGGGGGACGGCTGCTAGTAGAACAGGGGGGACGGCTGCTAGGAGAACAGGGTTACTGCTGCTAGGAGAACAGGGGTACGGCAGATAGGAGAACAGGGGGACGGCTGCTAGGAGAACAGGGGGGACGGCTGCTAGGAGAACAGGGTTACTGCTGCTAGGAGAACAGGGGTACGGCTGCTAGGAGAACAGGGCCACGAGAAGATGACATTGGTTCAATGGCAGGACTCTGGGTAGGAGTTTTCAGTCAGGGGTTTGGTTGTAGTGTTAGGACGTCTTCGAGCAGTAGGTTAGGATACTCTATGTATTGTATAGGTGGAGTACACCAGAATCAGCAGGAGAAAGAATTTTAAAAACCATCACATCCTGTGCTTATATCCGATGGGGGTAGGGGGTAGGGTTGTATGGGCTCCTGGTGTGGAGGGATGTTTCAGCGTGAAGAGGTGAAAGAGAGAAAATATCATCATCACGCCTAGAGAGAGTACTGCTATCGGTTCTTGAACTAGTGGTGTGAGGTTTGAGGGTAGACGGGAAGTTGGATTGGAATAATACACTGCAACCCACCAGCCCTCAGGAGCTCTCGGGCAACATGCATTACACAACACCTTACAGAGGACGGCATATTAGTCTTGTATTTTAATTATAAAATAATATACTAGGTTGACACATAACATAATAGAGGTTAACACAAGACGGTTGTGTGTATATTTTCTTTCTGTGATCTCGAGTCCCGACACTAAGAGAAGTAATATCACTTCCGCGTCGCTAATCAAAGCAAATCACGTCGTTAAGACGACGTAGCACGGGCCACCTCACGGATCACGCATTCCCAGTTGGTCGTGTCATGAATATTTGTATTGGTCAGCTCCTCTCCTGTCAATGACCTGTCTCATCTCACACTGTTGCAACTTGACTCACACTATGGATACAATTCAATAGTAGATTCATTGGAATAGAACTTTCATTTAAATTACCATAGTATTATAGTAATCAGCATCAAATCAGTTATTAATTTAACTTGATGGTTAAAATATAGATTAGTGTGAAATGTCACCATTCTCTGATCTAAACTAGCATACATGTGTCTCATGTGAAGTAATAAAGCAATCAATGGTTGTTACATGGAACTTATTTAAATAACTTCAATAAATACACTTGTCAAATAACATGTTTTAAATCTGTACATTCTTATTGATGCCGAAATAATAATATACATCTTGTCAATATTTATAGAAGAAAACTGTTTTTGGTGGGCCCTGTTTTTTGTGGGCCCTGAACCCACCATAAGGGCCCACCAATTACACCGGGAAAGGTATTTTCACACTTTCCAAGGTTATTTTACACGGAACTAACATCTCTACTTCCTCTCTGGAGGAAGTTGTGCTGTGGATTTTATCGCCTGTAAAAATCCTTCGACCTCAGATGGATTTGAACCGGGTCCTAAGGCGAGTACTTTACCCCAAGACCACCAGGTCGACGTTACTTCTACATTTTCACATTTATAAAGTTCATATTCGTGAACTTTGACGGCCTTGCTTCGGTAAACATAATCGATTAGCCACAACAAAATAATCGATCCATTAATAAATCTTAATCACCCATCCTTAATTCAGACCATCATTAGTAAAGCTACACCAAATAATAACATGCTTATCATCGGCCAAGTACTATTTGGGCGAGTGAGGAACTATTTTATGATAAAATGTTGTGAAATGTGAAAATATATTAAAGCAAAATGTTGTAATTAAATCACACGTTGAAAATTAATACAAGCCACAACGCACTTGGCTTCCTATTATCGAGAATATAGTGTATAACACACCCTCTGATAGCTCCCCATTACATTACTTGGCGTATGAAAACATTACACAATCACATTTGGAAGTGTAGGATAAGGTTCTTAATGCCCATTCAGGTGGAGGACAAACCAGGTGTTTTTTTTTTCAAAGATAAAAAATATAATAATAATATTTATTTCAAGAAGTTTCAATTGTAGGTTCACTAATCGTGAAGTTAACGGTTCCTTACTATCGACATTTCTAACACATACTGAAATATTTTTGTACCGGAACAAAGTAATTATTTTCATTACAGATGAATGTTAATTACAACTAGATCCAGAGTTGACTATATAAATATCTATACATTAGTAAGAGAATAAACCTATAGGAGAATTCACTACTATTTTTCGTTGAGCACACAGGCCTGTTCTTGCTATTTTTCTTGGTTTTCGAGATAACTATTGTACTGGTCACATAGTCAGCGGTGTAAGCCTAGAAATGTATATAGAAGTTACAAACAGACAGACAGACATGAGGACAGGCAGACATGAGGGCAGGCAGACATAGGGACATAAGACACGGGGACAGACAGACGTAGGGACAGACAGACACAGGGATAGACAGACATGAGGGCAGGCAGACATATGGACAGACAGACGTAGGTACAGGCATAATGGTGAAATCCACTTTTTTGGTCTTGGGGGCACATGAAACAGAAAAACTTACTAAACAAGGTTAACGATTACAATACTTTCTCTTAATAAGATAAAAGAAACACCTAAGATGCACATATACGTTATTCCTGAGTACTATGCAAAGTTTCTTGGACGTGAAGTTAAATTGTTAACATGATTATACATTTAATTTATTAGTTATTTCATTTGCTACTCTGATTAGTTATTTATGTAATTGGAATATTAACCTAAATCAAATAGAAATGTATTCTGTAATTATTCTTTGGATTTGCAGTACTAGTTTTGTAGATGAATTGAGACAGAATGGAGAAAATAAACGGTCACGTGGTTTGAAAGCGAATGTTTAAAACAACATCCAATGTATGGGTTCAAACATAATATTTATAATCTATGTCCAGCCTGAAAATATAAGGACGTTGATAGGAAGAATCCTGTCTAAATCGTTTATCTGGTTTTCGAGTTTATCGAGAACACACAAACAAAGAATACTGCAAACCAACCTCTTGGGTGGTATGCTATAACATATAGTGGAGGCTTAGTGGACCGGTTGTTTGGTCCCGAGCACAATCACTCCATCTTTTAACCTGTGATGACGCAAACAAACCCTCGCTAGTGTCAACAAAGCATCCACGTGGTCCAGTTCTTGCATACAGCCCTATCTCTGATATTCAAGGTAATATTAGTTGTAATAGTGGTAGGCCTACTATGCGCTAGCCACTGCTTGTAGACGAGAGCTCATTCACTCCCCAAGATGTGAGTGAAGTGTTCTGTTGACCTAGTTTAGTAGAAAACGTGGAGGAAGGCCTAATGAACATTCCGCACTACAAATATGCGCTCATAAGATCAGGTCAAGGAATAATAATATTCAAACCAAACCGTCAGCGAGATATGCCTTGTACAGTCAGCAACAAAAGTATCTTACGGTCTTAGTTTGACTAAATAGTTTAAATACTTGCTGCTTAAACCTATTTCCCAATATTAAGAGGCTGTCGTTTACAGTTTCGTTAAGATAGCCTGCACACTTGCTGACATGACCGGTTTGAAAACAAACACAGTCAAGATATAACACATTCTTTAATCACAAGACAAATCATAAGATAACTATTCAAGCCCAAACTAATAGTCAAGTAGACAATGGCGTCAGACTCGTTCTATCGGGTTTTAACGATAGTGAAAAGCTCACTGCTAGATTGTAATAAAGCTGTTTTATAATTGTTGTAATACACCCCCCTCAACCCCCCATGGTTCTGAGTATCTCTGATCATTAATGTAGCTGGGCGGGAAGTAGCAAGCATGGGGACGATAAATTAAAGATAAGTTAAACATAAATTAAAATCAAATGACCACTATAAAGTTATTAAATGGCTAAAATATATCAATAACAGTTAAGATTTTAAAATGTAGCAAAATAAATTTGGGATATCCAGAATATTAAATAATTAATGGTTTAGAGCCGTGATATCCCCGAAACTGGGTGTACTGAGAAGGTTGTACTGACACCCTGATCATCGTGATTAATTGTAGGCTTTGGGTCATTGTTATATTATGATGTAGAAAATGGAGGTGTTAAATCTTTATCCCTCTATTGTGGTCCTGTTGGGTAAACATATTTTTATCTTCTAAAAAACTGTAAAAATAAGGCTCTAGAATTATATTTAAACAAAAAAAATATTGTAAAATAATAAGAAAAATAAAAAAAATATTAAAAGATAGTGTGGTAAACAATTGGTTTCATGTGTATCTTATCTAGGTGATACAGCTATAACCAGGAGTCATATTATAGTGTGGTAACATGTAGTCTTCATGTGTATCTTATCTAGGTGATACAGCTATAACCAGGAGTCATGTTATAGTGTGGTAACATGTAGTCTTCATGTGTATCTTATCTAGGTGATACAGCTATAACCAGGAGTCATATTATAGTGTGGTAACATGTAGTCTTCATGTGTATCTTATCTAGGTGATACAGCTATAACCAGGAGTCATGTTATAGTGTGGTAACATGTAGTCTTCATGTGTATCTTATCTAGGTGATACAGCTATAACCAGGAGTCATGTTATAGTGTGGTAACATGTAGTCTTCATGTGTATCTTAGCTAGGTGATACAGCTATAACCAGGAGTCATATTATAGTGTGGTAACATGTAGTCTTCATGTGTATCTTATCTAGGTGATACAGCTATAACCAGGAGTCATGTTATAGTGTGGTAACATGTAGTCTTCATGTGTATCTTAGCTAGGTGATACAGCTATAACCAGGAGTCATGTTATAGTGTGGTAACATGTAGTCTTCATGTGTATCTTAGCTAGGTGATACAGCTATAACCAGGAGTCATGTTATAGTGTGGTAACATGTAGTCTTCATGTGTATCTTAGCTAGTTATTACACCTGATAATGTTAGTCACTAGCGATACACCTGATAATGTTAGTCTATGGCGATACACCTGATAATGTTAGTCTTTAGCAATACACCTGATAATGTTAGTCTATAATAATAACCTTATAAATTTAGTCACTATTGATACACCTGATAATGTTAGTCTATAGCAATACACGTGATAATGTTAGTCTATAGCAATACACCTGATAATGTTAGTCTATAGCAATACACGTGATAATGTTAGTTACTAGTGATACACCTGATAATGTTAGTCTATAACAATACACCTGATAATGTTAGTCACTAGTGATACACCTGATAATGTTAGTCTATAACAATACACCTGATAATGTTAGTCACTAGTGATACACCCTATAATGTTAGTCTATGTCGATACACCTGATAATGCTAGTCTCTCTAGAAACACTTAGAAGACGACGTATTAACGCTCTCGACCAGTGTGGAGAACCAGCACTGCCTAATGTAACAACGCATTCGATGATAGGGATTCAGATCAGTGATCAAGAAATTTAAGGCGTAAATATTGTAGTAGACTATGGAAGAAGCGCTTTTCTTCTTCTTTCAATATTATCAAAAACTCGTTAATGAAGAACGGCAAAGAATAATATCTGATGAACTTGTTAGAATAAAATAATAACTATACAGACAATCATTTACTTTACTAAAATAATGTTTTTGGGGAGTGTAAGCTAATATACCCTAAACGGTACCTCAATTGTATCCGTTTAAGCAATAGCTAATTAATACGAACTAGTGCTTTATTTTACCAGCGCTTCTTACTATCCATCAGGAATGTACGCTGTAGTGGTATTAAAGGTCCAGTTTTGCACCTGACCATACACCAGCTGGATGTCGTACTCGGATTGGTCGTGAGGACAGAGGAAATGGACCTACTTTCTTGCGGTGCCAATGACCCACGAATTGTTCATAATCGCATTTATTGCCGGCCTCTGACCCAGTGAAGGTGAATATAACGTCTTATCTAGCGAGCACACAGAGGTCCCCGTCTTCCCACTAGATATTACCATCACTGCCAGCCTCTGACCCAGTGAAGGTGAATATAACGTCTTATCTAGCGAGCACACAGAGTTCCCCGTCTTCCCACTAGATATTACCATCACTGCCAGCCTCTGACCCAGTGAAGGTGAATGTAGTGTCTTATCTAGCGAGCACACAGAGTTCCCCGTCTTCCCACTAGATATTACCATCACTGCCAGCCTCTGACCCAGTGAAGGTGAATATAACGTCTTATCAAGCGAGCACACAGAGTTCCCCGTCTTCCCACTAGATATTACCATCACTGCCAGCCTCTGACCCAGTGAAGGTGAATATAACGTCTTATCTAGCGAGCACACAGAGTTCCCCGTCTTCCCACTAGATATTACCATCACTGCCAGCCTCTGACCCAGTGAAGGTGAATGTAGTGTCTTATCTAGCGAGCACACAGAGTTCCCCGTCTTCCCACTAGATATTACCATCACTGCCGGCCTCTGACCCAGTGAAGGTGAATGTAGTGTCTTATCTAGCGAGCACACAGAGTTCCCCGTCTTCCCACTAGATATTACCATCACTGCCGGCCTCTGACCCAGTGAAGGTGAATATAACGTCTTATCTAGCGAGCACACAGAGGTCCCCGTCTTCCCAGTAGATATTACCATCACTGCCGGCCTCTGACCCAGTGAAGGTGAATGTAGTGTCTTATCTAGCGAACACACAGAGTTCCCCGTCTTCCCACTAGATATTACCATCACTGCCGGCCTCGGACCCAGTGAAGGTGAATGTAGTGTCTTATCTAGCGAGCACACAGAGTTCCCCGTCTTCCCACTAGATATTACCATCACTGCCGGCCTCTGACCCAGTGAAGGTGAATATAACGTCTTATCTAGCGAGCATACAGAGGTCCCCGTCTTCCCACTAGATATTACCATCACTGCCGGCCTCTGACCCAGTGAAGGTGAATATAACGTCTTATCTAGCGAGCATACAGAGGTCCCCGTCTTCCCACTAGATATTACCATCAATGCCGGCCTCTGACCCAGTGATTAGAAGAACGTTCTCATGTACAACCGAACTTAGACTGAACCATGAGCCCCGGTCAACAGTATTAAGTAGTCCAGGGTTCGATTGTAGGAGTCTGCACCTCTTCATCTTCCTGTACCCTTTTCTCCCAACCACAGCCATATTAGTAGAGGTTTAACCTCGCACCAGCCAGATGTTTGAATTGAGCCTGACTGTAGCGTGCTTTACCGCCACTGATGTGTGAGCTGGCCTGTGCTGAGCACTGATGTGTAAGCTGTGCTGTACACTGATGTGTAAGCTGTGCTGTGCACTGATGTGTAAGCTGTGCTGTGCACTGATGTGTAAGCTGTGCTGTGCTGGCAACTGATGTGTAAGCTGTACCATTCTGTGCACTGATGTGTGAGCTGTACCATTCTGTGCACTGATGTGTGAGCTGTACCATTCTGTGCACTGATGTGTGAGCTGTACCATTCTGTGCACTGATGTGTGAGCTGTACTGTGCTGAGCACTGATGTGTAAGCTGTACCATTCTGTGCACTGATGTGTGAGCTGTACCATTCTGTGCACTGATGTGTGAGCTGTACTGTGCTGAGCACTGATGTGTAAGCTGTACCATTCTGTGCACTGATGTGTAAGCTGTACCATTCTGTGCACTGATGTGTAAGCTGTGCTGTGCACTGATGTGTAAGCTGTGCTGTGCACTGATGTGTAAGCTGTGCTGTGCTGGCAACTGATGTGTAAGCTGTACCATTCTGTGCACTGATGTGTGAGCTGTACCATTCTGTGCACTGATGTGTGAGCTGTACCATTCTGTGCACTGATGTGTGAGCTGTACCATTCTGTGCACTGATGTGTAAGCTGTACCATTCTGTGCACTGATGTGTAAGCTGTACCATTCTGTGCACTGATGTGTGAGCTGTACTGTGCTGAGCACTGATGTGTAAGCTGTACCATTCTGTGCACTGATGTGTGAGCTGTACCATTCTGTGCACTGATGTGTGAGCTGTACTGTGCTGAGCACTGATGTGTGAGATGTACCATTCTGTGCACTGATGTGTGAGCTGTACCATTCTGTGCACTGATGTGTAAGCTGTACCATTCTGTGCACTGATGTGTGAGCTGTACCATTCTGTGCACTGATGTGTGAGCTGTACTGTGCTGAGCACTGATGTGTAAGCTGTACCATTCTGTGCACTGATGTGTGAGCTGTACCATTCTGTGCACTGATGTGTGAGATGTACCATTCTGTGCACTGATGTGTGAGATGTACCATTCTGTGCACTGATGTGTAAGCTGTGCTGTGCTGAGCACATGATAGCAAACGAGTTCATGTGGGTGGTATTATCATCCCTAGTCCTTAAACTAGAATATAGGACTAGGACCAGGACCCTTGGAAATACACTATAAATATATATATATATGTATGTATGTATGTATGTATGTATGTATGTATGTATGTATGTATGTATGTATGTATGTATGTATGTATGTGGATGTATGGATAGATGGATGTATGGATGTGGCTATGAATGTGTATGGTTCCCACTAGGCCTGTGTAGACAGGTGGAGACGAAGGCGTGACGTCACTGGTAGCACCCTCCAAGCTTGACTGCTCACAAAACAATATGGAAATCTTGTCATTTCTATTTGGTAAAAGTTTGTATACAGATCATTTTGTTTTTGTATTCAAGCGAGTGGCTATTCTTATGGTAACTATTGATTAAATCTGGAAGTAAAACATAAACAGGTATACAAAGTATGTTGTATTATTATATTCCCGACTAATAGTCCAGTCATATTAGGGTATTACCTAGAAATAATTACCCTAAAGGGGAAACTTAGCATATGCATATTGCTAGTGCCCAAACATAACATACCAAAAATCAATTCTCGTGCATGCTGTGCTAGGGCCGACATCTGGGAAAATGGTGGCCGATATTTGGTTTTTCAGCAAAATCTTATGAATGGTTGGTTAGATATATTGAAATATATTTCAAACAAAAGTGGAAAAAGATTGAATTATAATTTTTTTTTCCTATGTTTTTATTTGTAACAATTACTGAGTTATAGACTAAATATAAAAAGAGAAAATAGACTCGCTCCAATATTTGTGAGAAAAACAACATCGACATCAAGCTGTGGTGAAGGTGTAGCTCTTCAAATGAGCTATGTTTTTTTACTGAGAAGATTTTTCCTGATCAACAACAAAGAATAGAAGAAAGATGTACCTTCATCGAGTGTTCCTCGTGTCACACTTTATTCAAGCTGAGTGGTCAGGAAACTGGGAGTTACTCATCACAATGATTACCCAAGTGATGCCACTTTTCCATTCTGCTGGTCACATACTCGCTAAGTCGTGTCAACTTTACTTACGGAAAATGATGGACCTTCAAAAATATATGTCACCGGATGGTTTTAAAAAGTTTACGAAGAAGGTTTTTTCAGTATAAGACGTCAAGAGAATGAGTGGTCAGGTATATGGACAGATTTAAACATTAAACAGTTGTTAATGAGATCGATGACGTCATTAGGTTTTTTTATGAGAGGACGTGGCTTGAACGAAAACACTTTCATGAGATGGATTCTGTGTGCTCCCGTTTCAACAGAAATAGCATCAGCAGTTGAAGATTTTTCAGGTGTCTCTTCTGATACATCAGATCAACACAAAGACTTGAGGGATAGTAGTATGAGAAAAAATGCTAAACACAAATATATGTTAATGAACTGGTTTTAAGCAACACAACTCTTTTAGATATTATAAGATCATATCAGTATCTCTGCATGTGGTTGGAGATGGCACTGTGACATGTGATCTTTTTGTCGAGAAGGTAAAAGGGTCGATAAAATCATTGATTGGGAAAACATTTGCCGAGGTAGTTATCCCAAGAAAAGCAAGAGTGATACCAATTGGAGTAGTTGTGTCATCAGTTAAAGTTAAAGGAAACATTGCGACAGTCAATGTACAACAGTTGTTTAAGGGAATAACTGGCCTGGATGGTAGTCAAGAAGATCTTAAAAAGTACTTCAAGTATGAACTGGCTCCAAAAGTCCCTTCCCTTTTCCTTGAATGTTACACGATGAAATGAACAAAATCTAGAGGGGAATAAGTTGTATTTCCACTAGAAATTATATATGTTGTATTTCTACCAGAAGCTACACATGTTGTATTTCCACCAGAAGCTACACATGTTGTATTTCCACCAGAAGTTACACATGTTGTATTTCCACCAGAAGTTACACATGTTGTACTTCCACCAGAAGCTACACATGTTGTATTTCCACCAGAAGTTACACATGTTGTACTTCCACCAGAAGCTACACATGTTGTACTTCCACCAGAAGCTACACATGTTGTATTTCCACCAGAAGTTACACATGTTGTATTTCCACCAGAAGTTACACATGTTGTACTTCCACCAGAAGCTACACATGTTGTACTTCCACCAGAAGCTACACATGTTGTATTTCCACCAGAAGTTACACATGTTGTATTTCCACCAGAAGTTACACATGTTGTACTTCCACCAGAAGCTACACATGTTGTATTTCCACGAGAAGCTACACCTGTTGTATTTTCCCTAGAAGCTACACATGTTGTATTTCCACCAGAAGCTATACACCCGGACAGTCCTACGACCAAAGAAGAAGCATATAGTTTTTGCTACCAAATCGAAGCACCTGTATTTAAGTTTAATGAAGATACCTACAAAGTCTGATCTTCTCTCTAATGTGAAGAATAAGAAGGCTCTCATAAGTATCCTCACCCCGCCCTAGCACAGCATGCAATAGTTTTGGTTTTTGGAATGTTATTATTAGCCACTACCACTATGTATATTCAAAGTCTCCCCTTTAGGGTAGTTATTGCCAGGTAAGGGCATTTATTCTCCTAATATCACTGGACTATAAAAGGTGCTAGCATGTTTTAAAGGAGACAAATAAAGTGTCTAAATTATTTTTCTTTACTCAGCCTTATTCATTTTTTTGTTGCTCAGGAATAACTATATCATGTTTGTATACTATTATGATTAAATAATATCATAAAAAATAATATTATTAACAATAAATTAATTAGTTATTTATTTAAGGTACTTAACGTGCACCTTTTGAACTGACATATTATAACTATCAACACGAGACTTCTAAAAAACTTTGAAAATAGAATACACAACATACATTCCCCGACTTAAATTATTCACTGTGAGAAGGGAAACCCACATTTAATCGAATGATATATTTTTTGTTCATGCTGGAAATAGAACCCGGGACATGCTACCAACTGAACTAAGGTTTATAACTATTTACTGTATGTTATTGACTTGATATTTTATAACTGATGTAATCGTCTCATTAAAACTTAATTATAGTGGTTACATGTTTCTATGAACCAAATTTAGGTTAATTATGGTGAAATGAAAAAAATATTGTGTGTTTTAGGTTACTTTTGAGTCTGATATCAGTATTTATTTATATTTTCAATCACATTTAATTTTGTTAAAATATATTCTACTGTTTAAAATTAAATTTAAAAAATCATCAACGGTAGCTGAATTTGTATTGAAATTCAATTATTTTGAGCTAAAATCTTTTTGTACCTTTAATGTTTTTTTCGGGACTCATCACTTTTATAACACTTACTGAATTTATGTAAATAGGTATTAAGAACTTTCATTCTTATGAATGCTCTGTGACTATAAGTTATTTTTACACCTTATTGAGTAGCATACACTTGTAAATATTCTGGAAGATTTTTTTCACTGAGTTATGTTTTATTAATGGTAATTTAACAAGTCCCGCACCACAATGCTTTCTTAACGATTTTTCAGCTTAAATTCTTCTGTTATTCCCTCGCAAAGCCTACCAAAAAACAAATGCTTAAACTAGAAAGGTTTTGTAAATGCAGGCTTTGTAGGTTTAGTTACCAAGACGCGGGAATTCTTTGTCGAGTTTTTTCGAAACCCATTCTGCCAAATACTGAAGTGCCCTTCTTTCAAGACCATCAGTTTCCTGGTTTTTATCGTCCTTTGTGACAGACTGAAGTGCACATACAGTCAAGTATAATCAGAGGAAAGGGATGATCATTTATCGGTTTTATCGGATACAATTGATTACCCAGTGCCTCCTGATTAAGTAAATGAGTTAAAAAATAATGAAAGTTATAGTTTATTTTAAATATTGAAAGTGCTTCATTTAAGACGTTGATTAAATTACACACCCTTTTTAAATTAAATAAACTGATTTAATTACACAACATTTTATCGTTTCCAGGAGATGTGCTGTTGTGTTCAAAATGTAGCTTTGATTAATTAGTTGTGTGATATCAGAAGTATTTTAGTGTTGTATCAGAAACATTAAAGGTACCTTATTCACAATGAACATATCTAACATAGCAAATCAAGAATCAGGCTTTCGCTTTATGAACCACATTGGCAGAGACATTATTAGTAGGTAACTGTATACATATTCCCTAAAATAAATAATCCACATAGATATAATCACCAGCGTAAACTAGTTTAGGTATTTGAAATTATTTTGAAGCCACCATTTTGACAAACACAACGAGCTTAACTGCAAGAAAAACTTGTTCAGAATAAATTTTAAAGAAAGTATAAATGTATTTGTTATTCCTAGACCCTCGTTAGTAGCCAATTTAGATAAAATCTATTTTTTTTTCTCTTTTCGCCCTTCAGTAAACTACCCTTAATTTTAGGGTTAAATAACCAATTCCAAAAACCTCTCAGGGAATCCTATGAAAACCCTAGATACCAAGTTTTAGCCTGACTGGAAAAATAGTTAGGCTCTAGTCTGAGGTAAGGATTGATAAACAGAAGTTCAAAAACAACTTTTTTGAATTAGGGGGGTCAAGGAACGTCAAAATTCATCAAAATCTTGAGTTAACTTTTTTTGACGATCACAATACTTTCTCTAACTGTACGGTAGCCAGAAAGTAAGAGTGTAAATTTAATATATTAACCTTTTGTCTGTTTTTTATATACATATATATAAAAATATTCTTTAAATTGAACTTTATTAATGTGAATTTACTTTTATATTTTTCCAAGTTGTTTAGTACGGAGACCACTATTCCAGATACGACAGTAGATGGGGGTTACTACGACTCTAATTTGACCTTTGACCCTGATTTGGGGTCCGTGATGCCACCATGCTGTGACGTCATCGCAGCACTGATTGGTTATGGTTTGAATGACTAATGGACAATTTTCTTTTGTATGTGTGCCCATTGGTTTTTATGTATGCGCATTGGTTATAAATGAGAGCCATTGGTTTTTTATTTGTGTTTTTATGTTCCTATGCCTAGGTAAGATAGGGACTGGCGTTGGAGCTTATTTTATTTATTGATTGGGGGAACGTGCAGTACATGGCATCGACGAAGAACATTTAGCATAGAATGTGAGCATCCATCAATGGCTCCCTCTTACGAGCCCCTGAATCTATTTTGGTATCAAAAACCTCCCCATCCCCCATCCAGGTGGTAATAGGTTTTCACAGTGACGTCATCGAAACCCTGGCGCCAGTTTGGTGGCTCGACAAGACAAGTTTAGACATGAATAGATCGTGACCTTCAAACCGTTAGCTAGTGCATGGGGTCATTGACACTGGCAACCCTCCCCTTCCCCTTCTATGTGACAGTGCGTTTCCCCGATGATGTAGTTGCACTGTCGCAACCTTGATGACTCATACCTGGCGCCAGTTTGGCGTCTCAACCAGAAAATCCGAGACAGGAATAAATTGTGACCATGAGTTCATTGACCCTATTTATACTTGGTGCCAGTTTGCGGGCTCCACAAGTTGAGACTCGTATCTGGTTACACTACATGTAAGGGACAAACAGGTTTTGCGTGAATAAAACACGATATTACAAACATATATTTATTATACATTAAGGGTTTCACAGAATATATATAATATTATTATAGATTAAATGCTTCACAGATATAGATAATATGTATTATACATTAAAGATTTCACAGATATATATAATATTTATTATACACTTTTACAGGAATGATGCATATATTCGTTCATACATTAAAATAAGATCCAGATTTCTGATGTGCATTTCCACCGTAGGCTGTTCGAGATTGATTACATCCGCTGATTCTGTTAGCGTGTCGCATACATCCACGACGAGTGTGTCGATCAAATAGTTACAATAGCGTGCAACGGGTGTCGACTACATATTTCGATGTTCGACGGTGACGTTGATGAGGTCCCACACCTCACAAAGACGCGCCCAGATAAGTGCTAGATAGGCGACCCGTTTTAGTCCGGCGTCTTGTTTCTTGCTGATGAAGACCATGTGGTCACCGCACATGCATCTCAGAGAGATTTCATGATTATTCAGACTAATCTTCTGAGGAGGTTGCGTGTTGCTGAAAAACTTTGATATGACCGACTTGAAGTTGCCCAGTTCTTGCCACTCTGCACGGTTGAACACCGCACAATTCCCTCCGCATTTTTCTAGCTGGACATAGGGCGTAAAGTTGTTCTTGACGCACATGCCGACGATGACTCGCTTGGCGTCGACTTCGTCCAGCAGGAAGAAAGTGTTGAAAATACTGGTGAAGGCGATCGGCTTCACCAGTTTTGATTTGCAGGTGCAAACGTCTTGACCTTCAATGATGTTTGATTGCTTCAATGACTGTCGTGATTATGGCCTGCATGCTGTCGGGACGCCCCTTTATCGGCGCACGCTGATTGGACGTAGCCTCTTGAGGAGCGGCAGGACCCTAGCTTCTTGAAAAATGTGTTGCAATATCTCACCACCTTAGCGTCGTTGCCTGTATAATTGGTGGACGAGAATAGGGTTAGGAAAGTTTTCATCGGAATGTTCTGGGTGTGATAGAGAAGGTACATGATACAGTAATGTCCACAAATGTCTGAGGGTATGCTTTGAAGTTGTAGCATGTTGTGAGACGTGCGGGAAGTGTTTTTGCGTAAAAATGAAAGAGGTTACTTTATACAGGATGGAAATCCATAACTGTCTAAGAATTCTCCCACACCGTTCTTGTAGATAAAGATGGGGACCCAATGGGTCCCAGGCTTGGTGTGTGGATCCGTGTTGATGACGAGAGTGGCAGGTCAAGCTATTATTTCGGATAGTTGATCATCAGGGAAAACACCCTACTTTACAAAACGGAACCACGGGTTTTTTTCAGTGTGCGTCTTATGGTGTGCGCATCCATCTTAAATCATCCAATCTCGAAGTCCTCAAACGATGGAGGCCGAACGGAAATTCCATAGATAACTATGTTCCATGCACAAGGTGCGGCCCAATTTAAGTATTTTCAACGACGAACAACCTATGTCGTACGTATCTACGACAGGCGTAGGCGTGTATTTGGCTAGAACCTTTTTCCTTTCTTTTCCCTTGACGTAGACGGTTCCTGCACGCGTTGTGGCACGGGAGATGAGGAATTCGAGCATGCTGTAAACCACATCACCGCTATCCCAGGGATTATTATGCTTTTGTTGATGAATATCTACAATGACGTCCATGATTTAAATGACGGGTCTAAGAGGCGGGAAATTGCTTATATTAACACCCATAATCGGTCCCCACCTTTCTGTCGTTGTCGATGGTGATGATATTGGCAAATTCGCCGTACACGATACGGTTGTAGGTTGACAGTTTCGGTGAGATCTCTGATGAAGCTCACTTCGATTCTCAGAGAACCATGCCTCGTCAAATTCCAATGCGATGTCATGTGGGCGGACAGATAAGTTGTGTGAAATCGAAAGCTATGAGATGACCCTTAGGGAAGGCTTCCCGTGTGATGTCACTACCTTCGCTCATGAAATGGATACCCGTTCCAGAAAACAGTGTGTGGTAGGACACGACATAGTTGCTGTTTGAAAAATCGGGCTGTAACAGTTTTGACAGCACTTGTTCTCTGTCCACGTACAGTGAGAAATGGTTAATGCCATAGGATTGGAAGTGGAACGGGTTCTTGGTGGCGTCTCCGTTGACTGATATGTTTGATACAAATCCCACGATACATAGTTTGGGTAACTATTCGGTGAATACTTTGTCCAGTAATTTCCCTTGTACACCCGTAGGAATAGTGAGAGTTTTTACTTCCACGCGGGTAATAAGATACTTTCGGGAATGACGTTTAATGCCTTGGCGTGTGCTAAAAATGTATAAAGTGCTACTTTGACACGTCTCACTAGAAGACCAGCTTCAACTATGTGAACCTTAAAGTGCGAGATTTCAGGGACGGCCATAAGACTAAATCCATCTCTGGAACGGACCAACTTGACTCTGAGTTCGGTGCCGTTCAAAAAATATTTCTCTTGGTTAAACACATCACCGTGTAGATACCCCAAAAGATCCACCGTCTTACTTTTTGCAGTGAGACTGTGACGACCCTCAAACCCCTTGTTGCTAGCGTTAACCTCCTCAAAGTTTCCGGGGCTATCTGCGAACCAGAGACCACAAGTCAAATGTGTTATTTTGGCTTCAATGTTGTAATTGAGCAGCGTCTCAATATAAAATGTATAAGCATACGTGTTTCTAGGTGATGAGACTAGTTTTTGGTTTAAAAACACATACACTTGTGTGAATAGCGAAAGAAACCATTTGTTGAAAGGAGAAATTTGATCCACATCGGTGAAAGCACCACCTTCGGTTTCATGATAGCCACCCTGAGATAGAGCATGGTCTGTGAAAGATCGATATAGAACTCGCCTTGACCGGTAACGGTAAACTCGATGGGTGAATCATCGGTGAGGGAAAAGATAGGTTCATACTGGATCCATAGTCCACTTTAAAGATTGGTTTGCGTGGGTGGGACGGAAAATAGATCGAGTTACTGCTGGCACACTCGCAGGACTGGGGGTGTAGTAACGACATTTCAAATGAAAATATCTACCGCTTCTTTCTTGACCTTTTTACGTCGGGCAACGACAGAAGACTGACGTCGGTGCTTCTTACGACGCCCTTTATAGCCTGAGCCGGTCATCAGTGTGCTGATCTTCTGTTCCGTCTTGCGTTTCAGGTTTGTACCAGCCTCACCGACACGATGCCATAGAGCCTCTTTGAAAGGACGACGCTGATTGGTGACATTGGAGAGCACGTCGATACCCGTATGAAGCGCCTGTTTTCCAATGGCTTTATCGCCGCTTCTCAGCAAAGGTATGACACTCCTGAATAGGCCGCTGAAAAAATTTTCTATTCCAATGCCACGTTGATAGGAACACCGTGTTAGATCGAAGATATTCCTGTTCCAGCCTGGTTGACGTAGTATCTTTGGTAGGGACAGTTCATGTTGAGCAGCGTCGAAAATGAAGTTTCACGCACACTTTTCCAAACTTGAATGGTACAGGTTCACCAGTGTCTGTTCTTATATTGATTTCCAGGCTTTCAATGTCCCTTCTAAGTACTGGCACGTAGTGAAATGGAGTATAGCTAACTGTCTTATGTATGCCGTAGAGATAGTTTATGTTGTTGATACCGACGATACGTAAAAGTGGTGCCACAATGTCACCCACGGGCTGAGGATCGACTATATCCGTGTAGACGTACATTTGCGAGGGCAAGCCTAGTAGAATGTTGGCAGCGTACGGTGACTTTGGGACTATGATCAGATTAGTATTAGGATCGAAACCGAGCTGTAGACTTAGTTGACTATATAGAGTCAGCGGCTGTATATTTGGTGAAGAAGAAACAACGTCCACTTTTTTGGGGGGGCTTGTACTTGAATACAACTCTGGAATTCCCTTTAAACGCCTCTATTTCGTTTAGGGCTTTGACCAATTCTTGGATAGTGCTATAGTTTCCAGGAGGGATGTGATCCTTGAATTTTTGTGGTTCCACACCGTTAGCGTCAATCCAGTTGTACCATACAAGATTTAGGCTCTTGGGTAGGGTAGTGAAAGAACACGGATTTTAGAATTCGGCGAAAGCGACTTCCCACTGTCCATCGAGTGTAGGGTAGTTGCGTGTTGAAATTATCGAGGGTATTTTTCGGGAAATAGCTCATAGAGCTGTCGTTCGGCAAAGTGATGTAAAACTGGTATTTCATGGTAGGGCGCTGACGTTACTGGCAGGAACCCAAGAAATAAACTTGGCGGGGTAACCTTTCCACTGCACGTAAACTTTCTTTATGGCGCCTTTACCCTTGACACGTAGTATTTTATCAACTTTAAAAATTTCGGGAAGACGTGCGCGTTGAAATTCGGGTTCGTAAAACGTTCCCTCCACCTCCTCACCATCAAGATCGTTCAACCTGTAGACGACTGGTTGTCGCAACATGACACTGCTGAGTTTGAAAATTTATTCGCTCCAATTGCTTTCGCAGCCCTTTTCGAACAGCATTTTGTATTGGCTAATACGCAACGTGTTACCGACTTTAAGTTTTTGTGTATTATTCGAGTTTGGGCGCCATTTGCCGTACAGATTATCTCTGACTTGAAGCACATTGGTTTCTGAAAGGTCTGCAGGCGCCATCTTGATACTTTAATTTTTTACGATGTTGTAAGTGTTGATGAGATATTGGAGGACGTCCACATAGCGATCCGTGTTATTTGATTTAAAGTAACGCCACATGCTTCCTTTCAGAGTTCTATTGAATCGTTCCACGATGCTTGCCTTCACGTCCGGATAATGAGTGGTGTAAAAATACATGCCTTCTTTATTGAGAAATTTCCGGACTAGACGTGCCGTGAACTCTGTCCCCTTATCCGTTTGTAAACTTAGAGGTTTACGTCCACTTTGTTTTAAAATGTTTTGAAAGCCGTCTCTCACGCTGCTCCCCGTCTTGGATGGGAGCATCCTCGCCCATGGCATCTTGTTAAACACGTCGATGGCGGTGAGCAAGTACACAGCACCGTCATTGTATTTTCCGAGACTTCGCGTATCGTTGAGATCGGCTTGCCAGAGATAGTCAATGTTTTACACCACGTACTTGTTGCGTGGAAACTTATTTATCAGAAGTTGGTATAGGGTATAAGCGTCCTGCACACGAAGCCATCTTCGTACTTTGTCGGGATCTTTCTTGGACGCCTTTGTGAGCAATGCCGCCCCTGCAAACCCCGCAGGATGAGAAGGGCCATAGTAGATGTCAGCTAAACGGGCCATTAAGCTTGGAACAGCAGCCACCTGTTTTCGTCCACCATTCCAAGTTTCTTCTTCTTAGGCCGTAGCGATGGTGTAAGTGGTTGTGGTACAGGCGTCGGATCTCTATTGGGTGCCAAACGTTTCGGATTTACAATAAATTATTTCGGGACGTTTATTTTTTGAAGTGGCGTGAGAAACTCTCTCGACATTGACGGCTCGCTCTGTCTTCTTACTCTGACCCGATCGTTGACTAAATCCACAATATTGAATCCAAGGAGAGGCGTATTGTAAATAGTCACTCCCCGTTTTCGTCTCAAGAGATACCGCTCATAGAAATAATATGTTCTAGTAAAAGTTTGTCTTTTTAACGTGCCTGTACTGGTACAGTATTTAGTATAGCAGAGATGGGAAGTACAAACACTTTAGAGACCCTCGTGGTGGTGGTATTTTCAGGTGGTGGAGGGTGTTGACTAAAGTGTAGAGAACGCTGTAGCACTTGTTGGTATAAAGTCCATTTAAACTTGTCAAGTTTTGAAGCTAGGATTTTTCCATTTCCTTGTCCAGCTCAGAGACCACTAGATTTGTGGCAGATGCTACTTGTTTGTGGTGTTGCTCGTAACGGTGTAATCTTTCCGGGGACACCAATATCATCTTTTTCGTGTGTTCCATTATCTATTTGTTGAATAAGGAACTGAGGACACCACTGATTAGTGGGGCTAAAAGTAAGGGCAGGAACGCTACTCTTTTCTGAACGAGTAGTCGTCTCTTTTTCTTCCAGCACTCTCCTCGTTTGACCAGCTTACGCAACACCTGCTTGTGAGCATGTATATTTGTCTTCTGCGCATTTTCCAACGGCACCTGACCTTTTAAAGTGTTGTAAGCACACTCGCATAGAGAGTCAATCAGTTTCTTGTCTGCCGTTTTCAACAAGGTGACACATTACTGCAGGTTCATGCGATGCATCGCATGCAGCAGAGGGGCTTGCTTCAGCACTTTGGGACTCATAGTTATGAAATTACCTACAATCGGCAGGTATCGGTGTTTTTATAGCTTTTGCGTGGTAGGTACAAGCAGCACCCGACATTTGTGCAGGTTGAATATCTGTGTTCTTCGAGTGTACCATACTTGAAATCTAACAACATATATCTGTGGGGAGTACTTGTAGCGTCAGCGTAAGCCTCTTGTAAAACACGGGAGTTTTCAGGACATACTTGACGTGCAAAGCGCTGAATCTGAAATTTATCCCTTGGATTTTTAAAAAGCACGATATGATGTGCGTTTAAGGAAATGTCTCTTTGGACCTTGCCCTGGTGTAATATATTTTTTGTAAGGTACATGACGCTACTATTTTGATGGTGGCATCCTTTGGTGAAAAGATCGACGACCATTTTGTTGGCTTCGCGCATCCAGGATAATCAGCTGTTTAGAGGCATTACAGGTGTCATCCATTTCCGGCAAGCCCTTGCAGAATATTACGCAGGGGACTCGGCCCGTATTGTTCGAATCCCAGTTGCCATAAAGCATAATAAAAGGTGATTTTATCAAATTTAAAGTCACACATCGTGTCCAGGTGACGGATAAAGTCGGCCACAAAAATGTGACTTTCCAAAACCCGAAGGGACGCTGATGATGGCCGAAAATTGATGTTTCAACTTGTCCATAATGTTTGAGAATGAGCTTATAAGCTAAATGAACTTGTATTTATAGGTTAGAAGGGAGGGGGTGTGGACGTTAAATCATAAACATAACAATTTTTATAATATTTATTAACAAATATATCTTATATCGTGAAAATTATACATTGAATATTTATTTTCAAATATATCTCATACCTCCAAAAGTATACTTTGAATATTTATTTAAAATATATCTCATACCACGGAAAGTATACCTAGAATAAATATTTAAATAATCAAAATTTTTTACAAATATATCGTTCACCATGAAATGTACACTTGGAATATTTAGTTACACAAATTAAACTTTTATAACATAGCTCACACAATGAAAAGTATACTTGGAATATTTATTTACATAAATAAAAATTTTTACAAATACTTAAAATATTTATCTACACAAATCAGAGTTTTTAAAAAGCTATCTCACACCACGAAAAGTATACTTGGAATATTTATTTACACAAATCAAATTTTTACAAATATATATCATACCACGAAAAGTATATTTGGAATATTTATTTACAAAAAATGATAGTTATAGAATATATATTATGGAAACAATAATCAATTTCTTTAGTTCGTAGAGGGAATGGTTGCCTCGGTACTAATTTACGAGGTCCAATTTAAAGAGTTTTTGAATATATGTACACAACTAGATTGTTTCAATTTAAAATATATACAAGAAAATTAATAAAATTGACTAGAGTTAAAATATATACACGCAACTAATTCTATTAACTAGAAATAATCAGGTAGGTGAAGGATTGTACTGGCGGATAAAAAATATAAAAATTATTTTGGGTGCATAAAATAAATCAATAAAAAATATGCGTGTTTTCATACAGAAAAAAATATAAAAAAATCTCAAATCTTTGAAAGATGGTATGTAAGTAGAACTGTTTAGAGTGAAAGAAAAAGTATGATTATTCATCCTGTCTAAATGATCAGCTTTTAGTCGTGGCGAGCGCGTTTACAAGGACTCTGATACCCAAATGGTAACGTATTATAATCATCGGTTATCCGCCGTTTGGTGTACACTGGCCGGTAGACTTTACTCTGCAAAACGGTACTTACAGTCGCAAGACCTTATTTTTTTACAATTTTGTGCGGTATCTGTATGTATCTTTCCTGGAGCCTGTTCGGTAACGCTTTCAAAACGTAAAATTACAGTTGTTCCGTTTGCCGTAGTTTATGGTGATCCCGTGAACCTTGCATACCGTTTTTGTTTTGGCAGGATCGCCATCAACACAAACTCAGTACGCGTAATCCTTGGGACCACCCGGTACAAAGGTACTAATATAGCTTACCGGACCGTAATCTTGAAGTTCGTCAGTGGGGTCACCCAAAAAGTATCCGGTCGGTAGACTCCAAGCACCGTGAATAAAACGCTATCTGTATCGTGATAAAAAAACGTGGTCCCTAAATTTTTAATCCTAGCCATAGCAGTCGTGTCGGTATATTTTATATATTCCTCAACCCTGATATTACTTATGAATTTATGTAGTTATATATTATCACGTCAAAATATAGTTGCAAACATTAAATTCATGTTACTCAATTCAATATTACCTATGAATTAATGTAAGAGTTATGTATTATCTCGTCAAAATATAGTTGCGAACATTAAATTCAATATTACCTATGAATTAATGTAAGATATGTATATTATTTCGACAAAATATAGATGAGAACATTAAGTGATATTTTCTGTTGTGATAAGTGTCTCGAGGAATAAAACCGTTGTTTCTTTCTCACTTTATCCTTGGGTAGCAATGCATTTTATAATAATCTTTGTATACTTGCATCCATGGTACACATGGTCTAAGGCGTCACTAGACGGCCGGTGACAGGGGTGATTGACGTTTGAAGCAAATGCGGGTACACATTCTACTGGGTCTACAAAAATCTGGTCAACCAGCAAAATGGTGGGGGTGCATGATGTACAGCCGCCCTAACAGACCTTAGCGGTGCTAAAGATATTCGGTGTGCACTCCGTCTAAATGTCAGGCTCATCTAATTCTGGTGGGAGTAAATCGAATCCCCGCCGTGTAAACTGTAGGTATTTATCCCTCCGGAACTTATTCTTAATCATCCCCATGGCTGATACCTACATCTGCGCATGTCGACGGACGATACCATACAACTAATTTTAGTAGACTTTTGCAGTGGAGGATAGAGGCCCCTGACTGAGCATCCCAAGGCCCCATAATCAGAGCCGTATTAATGCTCTTTAGTTGCGACATCACCCGTAAAACCCATTACCACATAGGGGGTGGGGTGAATTACGACATTATTCAGGGTCGTTATCTATTATTGTCTCTTCTTGTCTTTTCGAGCCGCCAAACTGGCGCCGGTCATCAGGGGTGGTGACAGTGCGATGACGTCATCGGGAAAACATATTGCTGGGGGAGGGTTGTCAGGGTCAATGACCTAGCTCACGGTTTCAAGGTCACGATCTATTCCTGTCTCGACTCGTCTTGTCAAGCCGCCAATCTGGCGCCAGTCATCAAGGCCATTGCAACATCATTCAGGGTCATGATCTATTCTTGTCTCGACTTGTCTTGTAGAGCCGCCAAACTGGCGCCAGTCATCAGAGAAAACCCATTACCACATATGGGGTATCGACACAGGGAAACCCCATTACCACATAGGGGGGTTGCGACACATGTCTTGATTTGAAGGAGGGGGAGTGAGGGGAAGTGAAAGAGGTCTCAAGGCAGGGGAACCATTGTCACACTCTACGCTAAGCGGTCGTTCGGAAAGGTTCGTGCTGTGTGTTCCAGGAAGTGAAAGGCCGGAAAACAGCTGCCAGCTGGTCAGTGGTCGCATTTCACGCTACTGGGAGATGTTCGTGTTGCGTGTTCCCACGTCCGACGCCATGGACCGCATGCCAATAAATAAAAAATAAACTCCAACGACCGTCCCAATCCAACCCAGGCATAAAAAAACACATTGAGCACACATAATAAGCCAATATAAAAAACATTGATCACATACAAAGAAACAATGGAACAAGAACCAACATGTTTGTAACACTGGAAAGGGGTCATGGGGAGGGCGTCAGAGGGAGGGAAGGGGTTTAGGGGGAGGGGGAATGCCAACAGCCAATCAGAGAGCGAGAGGCATGGTCACGTGACCAAATCCGACCAATCAGAGTCGGGGTCAAATATAAAAGGTCAAATTGTACCCATACACCCGGATAGGTAGTGTGGTCTATGTTATTATTTTCAACTGTATTCGATCAACTGCCTCTGGTGTTGGGAATGTTATTGTTTTCCCTTTCTCACGTCCGATCCTTACAAGATGCCTTAATACTAGATTAAAATTTTGTTGCTCTCCCATTTTGGCTAATTGTATTGCCCCATCTAGTTCCGCATAAGTTCGTTCTATCTTTGGTAGTATATTTTCACCAGTTACCAGCGGGGGGTAGTTGAATTCACCTTAATGGTGTCCCCACCTCAGAAATGAATTCCTCCATACGCCAGGAAAGTAGAGATAAGCTCAGGTTGAATTGCCAAGATCTAGAGCAGGGGTTTCCAACTGGCGGCCCGCGGGCCACATGCGGCCCGCGAGACCACTTTTTGCGGCCCGCACAATCATTTTAAGAATTTTTTTTAAATCTCAAGAGAAGTTATGAAAAATATTTCATAGCTTGTTCAAAAGATGTATTAATATTCATACGGCAAAAATGATAAAACGAAGTTGATAAATAATTAATAGTTAGCCGTTCTACAAGTTACGCACTGCATCGCTCGCCCAGCAAGGCTTGCTGGCTACTCCTCCCGTCTCCACTCACGCTCAATAGCGCTTGCTTGACGTGTAGTGAAGTTTCACAAGTTACTGTCCATTTTGAAAGCTTTGTTTTGTGTTGAGTGTGAAGTGTACCGCTGCTTGAGTCTTTTACGTGTACAAAAAATGAGCGGAAACTCAAAGAAACGCAAAATTGAAAATGAAAACAGAATTTACAAGAAAAGCTGGGAGAGTGACTATTTAATTACTAACAACAGTGGGAAGCTTCAATGTTTGGTATGCATGAAAATTGTGTCTGTACCGAAGGAGAACAATGTTAAACGACACTACTCAACAATGCATGAGAACAAGTATGCAACATATAAGGAAGAAGCTCGACACGCACTGGTCGCAGACTTCAAAAATAAATTAAAACAGCAAACAGGTATGTTTAGTAAAGTCTTCCACATAAGTCATCATCCCTGTACGCCTCCTACGCAGTGTCGCTTGAACTTGCAAAGGCAAAAAAAACTTTCACTGAAGACAGTCTTGTTAAAAAGTGTGCTATGGATATGGCAAAGGCTTTTGGAGATGCTAAAATAGCTGAGAAATTTGAATTAGTGCCACTTTCCAACCAAACTGTACAAAGAAGAGTCATTGATATGGGAGAACAAGTAGAAAAATCTCTGATTTGATTGGTTAAAGAAAGCATGCATTTCTCGCTATGCCTTGATGAAAGCACTGACCAGTCAGATGTCAGTCAGCTATTAATATTTGTGCGCTCCACCTTCGAAGATTTCAGCAGTAGAGAGGAGCTATTTGATGTGTGCTCTCTTCAAGGAACAACAAAAGGGAGGAACATTTATGATTCTGTTAAAAAACTGTCGACATAGTTGGAGGCTTCAGTAAATGTTCAGCCATTGTGACAGACGGAGCGCCAACAATGACAGGGGAGAAGACAGGTCTGATGGGATTGCTAAAAGAAAATGGCGTAACGTGTCCTATACTCCATTCACGGTAGGAATTACTCTCTGAAAGGTCTTTTATCCTACCAAAATCCTACTATATAATAGCTTTCTGGTAGTGAAAAAGGTCTTTCAGAAAACAATTCCTACGCTGAACAGACTTTATGATCCACTGTCTTATTCACCAGGGAGCGTTATGTGGGAAATCAATGAAGAAAACTGAAGTTTTTAAATTTGTGGTTAAAATTATCAATATCTTAAGAGGGGGAAATCGAATCCTTTTGCATAAACAACTAAAGCAGTTTTTGCTGGAAATTAAGGTAGAATATGGAGACTTGCTGCTCTACAACCATGTAAGATGGCTGAGTGCAGGAAAGTGCCTTGAAAGTTTTTTGCTATTCGCAAGGAAATCCCTGAATTCCTTAATAAATTTGTCTCATCTGATACCACTGAACTAGAAGAAGAAATTCAAAGCCCAGAATTTTTAAAGCAGTTAGCTTTCCTAACAGACATGACAAATCACCTTAACACCTTCAACCTGAGTCTTCAAGGAAGAAACCAGGTCGTATCAGATATGGTGGGAATTGTAAATGGATTTCGAAACAAGTTAAACTTTTTCATACGTGCTTTGGAAAACAATGAATTGACACATTTCCCTTGCTGTCTACAATTAGCGGCGGAGAAATACCAGGAAACTATAGATTTTTCAGATCTCAGTTCACACATTCAAGAAATTGTTGAAGAATTCAACACACGATTCAAGGAAACTGAAACATTGAAAAGCAGTGTCCAGCTTTACAAGAATCCTATTGGTGCTACAATCGAGGAACAAGAACCACACCTACAACTTGATCTCTGCAATCTACAAGCCGATACGTTCCTACAGACCAGAAAAGAAAAGGGATCACATTTTTTAAAACTGTTATCCAGCGAAAAATACCCAAACTTAAGACAATTTGGACTTAAAAATGACTTCAATGTTTGGGATCACGTACATATGTAAAAGTATTTTTTCTTCTATGAAATTCATTAAAAATCAGTATAGAAGTTGACTTGCAGATTCTTCCTTGCTGCATCTTTTGAAATTAGCAACAACAGAGCTGGAGGTGGACATTCGTTTATTGGTAGATGCAGCTGATCGACCACAGTACTCCCACTAAATTGCCCTTTTTTAAGTTTTATTTTGACTACATTATTAATTTCAGTTTAACTTTGGGTTAGTTTTTTTTGCCATTTGTAAAATATGAAGTCAAATAAACTGACATTCTTGCTCTTCTTCAAAATTCAATTGTTTTGGGTATAATAGTTTTTGTTTATTTTTAATTTCACTCTTTTATGCAATTGTAAAATAGTGTTTTAAGCAATTAAAATGATTAAACCTTTGTTTCAATTAAACTATGCATATTATTTCATACTGGTACTCTGTTCTATTTGCAGAATTATACTAAAATTGGCCTATTATTAAAGTGCGGCCCGCAAACATGCCTAAGGTTTCGACTGTGGCCCTCGAGCACTTACAAGTTGGAAACCCCTGATCTAGAGCATTAGCCCCACCCACTTCCTATTGGATTATTTAATAATTTGTTTTTTCATCATTAACTAAACAAACTCATAATGTAATACAATAGAAATATGTTCATACACCATTGTGGCAACATGAGCTACATTATTAGTGCAGATAGCTATAAATTAAATTTATTATATTTCAACGTTTATCTCATTAGAACCGATCACTATAAACTTTAAAACAAATTATTATTTTGTAAAACTTTAAAGTCAAACACAATTTATGTTTCAAGTAAAACTTGTTTATTTTTTATACTCAAGCGAATGAAAACTATTGGCGTATTGGCGTTGGGTATTGGCGTGAACAACTGAAAACAGACTCCCTGCCGGGTCGCAATTTTGAAATATTTATCAAGGCCCACTTTGAAAAGGCTTCACTTTGTTTCTTTAATTTAAACAAAGAAAAGATGTTTAAATCTTTAAAAGAAGTTATTAAGAGGTTAGTTCTATAACCAAAATTAATTTGAAAACTATTTTAATATACTGGCTTCATTTTAAATAAGTTGAAAGAAATATAACGCGTGCTAGTCAACGAGATTAAATGCTTGTTTATTCTCGTTTTTGTTTCATTTGTGTCGTAATGATTATTAAAACGATCAGACCGAAATTAAGTATATATTATAAAGGGACTTTGTTTTTTAATTACCAGTAATTTGGTCACTAAAACATAGGCTACTTCGAAACGGGCTATTTGTGTATTTGGCAGTGGCTACATTGAGTACCTCTTTTTGAACTGCTGTATTCGTGTGTACGATTAATAATAAAGTGTTTTTGGCAATGATGTATAGTGTATTTTATTTTCAATTTATGTTGATATATTTCTAAATTTCGTATTGCGTGTGTATCAAGAAAAGAAGTAGGTAACCTATTTGAACCATAAGATTGTTCTGTTAACCTATTGACGAGGTCAAATATTGAAAATTGATATTAATATAGTGCTCTTCTACCTCTCTTCTAAGCTACGTACCATCTAGACTGCTCTTCTACACTACGTTCTATCTAAACTGCTCTTCTACACTACGTTCTATCTAAACCGATCTTCTATACTACGTACCATCTAAACTGCTCTTCTACACTACGTTCTATCTAAACTGATCTTCTATACTACGTACCATCTAAACTGTTCTTCTAAGCTACGTACCATCTAAACTGCTCTTCTACACTACGTTCTATCTAAACTGCTCTTCTACACTACGTTCTATCTAAACCGATCTTCTATACTACGTACCATCTAAACTGTTCTTCTAAGCTACGTACCATCTAAACTGCTCTTCTATACTACGTACCATCTAAACTAATCTTCTATACTACGTACCATCTAAACTAATCTTCTATACTACGTACCATCTAAACTGCTCTTCTACACTACGTTCTATCTAAACCGATCTTCTATACTACGTACCATCTAAACTGCTCTTCTATACTACGTTCTATCCAAACTGTTCTTCTAAGCTACGTACCATCTAAACTGCTCTTCTATACTACGTACCATCTAGACTGCTCTTCTACACTACGTTCTATCTAAACTGATCTTCTATACTACGTACCATCTAAACTGTTCTTCTAAGCTACGTACCATCTAAACTGCTCTTCTACACTACGTTCTATCTAAACCGATCTTCTATACTACGTACCATCTAAACTGCTCTTCTAAGCTACGTACCATCTAAACTGCTCTTCTATACTACGTACCATCTAAACTGCTCTTCTATACTACGTACCATCTAAACTGCTCTTCTACACTACGTTCTATCTAAACCGATCTTCTATACTACGTACCATCTAAACTAATCTTCTATACTACGTACCATCTAAACTGCTCTTCTACACTACGTTCTATCTAAACTAATCTTCTATACTACGTACCATCTAAACTGCTCTTCTATACTACGTACCATCTAAACTGTTCTTCTAAGCTACGTACCATCTAAACTAATCTTCTATACTACGTACCATTTAAACTGGTTTTCTGTGCGACGTACCATTTAAACAGGTCCTCTATGTGACGTAACGGTGTAAGTTTACCCCAAAGTCACTATCCCCATAGTCAAATAAATGCTATAGGCCTAACTCGTTAATGAGCGCCTTGGTGGGGTCTTTGACTAAAATCCTATTTATACAATACGTCACCTCAACGTCACGTCAAATCGCTGCACATTTCACACTTAGCGACAAGTGAACGTTAGTTTCCAGTAACGTTCTGGAGGGAAGCAGAATTATTTTACAAACTGGCAATAATTTAATAACAGTGATTGCTATTTTACTTGAGTCAATCTACCATCAACATTTCATTGCACTATTTTAACAAGTGTAGGCCTATCAATATTAGTTGTAATTGTTCAAATCACAACAGTTCCCGAGCTGTCACACTTGATACCATTGTTAACGTAGGCCTATCAATATTAGCTGTAATTGTTCAAATCACAACAGTTCCCGAGCTGTAGTGGGTCACACTTGATACCATTGTTAACGTAGGCCTATCAATATTAGCTGTAATTGTTCAAATCACAACAGTTCCCGAGCTGTCACACTTGATACTATTGTTAACGTAGGCCTATCAATATTAGTTGTAATTGTTCAAATCACAACAGTTCCCGAGCTGTCACACTTGATACTATTGTTAACGTAGGCCTATCAATATTAGCTGTAATTGTTCAAATCACAACAATTCCCGAGCTGTCACACTTGATACTATTGTTAACGTAGGCCTATCAATATTAGTTGTAATTGTTCAAATCACAACAATTCCCGAGCTGTCACACTTGATACCATTGTTAACGTAGGCCTATCAATATTAGCTGTAATTGTTCAAATCACAACAGTTCCCGAGCTGTAGTGGGTCACACTTGATACCATTGTTAACGTAGGCCTATCAATATTAGTTGTAATTGTTCAAATCACAACAGTTCCCGAGCTGTCACACTTGATACTATTGTTAACGTAGGCCTATCAATATTAGTTGTAATTGTTCAAATCACAACAATTCCCGAGCTGTCACACTTGATACCATTGTTAACGTAGGCCTATCAATATTAGTTGTAATTGTTCAAATCACAACAATTCCCGAGCTGTCACACTTGATACTATTGTTATCGTAGGCCTATCAATATTAGCTGTAATTGTTCAAATCACAACAATTCCCGAGCTGTCACACTTGATACTATTGTTAACGTAGGCCTATCAATATTAGTTGTAATTGTTCAAATCACAACAGTTCCCGAGCTGTCACACTTGATACTATTGTTAACGTAGGCCTATCAATATTAGCTGTAATTGTTCAAATCACAACAGTTCCCGAGCTGTCACACTTGATACCATTGTTAACGTAGGTCTATCAATATTAACTGCATGGTATTGAACGATTTGAAATCATTGAATCATTATTTATTGATACACTCGTTAAAAACTAGTCCTATATCATTTTGATGGTCGAATGACCTTAAACAAAAGTGCGGGTGAGAAAAATTATTAACAGGAGTAAGTTTGTGGGAGAAGATCACACAATGTAGGCCTATAGGGAATTGGAAGAGGGCGGGACAAATTAAGCTTCTACATATTTTATTATGTCAATTTGTTTTCTAAACAAAGTTGATAAGAAAATACAAAGCCAAAACACGGTCTACATTAAAAGAAACGAATAATGATGACGAAATACTTAGGGTTTTTTTAAGGTTGGTAAGTGCTAAACCTATTGTACACATTTAAATTTGTATTTTGTAAAATAAAATAAGTACTTGTACTTTTTTATTCAGTCTCCGAGGGAAAATGCTCATAGTCGGTTTGACCGAAGGCATTAACGGTGATGGCGTTCATTTCATATTAGGCCTACTAGAACGTCAAAACATTCTACTAGAGACGGTCACATTGCCACACGTTGATATATACTGAATAATGTGTTGACGTAACGCTGCCAGTACGTAACGTAGGCCTATAGTGTGAATCGAGCTGGATGAACAGTCAATCAACAGCAGACCCCTAAACACAAGAAGGAGCCAAGAAATAGGTCCACAAGGGATAATGTCGACAAAGGATGGTAATAATAGGCCTGCACGGTATTCGAACACCTCAGTACGTTGGCAAGAGTGCTCCGGTCCATTGTAATGTGAGGGAGACTTGTGATTGGTCGGAGCATGTCTGGGAGGAGATTACAGCATCTCGTACACAAAGGAGCGACTTGAGAAGACCCCTCCCCTTTCAGACCACTCGTCTTTACTCACTCACACTCGCGCTCCAATGTTACCAAAGGAATAACAACACACTTCCTTACGTTTAAAATGGCCGACACCTACTGACTCACAAATGTTCACTGGAAAATTGTTGCTAGAGGCACTGGCTAATATGTCTTGTATTTGGCTTTATTTTATTTATCTTATATTATTTCTGCAATTTTATTTAATCATTAATAAGAAATTTATAATCTTTATATTCATATCTGTTTTCAAAACGTTTATTTTAAATGTATCCGTTTGTGTCCTATATATTTAGGTTATAGAACTATGTGTTTATATAAGCCTATAGGTTATGATGTACTATAGGATGTAGGATATAGACTCAAAATTAATACTGATTATTAAGGCTTCAAAGAAACAGCCCATGGTTAAAAAATATAATCTATTTAGCTATAGCCTACACTAAAAAACTACGTGTTTTAAAAAGACAATCTGTTCACCATCTCTGTGTATGCTGTAGGCCTACACTATCTCTCTGTGTATGCTGTAGGCCTACACTATCTCTCTGTGTGTGCTGTAGGCTTACACTATGTCTCTGTGTATGCTGTAGGCCTACACTATCTCTCTGTGTATGCTGTAGGCCTACACTATCTCTCTGTGTATGCTGTAGGCCTACACTATCTCTCTGTGTATACTGTAGGCCTACACTATCTCTCTGTGTATGCTGTAGCCCTACACTATCTCTCTGTGTATACTGTAGCCCTACACTATCTCTCTGTGTATGCTGTAGGCCTACACTATCTCTCTGTGTATGCTGTAGGCCTACACTATCTCTCTGTGTATGCTGTAGGCCTACACTATCTCTCTGTGTATGCTGTAGGCCCACACTATCTCTCTGTGTATGCTGTAGGCCTACACTATCTCTCTGTGTATGCTGTAGGCCTACACTATCTCTCTGTGTATGCTGTAGGCCTACACTATCTCTATTAAATAGGAAAATTGTATAAGGCCTAGGGTCGTTTTTTAACACAATTATATTTTGGGTTTGTTTCTTCACGTAGTCTATTTAATGATTCGTTGATACCTGTCAGGTAGCGATGCATACCTACATACGTGTTGGATATATCGCACCCCCAGAAACCAATCCCCCAAAATACTAGTTTTCAGGAGAGTAAAACAACTTTAAAATTCTATAAAATCAGGATTACATTATAAAATACTGCATTATTTTATTTCTTAAAACTAGCCTAGAGCTACATTATTTTACAAAATATTACTTTAAGTTTAAAAATCAAACTATCAAGTTGAATATGACGTCATTTGGCCTCGTTCCATTGGACATGAGAATAAACGATTGTGTACTTACAGCGTTATTTTTAAAATAGGTCTACAACTATAATAGGGGAGTCCGTTGCTAAAAACAATAATGTGACAATTAATGTGTCTAAAGATCTAGCGATATGATAAACTAGCTTAGCTAGACAACATTAGTAGATATTTTAGAAAAAATTTATTCTAATCTGAAATGTCCACTAATATATATTTGTGATTGGTGAAGGTTTAGTGGTGCTATATTCACTGATCTGAGGATAAGTAGCTGCGCAGGTGAGAAGTGGAGCCTAGAGTACTTCGGTCGGTGTAGAGGAGCCATGATCCCTTTTATTGTGGTATTCTTCCCACAATACACTCCCAGCACCATGCCAAGGATAAGACAACGTCACAATATTGACCTATCAGCTTTTATATTTGTTAGTTGCAGTTATATTTATTATACTATCGGCAGCATTAGTCGATAGTGGCTGCGTTATCTCTCATAAGTAGCAGACAATTTCCACATGTCCATCACAGACTCTGCCTTATAAATATGAGTGAAGAATGACCGTGGGTACGGGGCTCAGCGATTAAAGCATTGACGTACTAAACCAAAGGTCCCGGGTTTGATTCCCATGTCCCGATGTCATATTTCAATTTATAAAATATGTTTCGGTGTTAGTTTCCTTGCGCTGTCAGTGAAGTTGACATTTTGTAAGTGATAAACAAACATAATAATTTAAATCAACTAAGTATGCTATATATTATATAGGTAGACCTACCATTCACTGGTAAGCCAAAAAAGGCAATAAAATAGGTCCTTGTTGGTAATCAGGTCAGGCAGCTGGTCCACATTCAAACCCAATGTAGGGTAGTTTGACAATTTACCAAAGCTGGTAGCACTCCTGACTACTTGAGGCAGAATAAAGTGGGGTTTAAATCATCACTACTTTTATAATCAAGAAGAGTAGGCCTAACTCAATATTATTTTCATAAAATAAAATTCAAATTTTTGTCAAAAAAGGATTATTTTGTTAGACTGGATTGCCAGGTCTGTAGAGATTGGGGCTTGGATCCCTGCCAGGCTTACTGTGGGCGTTTACTCATAAATGGTTTCTCACTCTTACGCAAATGTAGGTACATTTTCTCTTAAAGCACATACATTGTTTGCACTTTACATAAGAACCAACCCATTACACAAGAATGGATGGAGAAGTCGTGGCTATAGACTATCATCTGATATGTTGAAACAAGGGCTATAGACTATCATCTGATATGTTGAAACAAGGGCTATAGACTATCATCTGATTATGTTGAAACAAGGGCTATAGACTATCATCTGATATGTTGAAACAAGGGCTATAGACTATCATCTGATATGTTGAAACAAGGGCTATAGACTATCATCTGATATGTTGAAACAAGGGCTATAGACTATCATCTGATATGTTGAAACAAGGGCTATAGACTATCATCTGATATGTTGAAACAAGGGCTATAGACTATCATCTGATATGTTGAAACAAGGGCTATAGACTATCATCTGATATGTTGAAAAAAGGGCTATAGACTATCATCTGATTATGTTGAAGCAAGGGCTATAGACTATCATCTGATTATGTTGAAACAAGGGCTATAGACTATCATCTGATATGTTGAAACAAGGGCTATAGACTATCATCTGATATGTTGAAACAAGGGCTATAGACTATCGTTTTATGATGTTGAAACAAGGGATATAGACTATAATCTGTTTATGTACAAAGAAGGGCTATAGACTATCATCTGATATGTTGAAACAAGGGATATAGACTATCATCTGATATGTTGAAACAAGTGATATAGACTATCATCTGATGATGTTGAAAAAAGGGCTATAGACTATCATCTGATTATGTATATAGAAGGGCTATAGACTATCATCTGATGATGTTGAAACAAGGGCTATAGACTATCATCTGATATGTTGAAACAAGGGCTATAGACTATCATCTGATATGTTGAAACAGGGGATATAGACTATAATCTGATTATGTACAAAGAAGGGCTATAGACTATCATCTGATGATGTTGAAATAAGGGCTATAGACTATCATTTTATGATGTTCAAAACAAGGTTATAGACTAACATCTGATGATATTCAAAGAAGGGATATAGACTATCATCTAATGATGTTAAAGAAGGGATAACTTATAAACAGAAAAAAATATAATTTTAACAATTACAAAATAAATATTGGTAAATGATTTTTTGCAAAGTATTATGGACGCGTATTGTTTTATTAATACTCTCCGTTAAAATGTAATCATGAAGCATCGCCCACAAAGTTCGGTTAGTAGCAGAGAAGTTTTATTTTTGTCATATTTTATCCTGCTAAAGTATCGTGGGGATTAATATATTTTTGTATGGCCCAGCATAATTATACTCTATTTATCATTTGTTTAAGCGATTGCCTCTGGGAGAGCCACCATCATAGGCCTATATAATTTCTAAACCATATACATATTTCAAAAATCAATATATGCATACGTAGGCCTACACATTCTCGTTTTAATATAGTTCTACAGTATTATTATCGACGGTAAAATGACTCCTATAGTAGGATTTTGACCGGAAAGCACAGTTACGTCAAGATACACTTGGCAGCAAATTATGTGTGAATATTTTAAAATGTTCCTCCTACCGTTTCCAAACCGTTCTTCCTACCCAAGAACTTAAATATATTCATACGGCAAGTGCGTGATTTGACCATAAAGTTTGTATTTTTAAACTGCTCTTCCTACCAGAATCAAACTATAGTTCTGTTCCATATTCTTCCTACGTAAATGTTGATCGCAAAAAAAGTTTGTATTTGTTCTTTCTACCAAAAAATTAAATATATTCATACTTCAAGTCAGTGAGATACTGACCGCCAGTAAAGGACTCGTGTGATCTGCAGATGTTGAATGTTACTCTTTGGAGGGTCATGCGTCTTGGGTTGTACGCTAATATGATAGGGGTAAGGAAGTGCACATGCAATTGCGTGGAAAAAATAACCCTCAGTGCACACGGCTGGGGTTCAAACCACGCTCTCCTCGTTCTCAGCAGACGAGCCAAACACGATAGTAACAGTACACCTGAGAGGGAATTTGAACCACTGACCTCTACCTCCATAACTAGATGCGTTACACCTTTCTGGCTAAACGTGTATATATTAATCAAGAAAGTGTTCCGGAGGGAGAGCTACCAACAGTTTACCCAGCAGGGATTCGAACCTCAATATCTGTCGTGGCTCTTGCGCTGTGACAGTACGCAACGATGATCAAAACACAATTGATCAAGTAAAGGTACATTACATCTAATTTATTAACGAAGCTAAATTAAAATTTATCATTAGCCAATAGGATGCGAGAAAATATGTAGATTACATCCCTAAATTAAAATGTATTACTAGCCAATAGGCTACGAGAAAATATGTAGGCTACATCCGGATGAGATTTTGTATAAAAACCCTCGTCATTTGAAAATTTTCTCACTCTACTTCTAACCATCAAGCGGAAAGAAGATAAACAAATGAGTTTCAAGCGCACGACAATAGCGGGTCTGCCTGAGGGAGTAAATGAAAGTATGTAAACATTATTAATGTTATCAAGTGTTACGCATTTTATAACTACTGACCTCTAACATTTAGATTATGAGTTTAAATATGACTTTCATTTATTTTTGTCAGTGTTACTAAACTTTATAGACAATTTTTAAATAATTATGACTCATATTTATCTAAAAATTTAGTTTATTTTTTTCTATCTTTCTTTCTTTCATTTAAATTGTATAGCCATTTTAAATAATGAAGAATATTATTTACACGGACTTTATTTAATAATTTAGTTTTATACCCTATTAACATTGGACGCTTTATTAACTGATTGTATGCATATTTCGACTCAAATATCTTCCACTGTGTATGTTTTATTAGGATTTACAAAAAGCTGGACCGAACGGGAAGAGTCCATCAGAGCCATGTTGGAGAACTTCACAGATGACGGAGTTTGTTTGGCCGAAATAGCTGAATCATATGGTAAGTTTTGTAACTAAACTGTTTTGTTCGGGTAAACCCTCCTCTAATCGGGACATCCCAAATATTTTGTTTTAGGGGCTGTACAAAATACCCTGGGACTAGACCATTTAGAATGGGTGAGTGAATTGAAGAGTGTAACAAGATGAATTTCCCCCAGAGTTATTTGGTCAAACTACTGACATGTAAACAATGTGCCATAATTATGTTTTAGAACATTGTGAGCTCAAAGGAGTAACACCTACCACCCGTCCCACGACCGTTCCTCAGCGGGTGGAAGGTATTTGTTCAAGCAACCACTACAATGATGACATATATGGGGATCTGGATGAGATTGACAGTGTTCTATGTAAGTAATTTTATGGCACGCACACTAAACATGAAACCTGAAAGTTACAGCAGTGGAACTAATGTTACTAGATTATACTTTTACTCTCTATTTACGTTAAAGTTTGGGACTGCATTCAATAGGTTGTTTTCCCCCTCCCTCCCCGTCATTATCGACGGGTTTCTTAATCTACTGCCATCTACGGTGACAGCTATAGTGGCAAAACGGTATTTACGTCCAATCATGTGGTCCACAACTTTGATGTTGAATGCAAACAAGAGTTTGTATTTTCTAAAATGTCAGAATCCCCACTATTTAACATATTCATACGTCAAGTTAGGTGATCTGCATCTGGCACCTTTATAGATATTATCAATACTTATAAAATATTCTAGACTGTCAGAATACTACATTTTAACATATTCATACGTCAAGTCATGTGATCTGCAGTACAAATAACTCAGTAAATTCAAAATAATTCTAGGATAGTTTACAAATAATTTATTTAAGAGTGTTTATTGTGATTTTTAGGGTAGCGCACAACTTGTTGCTAAATAAGTTACTGTAAGGCTTTTTAACATCTTGATGAATATTTATCATACGTTAAGTCATGTGATCTGCATTTGCCACATTTATATATATTATCAATATCTATAACATAATATAACTAATAAACTAATCCAGACGGCACCCCGCCTCTACCACCTCCAGGGCCACCACCACCAGCCGGGGAGAGACTGACCAGATCCATCCACATCCCTGCCGAATATTTGGCAGCAGCCGGTCCCTCATCAGCACGCTCACTCAGTATTAGTGGCCCGGTAAATCAGGTTGGTAGAGGGTTGTCCCAAGGTATATCTCTTCGTATTGTCGAGGAGACAATTAAACAATTAAAGCTGTTTTTTATGTAGGGCGTTAATTGATGATACAATTAGGGACGCCAGAGAGCGATCGTGACGCTTAAACCTGGCTCTAGGAGCAAATCAATGCTTTGCTATGGCGTCTCCAGGATAACGGATTTAGAGCTGAGGATCACGTAGGTCTACTATTAGACAGCACAGACTCCACGTCAAGACCTGTATTTTTTCGCTTAGACGTGCAGATTAGCTTGACGTGCAGGCTGTGCTCTCTAATGTAGAACGAGTGTTACATAACAATGCTTCGTTCCTCACTTCATCCACCTTGTATGTCAAGTTACACCACTTTAAAGAGCCGTGCGGGAGGGGTAATCATAAATGTGATAAACTCTTTTCCACTAACACATGTAGCCGTAATAACCAAGGAAACATTACGATTCAAAATGGCGACACACTTTGCCTTGCCCGTGTATTGGCTGTCGCCAAAGCTATATGTGACGTTATGAGAGAACCAGGATGCATGGACGTGAACACCTTTAAGCAGATCAAAATTGGTCGTCATATCCAAAAATTCAAAGCAGAGGAACTATGCCGTGATGCCCGTGTGAATCTTTTGAAAGGGGGTGGGCTCACTGAACTGAAACAATTTCAAACATACCTCTCCGAATACAAAATCAGAGTGTTCAGGGAACGTCAGGGTAGGCAAGTGCTATATGAGGGACCTACACCTCCCAAACATTCCTTTAAGGGCTACCTTGATTTGTATTTTCACGACGATAAGCAAAACCATTTTGATGTCATAACATCCATGACAGCCGCATTTAAGTGTGGGTACTTTTGCCGTGAGTGTCGTGTACCATTCAACACAAAGAATGTACACAAATGCGAATCTGCGTGCAAAAAGTGCTACGCTGAAGCGGTTTGCAGTGGAGGTCAAACTGTGACCTGTAAAGACTGTGGTCGATGGTTCACAACCAAACTTATTTTGATAACCATAAACGTCCCGGTGTTTGCAGAGGTCTCATGTCGATCTGTGATATCAAAAATGTTGGCGAGGTCTGTGGGCAATTTTTCAGTTTGGAAAGAGCAGAATACTCACATAGGTGTTATGAGACTTTTGTATATTATGTGATACATATCGTCCTTTTGGTAATTTCTGCTATATGAAGTAGGCCCCATCCAAACCGTCACTGGAAAAGAGCAATTTCATGTTTGTTTTCTATCATTTTGAATGCAGACAAGAAACGCGTCTTCAAGGTGCAGCCAGCACGTACTTGCACGAACCAAACCTCTGTGTCGTGCAGACGTGTTGCAAGGCCTGCCTTTATATCGATGTAAATGACCATCATTGAACTGAATGCGGGGGGAATAGGATACGCATATTCAAGAGTGATGCCACACTGAACCAATTTTTTGGATTTCTAGAGCTAATTAAAACAACAAAATTCAAGGACATCATCCTCCTAGCCCATAATTCCAAGGGCTATGATGTAAGTTTTATTTTAAAATATATGCTGGAGGTAAAAAAAATGGACTCCAGAACTCATAATGAGCGGTGGAAAATCATGTTCATGCGTTACGGCCCACTCCACTTTATTGACTCACTGAAATTTCTCCCGATGTCGTTGTCCAAGATGCCCAAGACATTCGGCTTGGACGAGTCCTTGGCCAAGGGACATGTCCACAATTTGTTCAATAAAAAAAAAACGTGGGTCATAGGGGTCCCTTGCCAGCAAAGGAGGACTACGGCATTGGTAAGATGTCAGTTGAGGGAAAAGAGCACTTTGCGAAATGGTATGACTCATTGGTCAAGGAAAATTATGGCTTTGATTTTAATCGCGAGCTAGAAATGTATTGCGTGAAATATGTAGAGATCCTACGGAAAGCCTGCCTAAAGTTTATAGAAATTCTAATGGAAAAAGCAAAGGTGGATCCTTTCAGAGAGGCTTGTACGATCGTGGGAGCGACCATGTTAGTTTATCGTCGAAGTCACCTTAAGTAAAATACCATCGCTATCATCCCTAATGGTGGCTACCGGTGTGTGGACCTACAGTCACACGTCACTGTACAATGGTTCTTCTGGAAGGCCCATCAACGTGGTGTGTCTATACTTCATGCGGGCAAAGGCCGTGAGGAATTTGTATTAGGGCGACGTGTAGACGGCGTTGTTAAAGCTGGAGATACCACCCCCATCTTCCAGTTCTGGGGCTGTTATTGGCACGGGTGCCCTCTCTGCTAACCCGTTAAGACCACCCCTATCAAAAACAGCCCCCACGAGACCATGGAGACACGCTATAAAACGACCATGGCTTGTTTGCAAAAATTTAATAATGCCGGCTACACGGTCGTAGAGATATGGGAGTGTACGTTTAATGCAATGAAACGCACAGACAAGGAATTGAAACTATTTGTACTCCAGCATGAGGTATACAGCAAAGAGCCCCTCATTCCCAGGGACGCATTCTTTGGCGGGCAACAAATGGTATCAAACTCTTCCACGAAGCAGACCTTTCTTGTGGAGAGAAGATCTAGTACTTGGGTGTGTGTTCGTTGTATCCTTACGTTTGCAAGTACAAAAAATATCCCATCGGCCACACCAAAATTCACATGGAACCAAATTGTCCGTCTATAGAACAAGTATAAGGCATAGCCAAATCTACCGTGACGCCTCCGCTGGATTTATTCATGCCCGTATTGCCTACACGGATGCACGACAATTTAATGTTTATCTTGTGCAGGAAATGCGGGGAGGAGAAAAACCAAGGCGCGTGTCAACACAATGACAAAAAAGATCACTGGTTGACAGGCATCTGGGTGATTGACGAGATCCGGAATGCTGTTGAGAAAGGCTACACCCTTGAAGCAGTACACGAAGTGTGGAATTACAATGTACCTGTTTACGATCGTCAGACACGTTCTGTTCGATTGTTTCACGAGTACTTTGATATTTTTTTGAAAATTAAACAAGAAGCCGTGGTTGGCCAGAGTAGTGTACCTCACAAGTTGAAAAGTTAGCTTATATTCAAAATTATGAGTAAAAGGAAGGGATAAAACTCGATTTCGTTTCTGTTTGTGAAAACGCTGGTCTCCGCACACTGGCAAAACTCTTATTAAATTCGCTATGGGGAAAGTTTGGTAACAAGAGGGCATGAAACACCCGGTAAAAGATATAGGGGTTTGAATCTAGCAGTGGGTGAGGTTGCGGGGATTTGAATACCTGCTGAGGTGTACTGTTGGTAGTTCCACATAAACGCTTAAACATTTCCTTACTCCTCCCTACCACATTATCTTCGTACGCCACGATCAAGTGTCCATGGTGCATACCTACACCGGGGCACACATTAAAATCTAATAAGCACACATAAAAATCATATGCCCCATTAGGTTAAACCCATGAGCCCTGGCTAGTGGGTAGGGGGATGGTTGCCCTCAATAGGCACACATGGATCCAAATCACTTTGCTTGAGCCTTACCACCCAGGCCGAGTAATGACATTGGGTCCCCTGGGGAATAACGGTTAATTTCTCGCGCATGTGGAAATCACAGCACTGTTATGAAACAGTTCCAGCCAGTATTTTCCTGTTTGAACATGTTTAGTATAATCACCACCGATTAATTACCTGAGGCACCCGGATGTGGAAAGGGGGTCACAACGCAGTATTAAACCAGTGTCAGCCAGTATTTTCCTGTTTGAACATGTTTAGTATAATCACCACCAAGTGGGGCCCCGGATGTGGAAAGGGGGTCAAACTTGGAGGGGGGAAATCACAGTAAGACATTACCAAAAGCTCACACTTGATGTTTGATATTCGTCGAGATGATGCTTCTCTAGACGTCGTGGGAGGAGTGCCCGACGCCATTGACCGCACGTTCCCCCACCAATAAATAAAAATAACCCAGACACATGGAGTGCACACCCTGGGGCACACTAGGCCCGATGCCCAAATCCGCTCCTCAGTCTGTGGATTCCTAGGGGCAAGCTTTAAACACTGGCTGTTTAATCATGGTCCCGGGACGGACAATATCCAGGCTTTGAACCCCCATGATGGCACGTCACGGGAAGAGTGCCCAAGACTGTACGCTCTCTTACCCAAAACCCTTGGGGCACACATTAAAAACTAATGGGCCTGGAGCACAAATTAAAATCAAATGGGCTAAACCCATGAACCACTGTGGTGGCCTCTGTTGGGGGACATAGTCTCGGGGAGGGGATGCGGGTGGTGAAATTAACCGGATGTGAAAAGCAGGTCAAAATTGGAGGGGGAAATCACAGCACTGTCGTGAGCAATGTAGGTCAATTATAACGGTACTCAAACAGGATGTGAGTGTTTAGACTCGTCATAGGAACTGGGCTTCTCAACAGTCGATCACACTACTTATATCGTTTACTACCACTCCTATTGTATACAAATAACAAGAATGGAAGGTTAAAAGTTTTAAAGTTAACACTGAGTTTAAGGTTAATGCATCTTCTAGACGGGAATACAACGCGGGACCCATAGCCCAGGAGTTCAAATTTAGTGTATAAAGAAATTATAACCTAATATTCAAAATAAATGTCAGCTTTTAATACATGTTAAATTAAATATCTATTTTGATATTGCATTTTTAATAGATAGCCTAATTTTCATTAAGTTGATGGGATTACTAAATAGGCCCACAGTGCAAAGTGATAGTCATATTAGACCTCTTGGCATGAAAAAACTTTGGACCACCTTTGGCCGAAAGCATATTCCTGACGAGAAATTTTTCTATTATTTTCCAAACATAATAACGATATACAAAAAACAAATAGTTAAAAAAAATATTCAACTTAAATTTTTGTATTATGGCCACTACTAGCATAGCACATTAATTCCAATCGCCGCAAGAGTGCTCTGAAAGCCACTCTGCGGTCTATGTATATGCCAGGAGAGGTAGAAAGAAAATAGGAGGAGGTGACGAGGGGAAAGGGAGGGGAGCCTCCGTCTCACTCTAGCAGCTCCGGACCTAGAATGTTCTGGCACCTGGTAGACATCACGAGAACCATCTACCATGTTCTTACTCCGCCTGGAATATGCTAGAAGCATTTCTGAACATAGCTTTTTCGGGATGTTGACGTCACTCTGGCCGGCTGGTCAGTTGTTCGGTGAGGTACAGGACAGTCAGTTAGCTCAAATATGCGACAAATGGTACCAGCAAAATTTCGTACCACTCAGGGGATGGCCACTTGGTAGGGGCCTACTAATGACTAAAATATTTATGTATTTTAGGCTAAATAGATAGAAGTGGTACTATTTGTCGCATTGTAAATATTTTAAAGTCATTAGTAAGACCCTTTTAAGGTAGGTTGGTACGAAATGTCACAAAAAATGGAATGGTATGAAATGTCGCTTGTACCATTTGTCAGTACACCGTTGGCGCTTAGCTCCAGATATGTTTGGAGGGAGTGCGTGAAGGATTAAAGTGGTACACATGGCAAATGAGGTGAGTCTATGAATGTATAGTATTTAGAAACAATATATGGTAGATAGTTCTTCGAATTCAAATCATTATTTATGAACTGTATATATGTTTTAGAAATATGTCAGGATATTATTTTATTTTATAATTGATTTTAGAACTCATGTAGCATGTTAAATGCTACAGGGTGGACATTGCAAGTACAACTATAGTCAATACACTGAGTCAAGAGTACAACTAGAACCGATACACAGAGTAAAGAGTAGAACTAGAGTCGATACATAGAGTTAAGAGTACATCTAGAGTAGATACATAGAGTCAAGAGTACAACTAGAGTCGATACATAGAGTCAATAGTAACACTAGAGTCGATAAATAGAGTCAAGAGTACAACTAGAGTCGATATATGGATTCAAGAATACAACCAGATTCGATACAGAGAGTCAAGAGTACAACTAGAGTCGATACACGGAGTCAATAGTACAACTAGAGTCGATACACGGAGTCAAGAATACAACTAGAGTCGATACAGAGAGTCAAGAGTACAATTAGAGTCGATACACAGAGTCAAGAATACAACTAGAATCGATACACAGCGTCTAGAGTACAACTAGAGTCGATACACAGAGTCAAGAGTACAACTAGAGTCGATACACGGAGTCAAGAATACAACTAGAGTCGATACACAGAGTCAAGAATACAACTAGAGTCGATACACGGAGTCAAGAGTAGAACTAGAGTCGATACATAGAGTCAAGAGTAGAACTAAAGTCGACACACAGAGTCAAGAGTAGAACTAGCGTTGATACACGGAGTCAAGAGTAGAACTAGATTCAATACACGGAGTCCAGAGTACAACTAAAGTCGATACACGGAGTCAAGAGTAGAACTAGAGTCGATACAGAGAGTCAAGAGTACAACTAGAGTCGATACACAGAGTCAAGAATACAACTAGAGTCTATACACAGAGTCAAGAATACAACTAGAGTCGATACACGGAGTCAAGAGTAGAACTAGAGTCGATACATAGAGTCAAGAGTAGAACTAAAGTCGACACACAGAGTCAAGAGTAGAACTAGCGTTGATACACGGAGTCAAGAGTAGAACTAGATTCAATACACGGAGTCCAGAGTACAACTAAAGTCGATACACGGAGTCAAGAGTAGAACTAGAGTCGATACACAGAGTCAAGAGTACAACTAGAGTCGATACACAGCGTCTAGAGTACAACTAAAGTCGATACACGGAGTCAAGAGTACAACTAGAGTCGATACACAGAGTCAAGAGTACAACTAGAGTCGATACACAGAGTCAAGAATACAACTAGAGTTGATACACGGAGTCAAGTGTACAACTAGAGTTGATACACGGAGTCAAGTGTACAACTAGAGTCGATACAGAGAGTCAAGAATTCAACTAGAGTCGATACACGGAGTCAAGTGTACAACTAGAATCGATACATAGAGTCAAGAGTACAACTATAGTCGATACACAGAGTCAAGAGTACTACTAGAGTCGATACACAGAGTCAAGAGTACAACTAGAGTCGATACAGAAAGTCAAGAATACAACTAGAGTCGATACACGGAGTCAATAGTACAACTAAAGTCGATACACGGAGTCAAGAATACAACTAGAGTCGATACAGAGAGTCAAGAGTACATTTAGAGTCGATACATAGAGTCAAGAGTACAACTAGAGTCGATACATAGAGTCAAGAGTACAACTAGAGTCGATAAAGAGAGTCAAGAATACAACTAGAGTCGATACACGGAGTCAAGAATACAACTAGAGTCGATACACAGAGTCAAGAGTACAACTAGAGTCGATACAGAAAGTCAAGAATACAACTAGAGTCGATACACGGAGTCAATAGTACAACTAGAGTCGATACACGGTGTCAAGAATACAACTAGAGTCGATACATAGAGTCAAGAGTACAACTAGAGTCGATACAGAGAGTCAAGAGTACAACTAGTGTCGATACATAGAGTAAAGAGTAGAACTATAGTCGATACATAGAGTCAAGAGTACAACTATAGTCGATAAAGAGAGTCAAGAATACAACTATAGTCGATACATGGAGTCAAGAGTACAACTAGAGTCGATACACAGAGTCAAGAATACAACTAGAGTCGATACATAGAGTCAAGAGTACAACTAGAGTCGATACAGAGAGTCAAGAGTACAACTAGAGTCGATACAGAGAGTCAAGAATACAACTAGATTCGATACACGGAGTCAAGAGTACAACTAGAGTCAATACACAGAGTCAAGAGTACAACTAGAGTCGATACAGAGAGTCAAGAATACAACTAGAGTCGATACAGAGAGTCAAGAGTACAACTAGAGTCGATACACGGAGTTAAGAATACAACTAGAGTCGATACAGAGAGTCAAGTGTACAACTAGAGTCGATACAGAGAGTCAAGATACAACTAGAGTCGATAAAGAGAGTCAAGATACAACTAGAGTCGATACACAGAGTCAAAAGTACAACTAGAGTCGATACACAGAGTCAAGAGTACAACTAGAGTCGATCACAGAGTCAAGAGTACAACTAGAGTCGATACACGGAGTCACTAGTACAACTAGAGTCGATACACAGAGTCAAGAGTACAACTAGAGTCGATCACAGAGTCAAGAGTACAACTAGAGTCGATACACGGAGTCAATAGTACAACTAGAGTCGATACACGGAGTTAAGAATACAACTAGAGTCGATCACAGAGTCAAGAGTACAACTAGAGTCGATACACGGAGTCAATAGTACAACTAGAGTCGATACACGGAGTTAAGAATACAACTAGAGTCGATACATAGAGTCAAGAGTACAACTATAGTCGATACAGAGAGTCAAGAGTACAACTAGAGTCGATACAGAGAGTCAAGAATACAACTAGAGTCGATACATAGAGTCAAGAGTACAACTAGAGTCGATAAAGAGAGTCAAAGTACAACTAGAGTCGATACACAGAGTCAAGAATACAACTAGAGTCGATACATAGAGTCAAGAGTAGAACTAAAGTCGATACACAGATCAAGTGTACAACTAGAGTCGATACACGGAGTCAAGAGTACAACTAGAGTCGATACAGAGAGTCAATAGTACAACTAGAGTCGATACAGAGAGTCAAGAATACAACTAGAGTTGATACATAGAGTCAAGAGTAGAACTAAAGTCGATACACAGATCAAGTGTACAACTAGAGTCGATACAGAGAGTCAAGAATACAACTAGAGTCGATACACGGAGTCAAGAGTACAACGTAGAGTCGATACACGGATCAATAGTACAACTAGAGTCGATACACGGAGTTAAGAATACAACTAGAGTCGATACATAGAGTCAAGAGTACAACTAGAGTCGATACAGAGAGTCAAGAGTACAACTAGAGTCGATACAGAGAGTCAAGAATACAACTATAGTCGATACATAGAGTCAAGAGTACAACTAGAGTCGATACACGGAGTCAAGAGTACAACTAGAGTCGATACACAGAGTCAAAGTAAACTAGAGTCGATACACAGAGTCAAGAATACAACTAGATCGATACACGGAGTCAAGAGTAAACTAGAGTCTATACACAGTAGTCTAAGAGTACAACTAGAGTCGATACAGAGGTCAAGAGTACAACTAGAGTCGATACAGAGAGTCAAGAGTACAACTAGAGTCGATACATGAGAGTCAAGAGTACAACTAGAGTCGATACACGGAGTATAAGAATACAAACTAGAAGTCGATACATAGAGTCAAGTAGTACAAACTAGAGTCGATACACAGATCAAGAGTACAACTAGTGTCGATACACGTAGTCAAGAGTTACAACTAAGAGTCGATACAGAGAGTCAAGAGTACAACTAGAGTCGATACACAGAGTCAAGAATACAACTAGAGTCGATACACGGAGTCAAGAGTACAACGAGAGTCGATACACGGAGTCAATAGTACAACTAGAGTCGATACACGGAGTTAAGAATACAACTAGAGTCGATACATAGAGTCAAGAGTACAACTAGAGTTGATACAGAGAGTCAAGAGTACAACTAGAGTCATACAGAGTCAAGATACATCGGATTAAGTAAAGTACAACTAGATGATCCGAGTAGAGTACATAGAATCAAGAGTCAGCAACTAGAGTCGAAATAACACAGACGTACAATGAGTACAACTAGTGTCGATACACGTAGTCAAGAGTTACAAGTAGAGTCGAAATCACTAGATGGAGTACAGAGTACAACTAGAGTCGATACACAGTCGGTCCTAGAGTACATACTAGTGTCAGATACACTAGATCTACAAGAGTACAACTAGAGTCATACAGAGAGTCAAGAGTACAACTAGAGTCGATACACAGGTCTAGAGTACAACTAGAGTCGATACACGGATGTCAAGAGTACAACTAGAGTCGATACATAGAGTCAAGAGTACAACTAGAGTTGATACAGAGAGTCAAGAGTACAACTAGATCGATACACAGCGTCTAGAGTACAACTAGAGTCGATACACGGAGTTAAGAATACAACTAGAGTCGATACATAGAGTCAAGAGTACAACTAGAGTCGATACAGAGAGTCAAGAGTACAACTAGAGTCGATACACGGAGTTAAGAATACAACTAGAGTCGATACATAGAGTCAAGAGTACAACTAGAGTCGATACAGAGAGTCAAGAGTACAACTAGATTCGATACACAGCGTCTAGAGTACAACTAGAGTCGATACACGGAGTCAAGAATACAACTAGAGTCGATACATAGAGTCAAGAGTACAACTAGGAGTCGATACACGGAGTTAAGAATACAACTAGAGTCGATACATAGAGTCTAGAGTACAACTAGAGTCGATACACGGAGTTAAGAATACAACTAGAGTCGATACATAGAGTCAAGAGTACAACTAGAGTCGATACATAGAGTCAAGAGTACAACTAGAGTCGATACAGAGAGTCAAGAGTACAACTAGAGTCGATACACAGCGTCTAGAGTACAACTAGAGTCGATACACGGAGTCAAGAATACAACTAGAGTCGATACAGAGAGTCAAGAGTACAACTAGAGTCGATACACAGAGTCAAGAGTACAACTAGAGTCGATACACAGCGTCTAGAGTACAACTAGAGTCGATACACGGAGTCAAGAGTACAACTAAAGTCGATACACAGAGTCAAGAGTACAACTAGAGTCGATACAGAGAGTCAAGAGTACAACTAGAGTCAATACAGAGAGTCAAGAGTACAACTAGAGTCGATACACGAAGTCAAGAAACTTTTCTGAAATTTAAAAATAGTGACTCTAAATACTCCTATAGATATGCAGCCAGTTGAAATCTGGAAAATCTAGAACATATGGAACATCTGGAACATCTGGAACATCTTTTGGTAATGTTGACTCTTGTAACTTTCTTTTAGCCTATTATTGGCAAGGTATTTCAAGGTAGGAATAAGTTCTTGACTGTGGATTCCTTACATTTCATAACGAGCTGACACGATCACAGATGTGTCTGCTGTCCCATGATTCCTTGCAACATAAACCAGAAACACATGATCGCCGATACGTTTTGTTTATTGGTAGGTACGCAAATATTTTAGGATATCATCGCCGTATCAAATGCTTTATTTAATATTTATAGTGCACAGCACCATGGGAATATAGGCCCAGTTATATTTGCGCTGTTAAACTCCTACTAGCAGATCAGACAGAGCTGAAATTATTTAAACTATTGCACACAATTCTTGGGATCAAGTTATCACGTTTATACTCTGCTATTGTGTTTCGGTGACTCTGAGTCCACAGGAGCAATAAAGCTTAATGACCCAATTAATTGCTTCATTTAAGGAGTAGTTAGGGGAAATGCACACCCATTAGTGTTGAGAGGGACTAGTAAAACAAAAATGTGAAATGACATGGTAAAAAAGGTCCACGCTGAGATTCAAAACTCTACTTCTCTATCCTCAGTATAAACGATAAGAATAACAAATAATCCATTGTCATAATGTTTGTCTATGTTACCAGTTCGCTCAAAAAGTAGGCCTAGTACTCATACATGAAGCGAGCGAAGAAATGCACGGGTACAGTCCATACTCACATAAAGCACTGCCCTCAAACAGGTTCTATTCTATTCTATCCTTTGACGCTGTCATGTGTGCTGGTTCATGTTTTATTTCGAGCGAAGCTGCGGTCAAATGCTAGTAATAAATATGTTTTAACCAAGTCTCCATGCGAGATTGGAACAATAACTTTCATTGTGTTTAAAATTCGCTGCTGGCTTACTTCTTTTTTTTTTTCATGGACATTAAACACATTAGGAATATAAGCTAAGAATACAAGATTGGGAATTATTCTATTTTGTAATCAGGAGGCTATAGGTGTAAATAAGCACGGCAGTGATAAAATTAAGAAAAGATCCCTGATTAAAACTACAGTTGTATAATTGACATGAAATGTAATTTGATTTGTCAGATGTTTTCAATCGAACACAATTTGTTAAGAAGAGATGCGTGCCTTGGGTTGGTGACTCAGCAGGTAGTGGAGACATGCTTACGTTTAGTGAATAGTGCTTGATGGGCAGTCTGATTAGCATCTTGCTTCACTCCTTCTTAAAATGGCATTTACACATATGCTCGATACGACGGAAGTTAGAGTCGGCACTAACTTTAATGAAGCTCAGGACAGTTGAATGTTGGTATGCAGGAGCACAGGAACAGGGAGGAACAAGGGAATAGTGTATTCACTAGAAATCACAGGAACAGGGAGGAACAAGAGAATATTATATAAACAAACCGGTTCAGGTACAGGGAGGTACATGATAATATTGTATAAACTAACAGGTTCAGGTACAAGGAGGTACATGATAATATTGTATAAACTAACAGGTTCGGGTACAAGGAGGTACATGATAATATTGTATAAACTAACAGGTTCAGGTACAAGGAGGTACATGATAATATTGTATAAACTAACAGGTTCAGGTACAAGGAGGTACATGATAATATTGTATAAACTAACAGGTTCAGGTACAAGGAGGTACATTATAATATTGTATAAACTAACAGGTTCAGGTACAGGGAGGTACATGATAATATTGTATAAACTAACAGGTTCAGGTACAAGGAGGTACATGATAATATTGTATAAACTAACAGGTTCAGGTACAAGGAGGTACATGATAATATTGTATAAACTAACAGGTTCAGGTACAAGGAGGTACATGATAATATTGTATAAACTAACAGGTTCAGGTACAGGGAGGTACATGATAATATTGTATAAACTAACAGGTTCAGGTACAGGGAGGTACATGATAATATTGTATAAACTAACAGGTTCAGGTACAAGGAGGTACATGATAATATGTATAAAAGAACAGGTTCAGGTACAGGGAGGTACATGATAATATTGTATAAACTAACAGGTTCAGGTACAAGGAGGTACATGATAATATTGTATAAAAGAACAGGTTCAGGTACAAGGAGGTACATGATAATATTGTATAAAAGAACAGGTTCAGGTACAAGGAGGTACATTATAATATTGTATAAACTAACAAGTTCAGGAACAGGGAGGTACATGATAATACAGGTTCAGGAACAGGGAGGTACATGATAATATTGTATAAACTAACAGGTTCAGGTACAAGGAGGTACATTATAATATTGTATAAACTAACAGGTTCAGGTACAGGGAGGTACATGATAATATTGTATAAACTAACAGGTTCAGGTACAGGGAGGTACATGATAATATTGTATAAACTAACAGGTTCAGGTACAGGGAGGTACATGATAATATTGTATAAACTAACAGGTTCAGGTACAGGGAGGTACATGATAATATTGTATAAACTAACAGGTTCAGGTACAGGGAGGTACATGATAATATTGTATAAACTAACAGGTTCAGGTACAGGGAGGTACATGATAATATTGTATAAACTAACAGGTTCAGGTACAAGGAGGTACATGATAATATTGTATAAAAGAACAGGTTCAGGTACAAGGAGGTACATGATAATATTGTATAAAAGAACAGGTTCAGGTACAAGGAGGTACATTATAATATTGTATAAAATAACAAGTTCAGGAACAGGGAGGTACATGATAATACAGGTTCAGGAACAGGGAGGTACATGATAATATTGTATAAACTAAGAGGTTCAAGTATAGGGAGCTACATGCCGTGGCGTCACGTCAGGGCAAGCGAGGCAAGCAGTGTTTGCCTTTGCTTGAAGATAAGTAATTATTTTATTTTATTTTATTTTAAGTTTGAAAAATATTCTTCAAGTACCAATGTGTTTGAAAGAAATTTTCCCACATATACCAGTGACCGCAACATGCATGCAAGACGTGCACTAATAGCCCAGGAAAAAAAGGCAAAAAAAGGGGGCCAAGTGAAATTAATTTATAATTAGCTATAAATTTGCGGATTTGTTTCATAAGAAGTATAAAATGAAATCCCAAAAGTCCCCTGCAGTACGATGAGAGCTTCCATCATAAATGTCGGATCAAATACCTTACAACAACCGCCTCTCCTCAAGTTTCCCCTCAAATCTCTGTTAAAAGCCTAGATATTTCAAATCTGAAAAACATACTTGCTCCATAGATGTCCCTCTTTCGTCGTGTACTATGAATGTAGCCATAAAAGTGCTGTGGTAGGGAAACAGTCTTGACATTTAAGATGCAATTAAGTGAGTCTTGTATGATGCGTGGTATGAAACAGGGACGGCAATAATCGCAATGAGAAAAACCGCATTGTATTAATGGCAGCCAAAATTAAACAAGATGACATTCAATTGCTGGTATTCAATAGTAAGTTATATCCACAACCTGAAAACATGTTTAGTAACCAAATTACTGTCATTCCTAAAATTCTGAAAATGTTAGTAGAAGTTTCTAAAAGTAGAAAATACATAAAAAAGGTAAAACGAAAGCAAATCATGATTTGCTATTCGATCATTTCAATGACTAAGCCAAACAGTTTTATACCTCACATCCAACTTGCAGCTGAAGACTACTGTCTACGTAATTTTGTTCTTGGAAGCTTGTTTATATCATCCACAGTCTTGGAATATGCGCTAGCTACAGAGAAATTCGGAGATTTGAGTTTTCATGCATGTGCTTTTCTCCTGCCCAGACGTTATCTCATCTTACACAATGTGTATTTGATAATACAAATTTCAATGCCAGAAATCTAGATGGTCATAATACGTTTCATAATATGGGTAGTAAGTACTCCACCTGACCAAATGGTTACTGTTTCTCGTGTTCCTAGACTCACAAATCCAACAGCAGAAAATGTGGCAGCAATGGCTAGAAGAAAAGAACAAATATTGGCCTTTCAAATGTTAAAATAAAGAGTGTTCTTCCTATTAACAAAAATGATGTCCTAAATCTGGAACATGCTGTGTGCTGTGCCAACTATGAGTATGTTTATATCTCATGAAAAATTCACCAGAACCTTCATGGAATGGTTTCATGCATTCCATATATAAGAACAATGGTACTTCAAAGTTTGATACAAGTAGTGTTGTTCCTGTTCCATTCTTCAATAGTCCAACTTCTGACATAAATACAAGATGTTCAACTCTCTCTAATACAGTAGAAGATTGTAACAACCTGGGACAAAAAAACTTTTATAGCCTCTTTCGACCAACCTCTTTATTGGAAAGCTATGGAAATAGTTTCTGCAGCTGATCCAAACACGAATTTTTCAAAAATTATAGTAAAATTTGGTGGTTTCCATCTGCTGATGTCCTATCTAGGCACACTTGGGTATTTGATGTCAGGTAGTAGAATCGAGGAGCTTTGGGGTATGTTTTATGTCAAAAATACTGTTGTAAAAATTATGAGTGGGCATGCATATTGACAGCACATTTTTTGACGTTCATAACCCTGCATGCTACGGTTTTGTAACATTCTAAAAAATTAGATGAAACCACAAAAAGTAATATACGAGACTTCATTCATGACGTTTTGTTTTCAAGAAAAGACAGCATTGAGGATCTTAAAGCAAACATTAATATTCAACATTTTATTGAAGTGATTGAGGAAGTACCAGAAAATCATGAATTTCTCAGAACTGGTCAACTGTGCTTGCAATACATGGAACAGGTTAAACTTGGTATTTTGTACAGTCAAGCAGATATAATCGGTGATTGGGATTTACATTTGTATTTTAACTCCATTCATGGTAGGAACTACTCTCTGAAAGGTCTTTTTTCCTACCAATATCCTACTATATAATAGCTTTCTGGTAGGGAAAAAGGCCTTTCAGAAAACAGTTCCTATGCTGAACAGACTCTATAAAATCTATGCTCCCTTATTTCCATCCTGCAGAGCACCTGTTTTATGCCAAATGTGCTCATTTATATGTTCAGGAAATGGAAGGACTTAAAGAGAGAATGGATATAGTTGAGTTTGTAAAATTTACTGAAGGGTACTTTACAATTAACAGAAAAGAGAGGGAATGGAGTGGAGTGCCTCCAGATATGATAATAGAGCAATCCATCGTGGAATCGATGAAAGTGTCAGGGGTAGTGAGTGACCTAGGACCTAGGAATGACTGACTTAACCTTATCTAGATGGGTTTCAACACGCCTCATTAACATGAAGATATCAGAAGCAATGGAAGATTTTTGTGGAAAAACTTTGTTTCATCAGAGCAACACGTTGAATTTCAGCCATCCAGTCCATCTCAAAATGGCTCAGACTCCACAAAGCTTTCTAATTGACTGTAACTTCACAATCCCTTCGATGATTCATCTCCAAAATGTGTGCTGATGAACATCGCTAGTTTCCTGGCAGCTGATAACAAAACCAGCTGCCACCAAGCAAAATAACTCGGCCAAAAGGTGCTATCCTCCGTCACTGATGGTTCGTTTGGTGAAATAAAACTTCAGAGGAGAAATAAAGCAGTTCCTATATCTGCCACAATGAATACCTTGAATATCAGACACTTAAACATCAGACATAAAAGTGTTTTTATCAATCATTTGCAGTTGTTCAACAGAATTGCAGCTGTGCTTCAGACCAATGAAAAATTAAAGCTTCAAAAACATATCAAGTATGAATTATTCCCTCAGCCCCCACGACCACTCACTGTTTGACGAGGTCTCCATGAGTAAAAATAAAAAATCAGTTCTAGCTACCACAATTGAATCTGTTGAGCATACAAAGATATATGTCTGAAATATGTCAACTTGATCAAGAGACTTTTTCTCAATGTGTAGCAGTAGTTTTCGATGAATACATATCTGTATTATCCACTAAATGTGTTGAGAGGCAAAGAAGAAAAGGTTTCAAATATGTCAGCAACAATTGCATTCGACTAAAAAACTTTTGACTACTAATAATCAAGCTAAACTCTGAAAACAAGTCACGGCTGATTCAATATATGTGGCAGTATTTCACTTCTGAAGGGGTACGCGTGATACAGGCAGAGGATGATGCAGACGCGTTAATCTGCACATCTGCAATAGATGCTGTGAGGATTATGGCAGATCAATTGCAGTGGTGGGTACGGATTCCAATCTTCTGGCTATCTTGATAGCACTAGGGATTCCAAATACGTTATTGTTCTTACTGCGGCCACAAACCGCTAAGAACAAGGGGAAGTTTTACTGCATCACAAAAATACAAGAAGCTCTTGGACCAATGAAGGAGTCTTTTCTCTTTTTGCACGCAGCCACTGGTTGTGATACAACTTCAGAAATGTATAGAGAGGGGAAGAAAACCGCTTTCAAATTACTTACAGAAAAGACTGAACTTCTTTCTACTGTCTCACGGCTCAACACTCCACTTCTTGACTCTCAAAAAGTTGTTGAAATAAGGGAAGAGTTTCTAATACAACTTTTTGGAGGAGGACAAAAAATAACTTCCCTGGATGAGCTACGATACAACCACTACAATAAAGAAGTCAATAAAAAACTTTCTTCCAAATTTAATCTGGCAAATATTCTACCAACCAGTGTAGCTGCTTCCCAGCATTCGCTTCGAGTTTACTTTCAAGTGCAACGGTGGCTCGGAAACTATTTAAATCCTACTACATGGGGATGTATTATGATGGAAGGCATCTTACGTCCAGTACCATCAACTATACCAGCAGCTTCCGAAGATCTTCTTAACATGAATTCATGTAAACGCAATATAACAACATCCAAGTACTGTGACGTTAAATCTTGCCACTGTTCCAAGTTCTGTTCTGTTTGCCTCGGAGAGTCGTGTAAGAATTCGACACCTCCTGAGGACTCTGAAGATGATGGTAATGATTGACCTTAAAATATTGATACCTTTGTACTTTTAAAACTTTTCCTTCGTTCATGTAGCTCACTTATTTGTAAATATCTATTGTACCTAATTTGATTTTAGTAAAATGGCTTTTGAAAACCTACATTTATTGAGGCTTGATACTTTGGACCTTTGGGTTATTGCATCCAATTCCAGATACATATTACAATAGGTACCAGCTCAGTGAAGTATTTTACAATTTACTCATCAAATAAAAAAGTTATAAATAAAACAAATAAAATCAAGTAACGGTGAACAACATTTATTTGGTCTTTGAAATAAGAGAATTTGTCCCTAATGTCCCTAGGTTTGGTCTTGTCGCAACAAAAAATTGCATCTCTTCGTCAATTTTTGGTGGATTTGAATTAATTTTTTTCTAAATAAACGTAAAAATAAACTCGATATAAAGATATACTGATTTCTTTGTCGTTTTGAAGATATGAAACCAAATAAGCAAACATTAAGTGTTGAAATCTAAAAAATGTAAGATTATAAATCGAATAAAAATTTTAATGCAATTTTATGACTACATTCATAGTAAGTTATACGATTAAAGAGGGACATCTATGGAGCAAGTATGTTTTTCAGATTTGAAATATCTAGGCTTTTAACAGACATATGAGGGAAAACTTGAGGAGAGGCGGTTGTTGTACGGTGGCCATATTTGATCCGACATTTATTATGGAAGCTCACATCGCACTGCAGGGGATTTTTGGGATTTCATTTCACATGTCATTTGGAGCAAACACTCAAATTTGTAGCTAATTATAAATTAATTTAACTTGAAAGCCATTTTTTCCTGGGCTATAATCCATTATAATATGGTGGTTGAAAGTCTATATTTTTTCCGTCTTTCATCCCATAGCTCTACCTAATGTAGTTCTTATTTGTGACGTCATAGATTTAGGATTGGTCGAAGGGAAGAGTGGTGGGACTCGGGTAGGAATGTAAGCAACAAAGTTGCGACTTATCAACAACCGACGCTATGCCCGAAGGTTGACGAATAGAACCAAAGAAACTGAAAGATACTCTCACATACCCCTCTCTTCCCCTTTCAAAACACAGGAGTGACCAAAGTGGAAATTTAATTGGGTGGGAAGAGAATTAAGGGAGTTTAGCGTAAAAGGGGAAAATGGACCAATCACTGACCCCGGCCCGTTCCTACACATCTCTTGTGGAGTTTGTTGCAGCAGGTCCTTTTACAGGAGTTTAAAAAAACTGTGTGAACTTGTGGCAACGATCCCGGCATCATCAGTTGAGATATCATTTTCAACATTAAAACGAGTAAAAACATCTTCCAGAAATACTTTGGGACAAATTAGACTTTCTGGTTTGGCACTCCTTTCAATTGAAAAGGATCATAGCATAGTTCGTATATAAGGAGAGGAGGATGGACTTGACTTACAAACAATAGAAAAAATACGGTGAGTAAAAGATCAGTGATGTAATTTAATATATAAAAATAATCAAATACAACAAATATGATGCAGGTTGCAATATAAGTGAAAATTTTAAAAAATATATAATTTTTATTACTTATATGTATATTTAACGTAATTAATTAACACACAATATAGTTGGTTTACATTTAAATATAAACATTAAATGTTTTTATGTACACTTAATTTAAAAGTTGTCAGCTTTAGGGGAGGAGGAACCGGGGTGGGAGACACGGGGGTAATTTATCCTCACTTGTTAAAATAAAGAGGGGGGGCAATATATTTTCTCCCCCTCTACCCCCACATCCTCTTGGATGTGCGTTATATATAGTATATTGTGCCTCATGTAAATCACGGAACAGAAGGACGCACGAACCCAAAATGATCATAACAAAACACCGCCAAATAGCCTCTTGCAGCATATAATACTTTTTAAAATGTCTGGAGGGGGACCCCGGACCCCCTCTAAACCTGTCTTCCCAGCTTGCGAGTAGCGAGACGCTACTGGTTCCATGATAATATTGTATAAACTAACTGGTTCAGGGACAAAGAAGTAGATGATAATATGTAATCACCAATTGTAGGGGGATGGAAGACGTTACGCCTAAAGTCTTAGTTCATCCAGAGCGTGAACTTTCTTTGACATCTCTTGGACGAGGCGGAGCAGATACAACCACACACTTCAGCTACTTCGAACAGGTGTAGCACAATTTTCTGGTGGTCATCATCACTTGTTTCCAGCCTGTGGCCGGGTCATTTTAGTAAAATGGCTTCATCTTCCTCTATTCTTCCACCATTCTTCCTCCTTTAATTTCTTCCATTCCTCTCCTTTCACTTGAACACTTTCTGTTATCTGCTCCTCCCATCTCTTTCTTGGTCTACCCTGTGGTATTTTTCCTACATACTACATTTCCAACCTTTTCTTCAGCAGCCTCTCTTTTTCCATCCTCATTACATGTCCATACAATCTCAGTCTTGCTTCCTCTACTATCTCATGTACTCCCAGTACCTCTACTCTTTCCTGTATAACTTTATTCAAAATCTTGTTTCTCCTCGTGACAGCTAACAAGCTCCTCACAAACTTCATTGTTCATGTTTCTGCTGCATATGTAAACAATAGGTACAAAGTATGCCATGTACAACACTTCCTTACACTTCAAGGGGACTTCCCTTCTCCATAGCAGGTCTCTTACATACCTATAGAACAATTCTCCACAGCAGGTATCTTACACACCTATAGAACAACTCTCCATAGCAGGTCTCTTACACACTTATAGAACAACTCTCCACAGCAGGTCTCTTACACAACTATAGAACAGCTCTCCATAGCAGGTCTCTTACACACCTATATAACAACTCTCCACAACAGGTATCTTACACACCTATAGAACAACTCTCCATAGCAGGTCTCTTACACACTTATAGAACAACTCTCCATAGCAGGTCTCTTACACACCTATATAACAACTCTCCATAGCAGGTCTCTTACACACCTATAGAACAACTCTCCATAGCAGGTCTCTTACACACCTATAGAACAACTTTCCATAGCAGGTCTCTTACACACCTATATAACAACTCTCCATAGCAGGTCTCTTACACACCTATAGAACAACTCTCTACAGCAGGTCTCTTACACACCTATAGAACAGCTCTCCATAGCAGGTCTCTTACACAAATATAGAACAATTCTCCACAGCAGGTATCTTACACACCTATAGAACAACTCTCCCTAGCAGGTCTCTTACACACCTATAGAACAACTCTCCATAGCAGGTCTCTTACACACTTATAGAACAACTCTCCATAGCAGGTCTCTTACACACTTATAGAACAACTCTCCATAGCAGGTCTCTTACACACCTATAGAACAACTCTCCATAGCAGGTCTCTTACACACCTATAGAACAACTCTCCACAGAAGGTATCTTACACACCTATAGAACAACTCTCCATAGCAGGTCTCTTACATACCTATAGAACAATTCTCCACAGCAGGTATCTTACACACCTATAGAACAACTCTCCCTAGCAGGTCTCTTACACACCTATACAACAACTCTCCATAGCAGGTCTCTTACACACTTATAGAACAACTCTCCATAGCAGGTCTCTTACACACTTATAGAACAACTCTCCATAGCAGGTCTCTTACACACCTATAGAACAACTCTCCATAGCAGGTCTCTTACACACCTATAGAACAGCTCTCCATAGCAGGTCTCTTACACACCTATAGAACAACTCTCCATAGCAGGTCTCTTACACACCTATAGAACAACTCTCCATAGCAGGTCTCTTACACACTTATAGAACAACTCTCCATAGCAGGTCTCTTACACACCTATATAACAACTCTCCATAGCAGGTCTCTTACACACCTATAGAACAACTCTCCATAGCAGGTCTCTTACACACTTATAGAACAACTCTCCATAGCAGGTCTCTTACACACCTATAGAACAACTCTCCATAGCAGGTCTCTTACACACCTATAGAACAACTCTCCACAGAAGGTATCTTACACACCTATAGAACAACTCTCCATAGCAGGTCTCTTACATACCTATAGAACAATTCTCCACAGCAGGTATCTTACACACCTATAGAACAACTCTCCCTAGCAGGTCTCTTACACACCTATAGAACAACTCTCCATAGTAGGTCTCTTACACACTTATAGAACAACTCTCCATAGCAGGTCTCTTACACACTTATAGAACAACTCTCCATAGCAGGTCTCTTACACACCTATAGAACAACTCTCCATAGCAGGTCTCTTACACACCTATAGAACAGCTCTCCATAGCAGGTCTCTTACACACCTATATAACAACTCTCCATAGCAGGTCTCTTACACACCTATAGAACAACTCTCCCTGTGTCCTCTTCTCATTAAATCCTCTCTACTTCCACCTAAGGTGGCGGGGAAAGTTGTTCTACCCATCCCTCCCTCTACTTATTCTGGATACAGCTCTGTATTTTTTTTTTTTTAGCACCACGTAGGTTTTTACCACCCGTTCGGGCTATACGCCAACAGTGCTGTACATTTTGGCAAGTATTTTTTCTGCCCCTTTATAATATTTTAATCCAGATTCAAGGAGGCAGTGGAGAGGCTCATGTTCTAAACAAACCCATTCAGTGGCTGGAAGCTGTTCATCATGATGATAATGATGATGATGATGATAAATTCGGATATTTAATCATTCATTTGTTGGCATGTTAGGTATACAGTAACTATGTTACTTTGATCACAGGAATTGCATAAATTGATAATTCTTGATATAATAAGATACAGCTGTATACTTATACAACAGTGTAAAGTGTGCTGGTTTGTGAGAGAGAACTGACTGATGGCAGTGTTGAGTGTGCTGGTTTGTGAGAGAGAACTGACTGATGGCAGTGTTGAGTGTGCTGGTTTGTGAGAGAGAACTGACTGATGGCAGTGTTGGGTGTGCTGGTTTGTGAGAGAGAACTGACTGATAGCAGTGTTGAGTGTGCTGGTTTGTGAGAGAGAACTGACTGATAGCAGTGTTGAGTGTGCTGGTTTGTGAGAGAGAACTGACTGATGGCAGTGTTGAGTGTGCTGGTTTGTGAGAGAGAACTGACTGATGGCAGTGTTGAGTGTGCTGGTTTGTGAGAGAGAACTGACTGATGGCAGTGTTGGGTGTGCTGGTTTGTGAGAGAGAACTGACTGATAGCAGTGTTGAGTGTGCTGGTTTGTGAGAGAGAACTGACTGATGGCAGTGTAGAGTGTGCTGGTTTGTGAGAGAGAACTGACTGATGGCAGTGTTGGGTGTGCTGTTTGTGAGAGAGAACTGACTGATGGCAGTGTAGAGTGTGCTGGTTTGTGAGAGAGAACTGACTGATGGCAGTGTTGGGTGTGCTGGTTTGTGAGAGAGAACTGACTGATGGCAGTGTTGAGTGTGCTAGTTTGTGAGAGAGAACTGACTGATGGCAGTGTTGAGTGTGCTGGTTTGTGAGAGAGAACTGA